>BMAV01027023.1:0-143186 GCA_019973955.1 Trichonephila inaurata madagascariensis
TTTTTAATTTATACAGTGAGACTTCTAATAGGCGGGGAAAAAAAAAAATAAAAGGCTCAATTTACAAAAAAAAGACACATGTTTTTTTTTATATCAGACGTTCAAATTTTAAGAAAAAAATGAATTACTTTTTTTAAAAATTTTGCCTTTCAAAGGGGCGTAGTTTCAACGATTCTATTAAAATGGGTTTTTAAGGCCTTAAAATTACCGTAAATGTAAGTGGTTTAAATTTTTAAAAAAAAAGAAACTTTAAAATGTAAATTTTTTCAAAAAATTAAGCTTTCCAGTAGCCTTAAATATTTTACCATTCTCTTCTTTTTTTCACCAAAAAAAAATTTTTTAAAAATTTAAAAATTTTTTGTAAAAATTATTGAATTGGTGGGTTTTTGTAAAGAGTTGATCAAAAATAATAAAATTAACTATACAAAACATAAATCTATATCTAATCGTATGATATCGAATCGCAGGATTTCTCAGATTTGATTGAATTCATTATTGATTCGTACACAAATGTTTCCCCCTCTCCCAAAAATTAGATGCATTTGAATGTTTTTTATGAAAAACATTTCCTAAAATTTTCAAACCATAATCATATTTTATTCTAACGAAGCTACAAAACAGGCATACAGGCAGATGTAGGTTATATGTATGAATCTCAATGGATAGATAATATTGAACTAAAATTAATGTATACGTGTTCAACTGTACAGATTTCTCTTGAATCAACTTTATGGGGTCTATTTGGATTATTCATTTGGTCTCACATGTGTTCTATATGATTATGTATATAATTCTATGTAGAGTCCTTCTAGGTCATCAAAATAGATTTTCGACAAAATATATAGAATTTTAACTTTGTAAGTCAAATATTGTTTTTATTTTACGCTAGTATGAGCAAAATAAATATGATTCCTTAAAAAATTGCGTATAATATTTCCTTGTATAAAACTAGAATTTTTTGAATTCATTTAAAGTAAGAGAATCGTCTATGTACGGATTTATTAATTTCCAAAAGCTGCACAATTTTAGAAAAAAGGCTTTTTTAAAATTTTTAGTTAGCCTTTACAGGCAGTTTTAATCTTTTATTTATTTAGATGTTTCCCATGGAACTTTTTTATTCTAAAAAAATTAAAATATCACATGAATCGTACAAAATTAGGGTATAAATCTGAGTTTTCGAATAATTCGTGAAATTCACATTCACGCATTGGATGTCTGGATGCATACGGCCATCGTGCAGCGAGTGTTTCCTTCTGAGCAATAAAACATGTCGACGATAATGTGTCATATACGAATATCTCTTACCTTTATTTTTTCAAAAAGTCTCAGAAAGTCTGTCAACGTACGAGGTTTCAAAAAGAAAAAAAAAAATGGAAACTTCAGAGAGGGCTATAAAGAAATAAAAATATTATCGTTGGCGACTGGCGTTTTGCTTTATATAAATTTTTTTGGAAAATATCCTACCGTTCGACAATATCCCCCCCCCCATGGTAACACGCTAAACAATTACAATGAATTAAAATTTTTGGTTTACATACCCGTTTTAAATTTTGGTTAATTTTTTTTAAAAACACATAAACACTATTTCGGTTTATACACGGATTAGCTTATATTTGGTAGAAAAGCATATTTTGCTTTTATATATGCTCAAATATGTTTCAGTAAATAAATATTTTAGATTTCAAATAAAAAATGTTATTCATGTGTGAAAATGTGTTAGTTACAATTATAGATATTATACTTAAATATGTTCAACATAATTTTTTTTCTCAATTCGTAGCATGTACAAAAACCAAAAAACAAATAAAACCCAAATACAAGCCAGTTGATGTTCTTTTTATCTCATATAAATTTCATTTCTCAATTCTATTATTACAATACATTTAGAATTTCCATCTTCAATATAAACATCTCATCCTTTAGTTTAAATAAAATGCAAATATTTTCTCAAGTGAAAAAATCGCGTTTCATTCGTGCAGCGAAAAGAACCTGTAGAAAATAGGTTTCCTGCTTCGTGCCGAAGCAGATGATTTCCTGTGAACGCTATTACTCCTTTCGAAGAAAAACGCTTTCTGTCCTTTTAAGCGCTGGGATTAGAAATTACATGCTTCTACTTTCGTAAAAGATCTCAGTTAAGTCCTCATGTCCATTCAGCCATCCCCCTGTAATTGAGCTCGAGACTTCGATGCAGTTGCTAGTGGAGGATTGTACTTTAACTTCGAAATTCAAATATACACTGACGCAGAAATTAAGGGAAGTATCCGTAACGAAACGCAGATCTTGTACTTAGCAAAGCCAACTTAGTACTACTGAAGGGATCTGTTTGGGTTTACTTAGAAAATGAATACCTCTGAATTAAAAAACTTTTTTACATTCTTAGGAAACAAATCGCGCCAAAGTTTATTCTTGAGTATATTTTTTTCACTTTCTTTCATAAAACTAGCTATTAATCACCAGCTTCGCTGAGTAATTCATGATAATATATGGCTATATACACTGATGTACAAAATTAACGTTACAAACATAAATTTCCTGCTATTTCAAATATAAATATATATGTTGATTGATTGAATTTTAAAGTCGCACTGTTCAGCTGCACGAGGGCTTTTGGCGACGAACCATGTAATTTGGAACGATGGTCAAGTGATGCGGATTGCGATACCTGAGCTGGGTACCCTCACCTAACTGGACCACACCACACCACAACGGAGGACGCTCTAAGTCCTTCATAGGACCACGCATCGCTGCCCCACACGGCGGGTCTTTAGTGACGGGCTCTGTGTCCGCGACAAGTGTGCCTCACGATCCGATACCTATACCACTGGATACCGCGGCCTATATATATATATAGGCCACCTCTACTAACAAGAGATGGAACATCCAAATAAAGAATATCTTTGACAAACATATATGTATTGTGAAAAATCACACACAATGAAGGACAAAAGAGTAATCGAGATAATAATAAATATAAAATGGATGCAGTGTTATGAAATATTACTGACTTAGGACAGTTATTATATAAAAAATAATTTATATAAAGTGGGGTTACATGTTTTTGGGTCAGCTAACCTTCCCCTGTAAATAACACTGGCAGCAAAAACCAATAGGCAGTCAACGTAGAAATATCTAAATCCATTACAAAACATATAACTTACCTAAAAATTCGTAACTCAAAAGCCCGCGCTAAATCTTGAGTGGGAAACATTAATTTGTTGCCAGATTCTATATACCCTAATACAGATTTAAATCTGTTTTCTCAGCTTACTATAGCCTGTAATTTTGTGTTTAGACTTGTGTATCGCACTATGATAAGCATAAATTTGTGTTAATTTTATTGAAATGATTATTATTTGTTAACATCCGGTGGTCGAGTGGCAGCGTATTGCGCTTCCGCTAACGCGATACCAGCTCAGGCTTCCGGGCGCAAAAGTGCTCGACCCTGTCCTTCATTCCTACTTTGCAGTGGGTTGATAACAAGTACCGGTGCGCCGCAGTGGTTTCTTGGCACTTAAACACCGAGTTCCAGACTGACCACCTGTTTGGGACATCTAATCATGCACCTCAGTGCCCAATAGTCACGTATACTGGAATGGGCACAGAAGGCCATGACCCTCATGGGCTGTTGAGTCAGTGAGTTTGAGATTATTATTTTATTCAAATCTTTAAAATGATGATTTCAGATGGAAAACCGTTGAGTAGATTGAAGGTGGAATGTCTCAAGCAGAAATAGCCCGCAACCTAAACATATCTCAAATGTGGTGAATGCGAAAACAATTCCAAACAGCGAATGCTGTTGTTAGAAGACCTGGACAAGGTTCACTAAAAGCTACAACACCTACGGAATATCGATATTTGACAATAAATGCACGTCGTCACAGACACATGATAGCTAAAGAGCTTGGATCACTACTTTTCTGCTGCCACTGGGTGGACAATTTCTGGAAAAACTGTTTACAAACTCTTAGCTGATGAGGCCTTTAATGCTTCAACGGATAAAGTGTCCTCTTATGATTTTGTTAATATAAAATGTATTATGATATTTAGTGTCGGCTTTTAGATTAATATGCGGCGCAGGCAAACAGTTTTAAGGGATAGATAAAATTATAAATACATGCAAGGTGGCCACTTAATTTTCCAGCTTATTAGGTGAGCATTATTTGTTCAGCTCCCAACCTGTACAGAGGCTCACAATGATGTTTGAAAAAATCATTACTTATTTTCAGAGTTTCATGCAACCCATTTGAAATAATCATCGGCGAGAAGCTTCAAAACCTCTTCTCCTTCTATTTTCGTAAAACATGGATACAAAGCGACTTCCGAGTTAAGTGAGTTTCCTGTGTACTCAGGTTAGCCTGTACAGAGGTCTGAGCTGACATGCAAAATATCAATACAATAGAAGCATTTTTTAGAAAATGAGAACATTTGGAAAAAGTGTTGCATGCCCCTGTTAATTTTGCCAAAATATTGCATTTTTAAATAATTTTTTTTTTTGTCATAATGTTCTTTTTAAAACAATTTTACATGCATTCCAATTTATGACACTCCAAATATCATAAATATTATCCATTTACACGCTTTTGGTAAAATCATGGTTCCGGAACGTAGTTCTTAAACCTCACAATAAAAGATTTCGGCTTTTATAGAGCCAAGAACATGTGACTGTAGACTTTCTAACATCTTTCTAACATAAGAAAAAGCGAAGAATATAAAGGAAATTATAAACACAAGAAACATGTTGAAGATTATTTCCATTTAGTGGTGTGTGGAATTCTTGTTAGAGGAGACATTATGTTTGACGGACGTACTCCATTTCAAATATTTGGTTTGGATCATGCCTTTGCACAGAAATATAAATATGAAGTTCTTGAGCCACATGTCAGACTGTTCCTTGGAGCAATTGATCAATACTTTATTTTTATGGACGATAATGCGAAGCCACACAGAGTTTTAATCTTGTTGAAAACTTTCTTGAGGAAGAGGGTATTTGCCGGAAATCATGCATTTATCAAGTACTTAACCCCGGAAAATTGTATTTTAGCTGTGTGCCCGTTAAAGTTTCGAACTTCTAACCAGCAGCAGTTTGAAACTAAAGGTGGAAAAGTAGGAAAACAAGAAATGAGCTTAAGTTACAAAGACAACTAGTTGGGTAATCAAAAGATGTATTTATAATAATGTTATGATGATTTCAAAGGGATGGTCCATTAAAAACTGAAGATTTATAGATATGCGTTGCGTTTTACAACAAAAAGTTATAGATGAGAGTTTCCCCAAGGAGGAGAAAGCAACAACAAAGTTAAAATTTTCTGATTGTTCTCAGAGAATAATGCTGAACGTGTTTGAAACAGTTGCATTGAGAAGTATTACCCTAATAAGACAGTGACTTTGTACGTTGCAAATTTAATTAATACTAATGTTGTGCCAAGTTAAAATGTCTTAAGGTGGCTTCCTAAAACAGTAGATGTTTTTTTATTTTTTATATTTAACAAAATAGAAATAGTTAATATCATTATTATTTAATATGATACACTATTCTTTAATGCTTTTAATAGGACCATATTTCTTTTCTTTGAGTGTTTTTGAATGTGAAGGGAGCAAGGCATTATCAATGTATTTGGACATCAATTTATATGGCAAAGTAAAATTGTCCACTTAACGAGAGCTCACATATACTGCCGAGCGAAAACGTAATTTGTTTTTGAGATAAAAGGAGGACATCAATAACTACAATTTGTGGTCGATCCCCTATCCCCGGCAGAGCGGGCCAATTTAATCGCAAGATCGCCTCCGGATAAATTTGTCGCCACCCATACAGCACCAGAACACGTCCTCCCTTTAAATCTGATTGGCCAGAGTTCGGAATGCACAATGAAATTCCCGGAAATCTTTCTCGACGGGATATACGGCACCTCCTGTTGGGAAACAGCGAAAGAGGGGAGAAGAGAGGGGGACAGCACCCCGAATCTTCATGAACATTTGGCAGCAATTTAAAATCGAAATTCCTCCCTTTCTAGAAAATCATTCGCCTTTTGTTGATGGTTAATCTCCAGTTTTCCTGGAGAACGAGAGAGCGATATCTTTCAAAAACTTTTAGATCTAGAACTGTTTACTGGCATAGGTTTAGTTAAGGATATTGATACGGAACTTGAAAGAACCCTTGGTGCATGTGACAGATTCAGTTATAATAATATAGGATAACTAGCTGAAATTTTTTAAAATTTTTTATCTTTATTTTTCCCCTTATAAGGATAAAATAACAGTAAAATGCTTGCTAAACATTGGCAGAATATCTATCTTCCCAGACAGGTATATTTTCTAATAATAAGACCATAATAAGCGTAAGAACAATATTATAAAAGTCCTCGATATTAGAAGTTTGAGTGGTAGCAGCCTGGTTTTATGTTAGTTATAAAAGTGAAAAATAGGTTATAAGTATAAAATGTGCTCAGATATGTTTGGTAGCCTGTGACACTTAAAATAGCCAAACACGTTCACGCCTTGTGCTTATTATTTTAAAGCAAATGGTTAAAAGCATTTTCATATTTTTTAATTCAATTCTGTTAAGAATACTTCTTACTTATGATAGCTTGTATAATGTTCTATGTTTTACAAAAATAGAAACATTTAAAGTGTGCATCAAATTTTACAAAGAAAAGTGCATGTGAAAATAAACTCTTTAACAAACATTTTCATTATCAGAATTACCTCGTAATGTACATTTGTGTATAATGCATTTTCTCTCATCAACAGCCTGATGCTTCCCAGCGTGGACCTTTTGGCCTTCTCACAAGACTTTTCCTGGCCAGCCTCTTCTTGCTATTGTTCCTCCGACTTTTAGTAGTTCTCAAAACTTTGGAGGTATATTTCTTGGCTATCAAAGTTTATCTCGTTGCTTCATCAAGGTTATCTAAAGACAGAGACCAAGTTTAAGAACACCCATCTTATGTGATACTCAAATAGTAGATTGACATTGTTAGGACCTTTTTAATGTTTTTACTACAGTTTAAAATCGTTAACAAAAAATCAAAAAAAGAAAAACTAAAGCAAATGAGTCCAAAAATTAATGTGCAAATATATTTCATAACTTTAAAGAAATTGACTGAAATAAAATATTTTGTCGTTCCGTATATACCCACCCCGCCAACAAAGTCCTCGAATGCCTGCCAAAATTCGCAGGAAACGCAGCTGTGTTTGGTACTCCAGCTAAAGCTCGCCGCAACCCACCAGTCCTTCCTCGGAGCCGCCTGTTCTTTTCACCCACTTGAAGCGCAAAGGACGTCGCCAGTTGAAACGACCATCCCAAAACGTACGTGGGTCTAAATGGCAGGCCCCAAAGCAGCGTGAGTGTTCCGCGAAGTAAATGTCCGCATCGTTCTTCCGTGCGCGCGCCGCCACGTCCCGGCGCCAAAAGCTGCGGCCCCAGTACCTGTTCGTGAGGTGGGCGAAAGGCGCCCAGCGAATGTCGCAGGCCCAGCCCGCCAGTGAAACCCCTTTGCACGGGCCGCCAGCGGAAGAAGCCTGCCGGAAGCAGCAGCCCCGAATGAACACTCTGGAAGCCGTTCAAAATTGCTTACCCCAACCCTGGAAGAATTGCTTTGAAGCCACCATCTTCAAATTCTTTTGGAGAATGACCCCGTTCAATGGAATTCAGATTAAGTAAGCCGGAATGCTTTTTATGGATTTTAACGTATTAGTTCGGCTGAACCGTCCTCATTTCAACAGTGAGCAATGGTCAAACCGAGGAAACCCCCTGTTTTACCAAAGGTCCCTTCTTCCAAAATTCAAAGTTTTCCAAACAAAAAGCGCATTGTTATCGGTCTAAAGCCTGTGGCAAATCCATGTAAGTTCCCGTTCCCTGCCAGTGTCCATTTATCAAATGAAGCCCATCGAAACCGAAACGCCAGCGCCCAAGGCCCTAAATGGGTTGGCCAAGCAACGCTGGCCATTACCTAAATTAAAGTATCTTGGGTTTTGAGTAAACTCCTGCCCGTGTCCCACCATGTCCTGCCTGCCATCCTGCCTCCCAGCAAACATGTGTGGCCTCTAACGTGAGCATGGTCAGTTCAAATCACCCTGCCCCCAAAGCAGTAACGAAGGTTAAGATGGAAGATCCATCAGCAAAAACAGATTCCATCTTTAAAGTAGATGACTTCTTAAACCTTCAACTAACAAAACACTGGAAACTAACTAGAAACGGGAGGGCAGACATCCAATGTACGGTCTACTTCAAATTTTTCTTGGTGTTGCGGTTCACCCAGTGGCGTAGGTGGTGAGTTAAGATAATGGTCTGGCATTTAGCATAACTTTCTAATAATAAATACGAATATATACTTATCTTCATACTACAGTAAAATAGCATTTTAAGACAGCATTTAAAGCAAAACGCAAGACTCAAACATAATAATAATAGCCACAAATATAATAATATCAAATGATGCATTTGTTACGAAACAATTCAATACATTAAAAAATCGTGCCATCTAAAGTTTTGAAAGCCAGTCAGGCTAAGTGTAATGCGATAAATATTAGCCCTGCAAGTTCGTGTTTTCGGGCCCCACTGGATCACAAAGTATTGCAAAACCATAACTTAACATAGGCTTTAGGCCCCTCATATGGAGTAAAGTGGGGTGTACGTTTTGCCAATGCTCCTAGTTATGCAATCAGTAGAAGTTTATATACTGTCAGCCAATATTGAATGTTTCTGTTTACATTTTACAACTGGCGCTTAATCCTCCCCAGGCGATCACTTTATGTCTTGGCGGTCTACCAAGATCGTGACTTAATGCCCATCCGAACTAGAAAAGTAGAAAACTATTGACCTAACTGTTTCAATGAAATTTCCACTTTTACCACTACTTTAATTCCTTTCTCTTATGGGGGTCATCACTAAAAGACAGCTCTTCCTATCTCCGTAATGTCGTTAAAATGACCAATTTATGGAACATTTTTAAAAATTAAGAGATGTTAAAGGCCAGTCATGAATTTTTTGTGTGCATTCAGTTTTAATGGGAGCATTTTTCTTCAAAAATTTTGATTAGCTTTTTTTAAAAAATTATATGTAGAGTAACACGTCAAAAATTTTTTTTTAAAACAGTGAAAATTCTTGTACATTTTAATCCATAACTATTTTTTGAATAATTTTAACAAAATCTCATAAAATATATTTTATTTGTATAGTATAACACATGTGCAAAGTTTCAAGGCTATAAATAAGTAGTTTTTTCCAAATGTTCCTTTTGTGTTGAAATTTTTACACTTTTGAGAAATAGAGATTTTAAAGTAAAAACTTATTTCATTAACTAATGCATGTACCAGAACTGTAACTTGATTGCTAGTGCTCATCTGCAAGATCATCTTCTTTGTCTGGCGATTTTAATTGTTTGTTTTAATTTCTAGCTTGGTTCATTGTAAACTGCCTATTCTGCTTTCCCTAATACACGCATAATTCCACGGTAATGCTCTCGACATTGTAAATCTAGGGGTTGTGAATGCTTAATACATCTAAAATCTTTTAATTTGGTACTGTGCCTTGATTATATATAAATATATAGCTCTATGTACTATGTTTTTGAAGTACCACTGCATGTACAGTTTTGAATTATACAATGCATTCACTCAATATTTTGAGTTTTATCAAGCAAGCATCTAGACAAAAGTCTAAGATTAGAGACCTCTAAATAATTTTTTAGTGCTTATTTCGTAATCTCTGCAAAAGGTAAGTCGTGTTTATGCTTATATGTAACTCTTTCAGTATGGCGGATATATTATATCTACACCTTCACTTTAGTCACTTCCATGGGGCATGCAAAACCGTGTCGTAGACCAAATCTGTGAACATTTTATCAAAAAATATAGCTCAAATAGCTTGCCTTTATGGCTAACAAATTTCACGAGTTGTTTTGAATAGGCCAAAACATATATTCTTGCAATTTGTCTATTTCTGCATCTGTCAAGCCATTATGGTATTTTCCTGGAGATTTGTCCTCTCAAGCTTTTTTGTCTTCTTTAATTTTGATACTCCTAACGCTTTAAAGGCAAGTCACATGTCCCATCATTTTCTCAAATAAATTACTGTCACCACACATGTCCAACACACTCTAATTTTTCAATATTGGCATTATTCTGAGGTTTAGATTCTAAAACTGTTTGTATAAGCGAGTCCCTATAGAGTCCCGTAAATTGTGTATATCGTAAATTGTGTATCGTCTATGAGCTGATGGGAAGATACAAAAATAAAAAGAAGTACACCCTCTTCATTCCCCTTCATTTTTACAAATGTAACTCTGCCGAACATCATCGATATGTACATTGCTGTTAAAATTAGCATGAGCATTTCCGTGACAATATTTCAGTATCAACAACTTTTCAGTGTTCCAACCAATGCGGTAACAAATCCATTTATATAAGTATGGCTCTTTTGTGCCAGGTACCATCGATACACAGGTACATTTTGGCATCCATTATTAAAAGCAGCCAATGCCATATAGGCAATTTAGTTACTTCTGCCGCACAAAGTACAGTTTCTGAATGGGCTACGCATGGAATCGTAAAACCTACCTTAGTGTAGGTGACAAATTCAAGTATCCAAAAATATTTTTGAAACTCTTTTTCCTTTTTATCAGACCTCATACCAGAAAGCCCTATTGTCTATCTATATATAATTTTGCATCTTTTTTGATTAACTACTGTTTTAGTAAACCTGCCGTTTGAAAGTGACCGTAGCAAAAGTCACCTGATATTAACAATTTTGTAGCCTTTCTAAATTTTCTATGTGAATAATCTTTGGTTTTACATTTATTTTATGTTATTATTAATGTTGTTTCACAAGAAAAAGTAAAGGTCTGTCAGCTATTTTATATGAAACATTCAAAATGAATCAAAAAAAGAAACATACTCTTATTAAACTTACCTAACTTGCTTTTAAAGCCGCAGAATTATTTCTTTTGTTGAAATCGTCTGACTGTTATGCAACGTTTAATTCATCGAAAGTTTGGGTTTTTGTGATATATTTTCCAAACTTAAAAAATGAAACGTTTTATTTTATTAGAACAAGTTTTAAAACGTTTTAAACATTTTACCGTTATTGTTTTGAGGGCACTATTTCCACGATAGCAGAAATTCGTTGTATTTAATGAGATAAAAATATAAAAATGGGTTAAAAAGTAAATAAAAGCAAACTATTCACTTCACTTCTTTTCCCGAATAAGGGTGATCAAAATAAATTTTTTGATTAATTTAAACTTTTGATGGCGAAAAGAGCATGTGCCTTTTTTTTTGATTTAAATGGCAGTCGATGTTTTGAGTTTGACAAATGTAAACAACTTTTAAAAAAAATTAAAAATACTTCTAATTCACCAGAGCAAAATTTAAATTGCATTAGAAAAGGGAAAAAAGGTTTTTTTTAAACAAAAATTTAAAAAACGATTTTTAACGATTTTCTGAAATTCCCCCCTTTAAAAAATTATCTTAAATCGGGGTAACCTCCCTTTCTTCTGTAAAAAAAATGGGGGTTTGGGAAAAAAAAAAAAGAAAATCCCAAGTTTACCCAAAGAAAAACCCTGAAGTCCGTTACTAGCTCTAAACAAATTATAGTTTTTAATATAAGAGAATACTCTTTTCTTTAAATTTATAAAAATAAACTCAACTACATTTTAACCACGTAATTAAATTACGTAAGATAAAGGTAGCTGAATAATTTTTAAATTATAGCGTAAAGGATACCGTGTAAATATTTGAAACTTCGGTAAGTAAACATCAAAATTCTCTTCTCCATAATGAATAATTACTTAAGGATTTAAAAACACGTTAAAAAGAAATATAAATTGAATCTATATTTTAAAATCTCAAAACATCTGCGCCTGATAATGCATGAATCGTAATTTCGATGGAATGAATTATCCATCGTTTAATGTTAAGCGAAACATTTAAATAGGAAAACTGCGAAAGCTGAAACTTATATTTCAAAAATTACAAGAATAATAGGTACGGTAATCAATAAATCGATTCTCTTTTTTGACTCTACACACGCCGATTCTATTTCTCTCGAAATAAATCAAAAGAAAACATTCTAATTCTAAAAAGAATTCTTTTCGGTTTATTTATTCTCATCAGAAAATATTCCAAACAAAACGGAGAATTTTCGATTAGGGGATAACATTTAAATTAAAATCAATATTTCTCCCGCCATTTTTACGCCATTTTTTTAATTCCATTCTTTACGGAAGCGTTAATGATTTCACTGTTGAAACAATTATGAAGATAATATCGGGAAAAATGGTTCCTGCATCCAGGCGAAGGAATGTTTCCACATTAATCCTATTATGGTTTGCTCTCAATCACAGAGAAAATTACCGCTGCATTACTTCTTTTTCAATTTATATCGTAGAATTCCTCACCTTTTATAATATTGAGCGAATTAAAATGTAATTTTTCATTCATGACTTTTTCCCCTTTTCTCTCTCTGTGGAATTGTGTGAAATATTCAATTGGTTTTAGGTGCAGGGAAAAGTGGCTTGCGCATTTTATTTCTAGGGGAAAATCAAATTGAAATGATCTCGAATTTTAATTGCTATCTAAAGAAATAGGATCTTTTCTCGTACTTTTAAATTCCGATTTAAATGAAAAAGTGAGATTATTTAGATTTATTTCTTAGATTGCTAGACTTTTAATTGTTTCAAACGGCTAAGATAAGGGAAAGAAAGTATTGGTAGAGAGTAAGGTTTTAAGAAAGTATTTCTGCATTCATATTTTTATGCACATATCTGTTCTACTCTTTTTCCATTTCCATCTTTTTTTTAATTGATAAGCATTAAAATGATGCAAAGATCTTATGATCGTTATTTTAACCCCGATTAAGCTGCGATTGGTCATGGATGGACTGTGAAGTGGAAGTGATGAAAGTGGAGTTTGTCATGCTACGAGAGAAAGCATTGCTATTGGCTGTTAAAAATATGTCCATTGACTCATGATCGTTTTATTGTAACTTGCTTAATATTTAGGGGAATTCAATTGAAAAACAATCTTCTCTCACCTCTCTCTCTTCATATATATATATGTCAGGCCCCAGGCCTGCTGGTAAAATGAGGAAAGCATCATCTCTATAACTTCTTTATTTTGCTTCAATCACATAAAATCCAACATGGCGGCCCTTTGGCGCGCAACCGAGTAGAACAATGACAACAATTCGGCAAGGTCACCAGCTAAGCCTTTTCGAGTAGTAAGATTTCTAGCTATTCGTCAGCACTCGTTCCACCCAACTTTAAATATGCTTATTTACCCACAAATCCTTACGCGATGGTAAAGAGTTCGCTCTATTTTTATTTATTACTTACTTAATTTTGAAGCTAAACTTTTCAAACCTGACATATATATATATGTGTGTGTGTGTAATAACTCACGTTAATTTCAACTTAAAAACTTTTTAATTTGTATTGTTCTTGACCCTCATGACTTTGAGTTAATAATTAACAGTTAATTCCCAACAGAGAGTCGTAACTTTGTCTCTGAAATTAAGGGTCTCAAGGGGTGTTAAATTTTCTAGAGGTCTGAAAATATAAACAATTTTTCAAGCAGGTATTTATAATTCATTTTAATATTAGAATTTAATGATTCGAATCTTTTACACCTTATTTATAAAAGAATGGGGCTTCGAGAAAAATATAAAATGTTTGAAATATAATTATAATTTTAAAATCATAAGCATATAGAAAATTCTATGATAAATATTAAGTATTATTTTTTGTTGCGCACGCTATTTTCTAAAATAGTAGTGTCTGATGTATATAAAAGAATTTATAGAAGAGATTATAAAATGCATCATACTCTTTTAAGCTGTGCCTAATTTTAGTATTATATGTCTTTTTGTATTTCAAAATATTTGTAAAAAACTTGTTACAATTTTTTAAATATTTTTTAAAAAATATTTTTTTATTTATTAAAATATATAAGAAGTTATTATTCTATTTATATAAAAATAGCTACAGTGTAATGAGGGAATACATTTAACTTTATTGTTCAACTTATAGCTAGTAATTAAAGCTACTATTTTTAGAAAATAGCGTGCTGTACCAAAAAACTACTTATATTTATAAATTTTCATATGCTTATGATTTTTAAAATTATGATTATATTTTAAACACATACTTTTCTGAAGCCCATTCTTTTATAAATAATGTGCAAAAGATTCAGATCATTTAATTTAAATTTAAAAGGGTATACTGTTTGAAAATTGTTTTTATATTTTCAGACCTCTAGAAAAATTTAACACCCCTGAGACCCCTTAAAACAACAGCACATTTAAATTAAGAATTGCATAACAAGCCCCATCCTATTATCTGGACCAATCAGCAGACACGTCCTAGGAATTCATGTGAGTTTTTGAACTTACAGTCTGTGTTTCATTTTAAAGCCAAAGTTCTCTAGAAAAATTTGCCTCACTTCTTGTCCTCGTCATGTAAACGCACGTGTCTTTTTGGGACGATGTGTTTTCTATGTATGTGCTGTTTAAGTGTCTAAGTGTTAATAAGTGCTATATATATGTAAAAGTGGAGTATCGTCAGCAAAAAGATCACCAATACAACCATAACAACATCAATAATATAGATATGATCAACAGTAAAGGAGCCTTATAGAGCACGTTCCCTTGCATGTTATAGATATAAATGACATGATTTGAAGTCAGAAACAGACTTAGTTTTTAAAAAGGAACTTTATTTGATCAAAGTTAGACATCATCTGACGCAAAAATGTGGAGAGAAAAAGAACGCCACCGAAAAATCTTAAGTGGGTTAAACACTTAAAAAACCAATCGCAGAGTTCATTAGTGCTCTTGAAAGTTAATGCTGACATATAGGGCTATTAAATGTAACGATCTGGATTTAGACATGTTTATTGGCTAGGCCATATGCTCGGAAGAAATAAATGGGTGATTAGTTTGATACTTCAAGAGGTGAGGAAAAAGATGAATTAAGTGCTAGATAGAGAATTTAATTTTTAATCTAATTTAATTATCCTTACATATATATATATTCCATATTTTATTCCAATGTTCAGCAAAACAGTCCGACTCCAAGCCATGACAGAGACAGGTTCGATTTCAGTGTTGTTCAACAGCGAGTGAGTCGTTCGTTCACGTGTTTTCATGAAGTCCGCAGAAGCAGAAGTCACTTATGCGGGAGGTGGTTGAGTTGTCCTGGTAGGAAGTCTACCCCAACTGACACATAAAGGCTGAAGTTCATAATATATATATATATATATACCATATATATATATATATATATATATATATATATATACATATGTATTGATATTGATGATGATATTATTGTGTGTGTGATGAATCCCCAACCCTTCCAGAGTCAGTTGGGTCAAAACCTACCAGATCAACTCAACCCGCCTCCACATAAATTTTGACTTCACCTCCGACTAACACGGGCACGTGAACGAACGACACGCAGCTGTTGATCGATACTGAAATGGAACTCGTTTTATCATGGCTTGAAATACTGAACTGCTTTGCTGAATATTGAAAATAAGATATAATATAATAAAATATAATATGACATTGCATTTCTCCTGTCAATCTAAAATTACTCCCAAGAGCAGTATATATATATATATATATATTATATATATATATATATATATATATATATATATATATATATATATATATATATATATATATATATATATATATATATATATATATATATATTATATATATATATATATATATATATATATATATATATATATATATATATATATATATATATATATATATTATATATATATATATTATATATATATATATATATATATACATATATATATATACATATATATATATATATATATATATATATATATATATATATATATATATATATATATATATATATATATATATATATATATATATATATATATATATATATATATATATATATATATATGCAGCCAGTATCTGCTACATGGATCCAAATTAGGTACACATTTGGCGTGCCAAATGTTCCATTTCTTGGTGCACAGTTTACACAGAAGCTCTGGGAAACGCCTATTGTGTTTAAATGCTTGGATATGCAGTCGTGGCTTGTGATGATTCAAAAATTGGTCGCAGCTCTATCTCACGGTCATTTTGTTACATCAAGAAGTTTGCTAAACCACACTTTTTGTTTATTCTCCTCGTTGAGAGAATTTCGATCAGAAATGTCCTGTGTGTAGGACTTTTTATAATTTTGGCACTATAGAAAGGAACTCGATTACTGTACATTTGAATGATTTTTGTCCCCTTCTTTGCTAAGCAATCAGCATTTTCATTCACATCAATGCCACTATGTGATGGAATCCATTGCATGGCAATGTCTATATGCTTTTGAAGTATATAGCAAGTTAATCTAATATCAATGAATTTGATATAAGTAAAGACTAACGACAGTCGTACATCTAGCCCCTCGTCATGATAAATTTAGTGGGCCTCGATCTGACTACGTCAGACAAGTGGCTTTAGCAACAACAATAACAACAGTGAATTTGGAGACATTATACTATGCACTTTTCAACTGAGCAACTTGTCACTTCCTGAATAAGAGAAAAAGGAAGTGCGTAAACATTGGAAATCTGGAATTATTTCCTTCGAGTTAGACTTTTAACTAACGCAATGTGTGACAACTTTCAAGCCAACTCATTCATATATTCATATATTCATATAAAAAGTAATTACATGTTGCATAGAAAATATTGACATTACCTAGAAGTTGGCATTGAATGTAGTAGCAGGGCATTTACTGCTTAGCCTATTCATGTTTTTCCACTATAAGAACCATGTCACTTCCTTTTACGGAAGTTATGTGACCAATACACGTTATAATTCTAGATTAATTAGTGTTTAAAATCAAGCGTAAAATGGAATAGGCTCAAAAGCTATACATGTCCGATCTTTTTTAATCTAATTCCAATACTGTCACTATTGTAACGTCGTGTGTAGTTAGCAAACAAGAAAATTTATCACGGCCTCATTTTAAAATTAAAGCAGTATTTATTTGTGCTTCATAGGTTACTAAACGTTCAATAAATATGCCAAGCCGGGTGGACAGTCTATTTCACGGGAGTTCAATTCCTTTTCCGAAAGGCACTCGCTAATCCCTTTTCTTTTCAGGGCTCCTCTCCAGTTTACTCCATCCAGGGCTCTACATCAAGCTTTCCATTCAGGGCTCGATCTCCGTCTCACTCCAGGGCTCGATCTCTCTGTTTCCATCCAGGGCTCCATCTCTCTCCCTCCAGGGCTCTCTCCAAGTTTTTTCCTCTCCGTCCCTTTCTCCTCAAAATTAACCCCTTTTAAACACCAGGGGCGGGTCCACAACACATCTCTCGTCTTCCTCATTGGCAGGCCAAAAAAAAAAGGTCTGCCCTCGTCCCCGGGCCACATTTTTCTCCTGTTTGTGCGGCAAACACAAACACATTCCTGGTCTGTCTGGAATCTAAGAGCTCCATAATTCTCATCTAACTTCTGAAACTCTTATTCATCACACCACCTGGGTTTTATAACCCCATTCCCTCGGCACAGGCTTTCATACAGGCTTCGCCTATACGTCAACCTATTGTCACCGGCTCTCTTTGATTAATGTAACTTCCAGAATGGATGTCGGCTTTTGTCCGAGATCAGACAATACACAATGACCCCATAGCCACGTGCTCTTGTCACCTAACGTCTGTTTGGGGCCATAAAACTTCGCATGAATAGTAAGGTGAGGTTCACCCCAATCGAAGACGTCACACTATCAATATAAACGGGCACTATGTTGCTTTCTTGTCAATGGGACCCACAAAATGGGGTTTGGGAGGAAAATTCCCATGGCAATGAAAACCTGAAGAAGATTTTCCGTTACATCTGAGTATCTGTTACATCCCGAAATTCATTCTCCACTTGGTCAGCATGATCTGACCATTCAACTTAGCTGTTGTCCACGGCCGCAATGATAAATTCATGGATTGTGCCTGCTCCACATCTCGTTGAATTTTTGAAAAGATGCCCGAAGCTGGTAAACACAATACTGTATCGATTTTGAAATATCCCCCCAACTTTCTTAGCCTTTCCTAAGCTTTCTGATAATCCTTTTCCATTTAAGTAATTTAAATGATGTTTGTTGAGCTCATTCTAAAATTGTCTAGTTGCCAATTCATTTATTTATGTACAAAATTCACTGCAAGAAACGCTACTTGCGCGTACTGAAATACTTAAATTTCTTGTAGGAGTTGTTATGCATGGGTCCCGTTCATGCAGGATAAAAATTTGTATATGTACCACGTTTCAAAGTATGCAAGTATACTGAATTATTAATGCTAGTGTACTTGATTTTTTGTCAGTTAGCTATAAAAATACAATCCCAATTAATACTTTATGTTTTAACCACAATATACAAAAACTATAATTTAATTTAAAATAGAATGAATACACTATATTTCTTTAAAACTGAGCAGAACTCTAATTGTTTTACTCTAACATTTAATGTGTGGCCGCGGTAGCCTAGTGGTCAAGGTATCTGGATCGGGGCTGGCTTGTCACGCGTTCGAGCCCAGTACCACAAAAAGACCCCCTTTAAGGGCGTAGTTAAATCTGTGAGAGCTCAAACGCCCCTTCCCATTGGTGTGGTAGTTAGAAGGGGAGGGTGTCCCCCTTGACCATGGCCCAAAAAATTACGGGGTCCGTCCCCAAAAAGCCTTCGTGTAGCTGGGGTGACGTTAATATTCACTCACCATAACATCAGATGTAACATTTATTTTCCTAATTTTGCATTTAGCCGTTACAAAAATACACGTTTGCAAAATTTCAACCATTGTTTCTTTGTTGAAAGACAGAAAAATAGATTTCTCTCTGTGGTTATTATGTTAATTAACTCTTAAAAGTTTAAATAAAATTAAATTTTCCCTTTTCTTTCATATGAATGTTTGTGAATGTGAATTAGTTTTAAAAATGACAATTTTTAATCTTATTTTGATAATTTGTTGTAAGGTTTGGATTTAAAATTGTATGATTCTAAATGTACATCTATCAAACGATGCTTGTTACCTATAAGTGTTTTTTTTAAAAAATATATCGTACATTTGTAAAAATCAGTCACTAGTAAAAGTAAGTAGTCAAAAAATAAAACTACTAGTAACTACTAGTACTAGTAAAACTACAAGTAAAAAAGTAGTCACTAAAATTCACTAGTAAAAGTGGCTTGTAGAAAGAGAAAATTGCAAAAAATGGTAAGTAAACATTACTAAAAGTTCAAATAGCATGCTAACTTATGAAAAACTGTTTTATTTTAAAAAGGTTCAAATATATAAACCTACAAGTAAGACACAGATGGCTGTCAATATATTGGAGTTTATTTTACCAACAATAACGTAAAAATGTTATCCATATCCATAGGGTTTGAAGAAAAGGCAATTTTTTGTTTCACTCAAACCCTTTTAAAATCAAAAAATTTGAAACCCCAAATCCATCACAAGTTCCCCCAAAAAAACCCCCCCCTAAAATTTTAAGGCACACCCCTGGCCCTTTGGGAACACACCACCCAATCATCACCAATTACACGGGGCCCGAACACGAAACCCTTGCTCATTTCAATCAGGGCGACAAGTAAGTAGCTGCGCCATTCCCCAGCGAAAAGTCAACAAAGCAAAACCTCCGTAACTAGCCCCCAGGGGGTGAGGCCACGAATCCCCCTAACCACCCTTTAACACAATAAAGACATTTCCTTGATTGTGTGAGAGCTTCCGCGAGATATTGATTAGAGCAAACATCAACCCTGACTTGCGGGCTGTATGGACGCCATGAATGTAGTACCACTTCCACGAACACCTTTCCGGAGGAAACTTGGGGTGTGCAGGTTTACTGCAAATGGATTGTGATGGAAAAAATGATATTTGGTTCAGCCGAATAAAAGTGAAGTGTATTTTTGACATAGAAGTACAGTACCCTTGTTTTTAGCATTCAGCTGTAAAAATGCGCTCTACAGAACTTGTCATTACTCTAAGTTCGTATGATTATCTTAACATAAGTTCATAAATATGATTATGAGACATATACACATTTATTACAAGTTTTTAAAAAATTTTTAATTCCTCAATACGTAGGTTTTCACTTTTAGTAATGTAATATTCATAAAACGTTCTACTCTGCAATGACAAATGCATTATGATGCAATATGAACCATCCATTTGCCATTACAGAGAATGAAACATTATATGGAATAAAATATAGCAATTTTTTTTAAATCTAAAGTCTATTTCTATTAGCTTAATTTGTACTAAGAAGTATGAAACAATTTCCCTCGTCCTGTGGAAAATCTACGGCAATTTCTATTTTAAATTATTTTTCATTTCAACTTAAATTTTGTGGAACAAATAATTAATTATTCTCTTAATTTCTTTTATTGAAATTCCAATGACAAGGTTAAGTAAGTTGCTTAATAGAACATCGTAATATGTGGCACCGTGAGGGATTATTTCCATGTATTTGAATCGCGGTGTTCCCAAGTGCTGACAGCACTGGATGATGCTTAACATGGTGATTTGGACGAGAACCTGTGCTTTCTCTCAGCGTGCACGCTTTCTAATCTTATTCAGTTAAAATACATTAATATTACGACATTTTTTTCTGTTGGAAATATGGAGCTACTTCAGGTCGAACGAAGATAGATGAAAAATATCTAGAATCACACAACTGCTGCAGCTATTTTTTTGGATCAATTCGATTTAAAATACCAAGAGTACAAAAAAAAACGTGGAATAAATGTATTTGTGTTTTACATATTAACGAAATAATATATTTTGTGTAAATGGCGGGTTTTTTAAATAGGAAATAATACGCGCGCGACATCCAAATTACTTTATTTAGAAGGTATTTTCCTAAGGCTAAAAAGTAATACAACTTCGTCTCATAATGGGTAAGAATTGATAAAAGATTTTTTAAAAAAGTCCCAAAATAGTGATTGGAATGTTTTTATTATATGGAATTCAGCAAAATCATTAATGAAATAGAGTTTCACAAATCAGATAAGAAACAAACAAACAATAAGCTTATTTTCCGTTTTAAAATACACAAAATGAAAGCACAAAAGGAAAAAAAACAACATAATATTCGGGTTCTATGAATGGCCAATTTCATCATGGAATATGATTTTCTCTAGCAGTTATCAAACATAGTAGCTATGTATAATCCTCAAAATAATGTTGTTTATTCAATTGACCACATATATTCAATGCTTTGTCAAGGAATTGTAAGAAGCATAAAGAGTTGTAAGAAGTAAGCTAAATATCATAATAGTTTCTTTAAAGCATTTCAACTAGGCTATATAAATAAGATTAAATTCAGATAACTGGGCACCTATCCAAAGCGTACAAGTTTCCTTATGAAGGTAATTTTCTAGCAATCGGCCAGCATCGTCGTTTTGTGGAAAGGTGGAATCATCTAGTGCACTTGCATTTGGACGAACAATTGGATTAAGAATGTTGTCTTAATATAATTCATGCTATGTCTTGAAACACTTTAAAGCAGTCCTCAAATTGATGGCGTCGTGGTAGCTGGGTGGTTATGATGACAAACTTGGAGCCTGCATTATTTCTGTCTAGTCTTTGTGGTTCTAAGATCATCTGTGCAGAGGGAATAAATTACACTGAATCTGTCGAGCCCTACAAACCTGATGTTGGTATGGTCTGGAAATTTGGAGAGTATGGTGTCTACTCAAGTGCCATTTGCGATTAAAATTACGAGGTTCGTCGCTTATAACTATCGTGCAATTTTAAAGGGAAACGTTAATAATTAATCAATAAATCAATCCTGCTTAATACGCATAAGAATAAAAATTCCCATATTTAAAGTTTACTTTCATTTAAGGTACGAATTTTTCCCTATTTTTCTTAGATGTTTGTTCTTATAATAAAACAAAAATTGTGGAAGTTACTACATACTAATTCTTACAAATGTTGTGACACACAAAATTATGTTTTTTTTTCATTTCGGAAAGTGTATTAAAACGTTACATATTAAGTTAAAATTATATAATAAAAAGTTCTATCTATGTAAAATACTTCTTCATTGACGTAGATGCGGAGTGTTAGAGTGGGAGTGACATATCTAAGATCGCACTGTTTAGCTACACGAGCTTTGTGACGGACCACGTAATTTTGAACCATAGTCAGTGACGTGGACGACATGAGCTGGCACCTCACTCTCTAACTACACACACCAACGGGAGGACGTTTCGCTCTCGACAGATTTAACGTGCATCCTTGCCCTACACGGCGGGTCTTTAGTGGTGCTCTCGAACTCATGACATGCCAGCCATGGTCGATACCTTAACCACTGGCTACCGCAGCTAACGTAGTGGAGTTTAAGGTGGTCAGAGACAGTTCTCCAGAATCATTCTCACAATGGTTCTGATAGGACGTGCCTTTAAACTTAGTGTTGCTTCGAAGTGCGAAGTTATTAAAACAATCAAACAAAAAATTTCTTAATAAAAAGTATACTTATAATGCACTTTTTTTCGGTTACTGTTTTTCTATTATTTTTGTTTCAATTATTTTTTCCAAATAAATTTAAATTGTTTGAAGGATTTTATTAATTTTTACAAATGTAAGGGTAACTAATTTATAACCTATGCAAAATTCTATTTTCTATCTATTTAATACTTTCCCATCGCATACATTTTTGAGTCTTAAACAGCTAATAATTTCTCAGAAAAGAGTCTAAACACTAGATTAATTCTTATTTATGGTCTTCACATGTACATTTCCAAGCTTTGCTCTCCAATTGAAACCTAAACTAAAAAGTGAAGATTTAGCACAGCTCTTTAAATAAATATAATTCAATTAAAAATCGGGACAGTTGGCGTTGGTTTGTCTCCCTGCGAAGATGTGTTGGAAGACTGGCTGAATAAAAAACTGATTTTCCCTAAAAGTTCTTGATGTGTTTACTTCGAATCGTAGCATATATGAATCATAAAAAAAAAATGGCATTACTTTAACATCAATATAATATTTGTATTTTTCGATTTTGAATGTTATTGCTTAATTCATTGCATAAATGGTAAAATTATGACGGACTCACGCGTTTTTTCATTAACATGTCCTTTTGGGTACTTTGGGGCCAGAATTAATGGCAATCCTTTTCCAACCAACCCGAGAAGTAAAACGTGAAGGAAAGATGCAAATTAGGAAGCTTTTAAATAACAGAAGTTTAGAGTAAGCAGGGTGGCATTTGGGGAGTGTTATGTTAGTTCGTGTGGCAAGTGTGAAGAGTATTTCAAGAAGTTAAGTGACAGTCAAGAGAAGTTACCCGTGACAGAGAGCCCTTAGTCAAGGTGCATACCATTGCACGCTAGTGAACCGCAAATTCAGCTAGGATCAGATCGATTGAGACTTCGTTGGGCATTAAGGTAGAAGTGACCATTTAAATATTCGGGTCTGTGTTCCATGGAAATTGAGTTTAGGCGGGTTAGTTATTGATAGCGGTCCGGGTTACGTTATTTCGGTATCATATATTGTGTGTTTAGCCACCGTAGATTCTCTCACATATCCTATTATTATCTAATCTGCTATTGGTTTAAGTTAAGATTTTAATAAAGTAATATTAAGATTATGGCAGCTTCTAGTTCTTCATTTATTCCTACACCTCTAGCTCACGCTGATAATCTAAGAGGAGGGCACCCAAGGGGGCGCCCTTGCAAAACGATTATTAAAAGAAATCCCACGTTAAAGAATTGAGAATCCAAAGTCCAAATCTCACTTCCAATATGATATTCTTTGAATTTCATTTCTAATATGTCCAAGTGGAACCTCGGACTTAGGACTTAAAAGTGGGGTTAAACTAGTTTGATGGGATGAACTTCCCAAATTCTCTCAATTGTAGCTTGAAAGACTAAATTGAAAATACCCAAAATCATAAAAATCTCAAAAATTTAAATTTGGATTTATAAAAAAATAAATTATACTGCAAGACTCAGAATATTTACCTATTGACTATAAAGAGATACAATTAATAATGCCGTGTTAGTTAAGTAAAATGATAACTATTAGAAATAAGTTGCTTTAATACTTATTCACATTAATTTTGAGCATAGTAACTAAATCATTTCATTCCCATTTATTCTATCAAATGAACCTCTTACAATGAGGAATTAATTTAAATCTTCCTCCGGAGAAGCAACACATTGTCTATTTCCTAATGTGAAACTCCACTCTGGTAACTGTATCATTTAATGATGTGGTCTGTATTGTCTTACGGAGCTTGATTATGAGATACAAGACCGTACAGATAATGAAACTCCAATCGATCAAATGCTTGTCTACGGCTAACTCTCGTCCAGTCGAAGAAAGTGAAACTTGAGTCATATCAACCTTTGAAATCTATGATTAAATTCTAATTATTTAATTGAATGATAGTAGTGGGCAGTGGGCATTAATATAAGGAATAGCATCATTTTTGGCGACTTGTGTCAAAACTTGAAAAGGTTTTTTTCTCACGTGTTAAAGTATTCAGTTGAACTGAAATTTATATACACTGTTGTTTTGAATGACAATACGATACTTTAATGATAATTAATGAAAATTAATGACCACTTAATGTTGTGATTCTGTCCTATGTATACACATATTTATATTAATTCTAACTATTTAATAAAAAGTAGCTAAAAATAAAATAAAGTTTTTATTTGTTGATCTAAGTAGGAATTGACTTAAATTTTTTTTTATATTACTTGTTTAACTCCATAAGCCGTCAATTTTTTTTGCCCAAAATGTTCAAAAAAAGGGGGCTCTTTTTTTATTGCATACAACTAAACATAATACTTAACAAAATGCGAGAATGGGAAAAAAATACTTTAATTTTTAATTTTAAGGTATCCGTCTACGTTCGGTACCGTGATTTTGCAAAAGCGTATAAATGGCTAATATTTAAGATGTTTAGTGTTACTTAGATTAGAAAACGTATATAAAATTGTTTTAAGAATATTATAACAATAAAAAATTATTTAAGTACAATATTTTGACAAAAAAAGAACATAGAATGAAAATTTTTCAAAATATTCTCCTTTTGTGAGAAATGCTTCTATTATAATAATATTTTACTTATATATAGCTCAGACCTCTGTACAGAGGCTCAAGTAGAATTTTTGAAATATATAACTTAGAAGTGGGTTTATCCATTTTTACGACAACAGAGGGGAGAAATTTTAAGAAAAAAATGCCTATAATTATTTTAATGGGTTGTAACTCTGAAAATAATGTGAATTTTTCAAAACTCATAGTTGAGCCTCTGTACAGAGGTCTGAGCTATATACAGGAAAAATATTATTATAATGGAAACATTTTTTCAGAAAAGGAGAACATTTTGAAAAAAGGTTATTCTCAGTTAATTTTTTGCCGAAATATTGTATTTAAATAAATTTTTTTTTATCATAATGTTCTTAAAACAATTTTATACATGTATTCTAACCTAAATGACACAAAATATTATGAAAATTATCCATTTATGCGCTTTTTTAAAATCACGGTTCCGAACGTAGTCGGATACCTTAAAGCTTACACACTATTTTTTATTTTTTAAATGTGGAACACAAAAATCCCTTAATGTTTGCTTAAAATAAGTATACTCTGCAAACTGTGAAGAATACTTCATATATCTTAAAGCAGTTTCTCTCATAAGTACAAAAAATTTCATGTTTGTACCTATTTTTAAACGGTTGAGGATTTTGTATGTGTGTGCATATATATATATATGCACACACACATTGTAATGTAATACTAAGCATTATACATGCAGCTACTACATTACAATGTAAAACTAAGTCTTACATTGCAATCGGGACGGAGGTAATATCAGCTTTTTCGGATTATCTTTCCATTTTCATCTCTTCTCAAGTAATGAATTTCACATTGCCTTGCCAATCCCTGGTTCTGTTTCGAATATTTTCAAGAATCTAAATTCTTGCTTTTAATGAAAAATTCCCAAATTCACCCATAGAAAATCCCGAATGAGAGGCATTTCAAGGACAAACCAAGGACAAACCATTTCTCTGAAAACCACTAACACTAATAATCTTCACTATAAGAATAAAAAATATGCACAAGTCAAAGATAGAACGAAGAAAATATCAGTGACCGTACAGCATACGGGCAAACTAGTTATGACCAGCTTTCGGTAGCCGGTAGGGTATACGAGTAAATCAGTCAAGGGGTTTAAGTTAATATAAGGGGTATATATGGATACGCGTGCATTTATCTCTGGAAAACATAGTTTAGAAAGTACATCAATTATTTATTTAACATTTTCGGTTAGTCGTGCTTAGGAAATATTAATCTCTGAACTTTTGTGGTATTTTGGATGGAACTTTTATTCTAAAAGGGGAGGGAGAGTCTCATAAATCGGAAAGTTAGCGTCATAATCCAATGTGTTTTCGAATAATTCTTAAAATTTACATTCACTCATTGGGGAACAGGAATGCAAATCCAAGGCATGAAATATAAGTTGACTATCACTTACCATACACCCATTTCTCTTCCCACATTTAATGCAAAATAATGGCGCAGAAAGTAAGAGCAGTACAGGTAATGCACAAAATAATAAATAATGGGGGAAACACTGTGTTAGCTTTGGATAGGATTATCAGAAATCTGTAAATCAACATCATCAACTTTCTTTACATTAATTTGATTGGAAAATATTTCATCCATTTTACCTTTTTTTTTTTTTAAAATTTTCGAATAGTTTTTAAAATATTTGAAAATGACAGGAGTTTTTTTCTTCAATTTAATTTATGTGCAGGTTTCGAATTTTAGGTAAATTTTTGGAAAAACGTATTCTTGGCTTATACACGAATTGGTATATATTCGGAACAATATTGTAAGAAATTTATATACTTGAGATTTTAATTTGTAGCAAAAAAATGATTATAGTAATGAAACTAATGTTATTTAAAATATCAAAAATATGTATATAATTTCTGTATATCTAAAAAGTAGGATGAGGGTTTATAAATGGATGTTGGGTCAATTATGTCATGTTAAAGTCATGCATGAGTTTTAGCTCAAATCCGGAAATTATTGAGTTTTCCAAAATTTAAAAGCTCAAAAATTTAAGAACTATGTGAGATACATTCCCCGTCTTCTATAGTTCAATGAGTGAGTGTTTATGAACTTCGTACTATAAAGCAGCCTTAGGGGTACTGGCGAGGGACCTCGTAATCCTGGACTTTGGTCAAGTCGAGTGCTGGAACCTCTTTCCAACCTATCAAATTACAGCTTCGGGAGGACTTTGAGCCTCAACATATTTCATGTGCATCGGCCCCATCTGCACGGTGGGTCTTCAGTGGAACAAGGGCTTGCACTCATGACACTCCGCCCACGAGCTCGTGATCACATCTGAAACACAAATTGATCAGATTGAACCAGCATTTTTAAAATGGCGGCGAAAATTGTAACTTTTTAATACAGGGCCCTTTTTTACTTAGTATTTCACTTCTTTTCTATCGCACCAAGATAGCGAAGACCTTAAAGAACACCTCAGTTTAGCAAACAGTAGCCTTAATCGTCTACAGAGCGGTCTTTCGTGAGACTCTTATAAGATCCGTAAATCAATTAGCATACCACCCGCCATGAAACTCTTACAACCACAAGAATTCAACTCCTTCGCTATTTACGGAACTTGATTGTTTTGAAAATAAATGAAACAGATTTAAATATAGGGGATTTAAAATCATTGAACAAACTTTATGGTAGAACTCAGTATAGCAATTAATTTTTGTTTTGGAATATACAAGTGGAAGTGCCGTGTTGGGGCACAAATAGAAAAAAATAACACATTAACGGAAATATAAAACGTTCATTAGCAGCATACTTAACGGTTGATTCCGTACAGAAAAAATGTTAAAACAGTTTTAAAAATTAAATCCACCAACTGTCTTGCATGCTTGGCTGCCATACTTGGCTAATAATATTGGCGATAGTTGAAAACAGATAAGCGATGTGCCAGTGATCTGCTACACCACCAAAATTGGCATTTGTGCTTGAGATTTCGGTCGTTATGGAGATTTTACTAATAGCAAAAAGGTAGGCATATATCTTATGTACGATGCTGCTAATGGTAACGGCAGAGCAGCGCTACGACTGCATCATGAGTGCTTTCCAAGTAGACACATATCGAACCACAAAATGTTTCAGCGATTACATCGACAGCTGTGTGAAAATGGTCCATTTAACGCCCCTACTAATGAAGAAACAGATGGAGGACTATACTACTGTGACGAAGCATATCTCTTTCCCCTATTTTCCAACAGATCCCTTGCCCCTTGCCGACAGAAGCTGCGAAAATTCCAGGCATTTCCCTAATTGCTGGGAAGGAATTTCGTAACTAGGTGGTCGAGTTTCGGCACCTTTTTTCCCAGCAGACCGGACTGTCAAAAAGAGGCGCCTTAACATTGTGTATTCATTTTCCCACAACTCGGTGACGACGTCGCGTCTGAGAACGTGCAAATGTGCACCCAGCCTAGGCGCCTCTTTGGGACTAGCGGAAATGAGACCGATTTGGCGCGGCAGAAGGGTAAGACATCAAGGGAGCCGAGACCGGAAGGCGGCAGAAGAACCAGGGGGACTGAGGCCGACAAAGAGATGAGAGGTGGATGACTAGGAAAAAGAAATGATATAAAAAGGGCGAGAGAGTCTGGACAAGAAAAAGACTGGATTTTTGAAGGGAGCCGTTCGGACGTCCGTCGAGCTATAGGAAGAGCGATAACGAGCCTGAGAAGTACAGCGGTCTCCTGGCTTAAAAGATCGAGGGAACGGGAGAGAGTATGAAAGAGACTCGAATTGATTACGGACCAGCCCGCGAAGTATAGTGGTCTCCTGGCTTGGAAAATCAAGGAACGGAAGAGAGTGTGAAAGAGACTCGAAATCGTTACGGACCCTTTTGATATTGAACTGTAATAGAATATACCATTTTTTTTTTTTTTTTTTGGTGATTTTCATATTGAAATAAATAGTTAACCAAGTGCTGAGTGAAATCATTACACTACAAACACACCTGGAAAAAGTCGTCTTGGACCATGTGGATGAAATACTCTGTACAAGTACAAGGACAGTAGCATGTCGTCTACATGCCACTAAAGCATAAGAAATATATAAATATAAAATCACACAGAAGCTAAAAATAAACAGGAGCCTGGAGACGCCACTAAATATTAATGAAGTAAATTGTCTGTGTAATGAAGTGTGGTATATTCTCGCCGTGTCACCGAACTGTCTCACGCCTCACAAGACTGTCATAAGAACATAGAATTAGGCGCAGTAAAGTACGGTACAGTGTTTATACCCACCGAACTCTAGTGTAATGTGTACACCCACCAAACTCTTCCCGTACCTCTTGGAATACACGTACCACACTTTTGGAAATGCTGCTTTAGAGCGCCCTTATTGAGTAGAAATTAAATCAAAATTGACCTACTTTCATTGTTATAACTTTAGATAAGAATGCTTCATTTAGCCTTTAAAAAATATTTTAAATCTTTCACAAAAGCAAGTTTTTGTATTTATTTTATGAGCAATGCACATTTTTTTTGTTTGTGTGTATCAATTTTAATTAAAATGTTATCGCATTGTTTACCATCTCCATCCTCAACAGAGATTTTCTATCCCTCTTTCTTACTACCTCTGCCTATTTTAAAGAAAACTCGCAAAAATACGAAGGGAGAGGATTTTTCACAAACCAAAAGTAACAGTCGATGTAAATGCACCTAGGGAAAGGTATATTTATGTACGCAACACTCGAGGGAATCGCTCGCGTCGGCCCGGGGAGGATTCTACCATCTGTTGTATTCCGGAGTCCACTGCGTGTTGTAGACAAGCCTTTCCACTTAGGATTTTCATAAAAATGATACGGAATCGAATAAAAAGAAAAATTCTTAGAAAAGAACACTTTTATATACTTCTGTCTTTTTGGATGCTATAAGCTTCCAATATGCACTGAGAGGGGATATTCGTTTCAAGGTTTAAAGCTAAGATGTGATAGAAAAAGCGAAATATATATGAGAGCTTTTAAACCCTTTTTATCCGATTTTAGGAAGATAGCAAATAAGATATTTCATTGCTTGAAAGCAGTTATATTTAACGTTGGATAGACATATTTGTGTGAGGCTTATCCTGCTAACATTGAAGAAACTTACAGTAAAGATTTAATAGATTTTTAAATCTAAGAGTAAAAAAGATTATCACACTCGCTCTCTCTATTATTGCAAAAATTTTAAAAAGTTCGTTTAATCTTATTTAGTGTATATTCTAATTTTTAGTATTAAAACCTTCCACGTATGTTGTTTTCCCTGCGGCAACACTCCCTTGTGGGAAAATTAAATTTTATAGGCAAAGGTCACTTCCCAGCATGAACTTAAATAACATTAAAGAAACCATAGAAGATTTGACCAAGGTCACCAGATTGGGATTTTATCTCCCTTGGAGAAAAATTTAGCGAAAAATATATCACCAAGGAATCGTCGAGAAGTCTCTAGGATTGACTCTCCTGGAAATTTCTATGAAGCAATAAATATAAAGGACCTTCGAAACAAAGGCCGAGCCAGTTCAGAAGGGAATTCAGCCGCGCTTGTTGACTGCGTTAAGAAATAGACTTTGTCTGTCTGAGCCTATTGAATGATTTAGAACAATGGTGATCACCTTGTTGGGAAGAGGGCCGCTGTCTGATAAAAAAAAACATGCTTGTCACTTCCAGCTTTTCAACGAACAAAAAAGATGTAAAGGTGAAAAAAAGTAAGAATACGGGATTTTTACTCAAAGAGCATGTTTTTTAATCCAAGCCTAAGTAGTAGAAATTGAAAATCAATAAAACAAATACGACAAAAATATGAACTTAAATTTTATTGTTATTATACTTTTGACAGGAGCAATCAGTTAAGTAAAGTATTATAAAAAAAAGAATAACTTGTAACATTTAATTCTGTTTATTTCTTTTTTCCTTTGTTTTTAACCGAGTTTAAGATTACCTGTTGGAGATGATAGCAAAATTAAATTGTTTTAGATGCAAATCAGCTAGTTTTGGACGATATTTTGATTTTATGTTGATAAGAGAAAACGTTTATTCACAAGCATATGCTGATCAAAATTTTGAGGTGTTTCTTTCTTTCTTTCTTTTTTTTTTAACTAAAAGAACCGTAGTTGAATGAAATTGTGGAAAAAATATATTTATCATTATCTTTTAAAACTTTTGAATTTTTTGGCAAGTGCTACTATTACAGCTCCGCCAATAGTGGAAAACCGTTTTCTGTGGTTCTTCTGAACTAATAATAACGACGACAGCAATTAGCGACGCATTTTCAATTCCTACTATTATATATGTATATATATATATATATATAATGTTCAAATTTTCAATCAATAATAAAATACTTCTATTCTTCCATTTAAGTTCAAACACATTTTTTTTAAAACTTGTAGTGGATGACACGAGATGTTAAGAGAGTAGAATTTTTTTCAAATATTAAATCATTAATTAAATTTAAAAAATGAATAAATAGTAACAAACAAAAATAATAGTCCAGCAACATATATAGAAATTAAACTCGCTCGTTGTGTCCCCGTAGCGCAATGAATAACGCGTTGGACTTCTAATCCATAGGTAATGGTTTCAAATCCCACTTCGGGTGGCCTAGTTTTTAAGAATGGGATTTCTTTTCTATTATACCATTTTATAAGAATAATTAAATTTAAGGAATGAATAATTAGTAACAAACAAACACACACAAAAAAAAATAGTCCAACACCATATACAGCTAGGAAAGTAGAAAATTGCGAGGAAAATCGCTTTCTCTATTGCTTCACGTAATATTGCAATTATGTCATATACACTCTCATAGAAAAAGAATTAGCGCACCAAGAAATAATTGCGAGATTGCAAGGAAACTTGGCATGAAGGTACATTTCGAGAAGATATGCAGATTATTAGAAATGCAGCGTGATTGCGCATTACGTATAGCCGGTAGAGGGTGTTTAAGGTCGTTCTCAATGGAGTATAAAACAGGTAAACCAAAGCTTGTTTGAGTGTGCTAAATCGCTTACACAGGAAGTGCTGAGGTAGACATGCCACTACGCCATTTTCATAGACAATATGAGCAGCTGTCGTAGTTTGAGAGGGAGAATAATCGGAATGAGAGAAGCTAGGTGGGGTCAGCTAAGGTGAGTAGGTCGTCAATTAGGCTGCTCTGTTTGTGTTGTGAGGAGGTATTGGGACCAGTGGATTCGAGAGATGTCATTTACACGAAGACCAGGCTCAGGACGCCCTCGACAGACCAGTCGTCGACAAGTAAGAAATGCCGCGTACAGCCAATTGCTTCATCAGCCGCCATCCAGGCACAGGCAGCACCTTCACTAGGGGCCCCTGTGTCTTCTCGAACCATACGAAGGCGCCTGGCTGAAGAGCATTTGGGATCACGGCGCCCATTACGTGTGCTGCCCTTGACGCCAGACCATCGACGCCTACGTTTGGAGTGGTGCCGTGCACGAGGAAACTGGGCTGTAGCGGAATGAAATCAGGTCGTCTTTAGTGACGAATCCAGATTCAATCTCAGCAGTGATGGCAATTGTGTTCGTGTGTGAAGACCCCGTGGTGAACGCCTCAATCCTGCCTTTGCTTTACAGCATCACACCGCTCCCACAGCTGGTGTGATGGAATGCGGTGTCATTGCCTACAATACACGGTCACCCCTAACATTGATCCTGGGCACCATGACACCCCATCGGTATATCCATGAGATCCTGCAACCATATGTGTTTGCCACTCACGCAACGGCTCCCAGGAGCCATTTTTCAACGAGACAATGCTCGACCTCACACAGCAAGGATGCCACAAGACTGTCTCCGCACTATTACTATCCTTCCTTGGCCAGAATGATCCCCAGATTTGTCTCCAATCGAGCATATCTGGGATCATTTGGGATGGTGAGTTAGGCATCCCACGAGTTTGAACGAACCGGAGACAAGGTTACAGTAAATATGGAACGAAATTTCTCAAGGCATAATACATAATTTATATGCCTCAATGCCCGATCGTATTGCATCGTGCATTCGCACTATATATATATATATATATATATATATATATATATATATATATAAAGGGGGTTCAACAGGGTATTAAATCCTCCATTCTTTTGCCTTTTTCTCTGAAATAAATGATCATTTTTCTTTGATTTTCTAATCATTTACTTATATCAAAGTAGTTATTACGTATGTAAAATTTCTTTTCATTTTGACGACTCCTTCTTGGTGGGCTAATTTTTTTGTTCTTGAGTGTATATATACAAATTTGTATTAATAATAATATTTACTAAAAAGTAATTAAAAAACTTTCTTTGTTGACCTAAATAGGAATTGACTTAAAAAATTGTTTTTATATTATTATTATTATTATTTTAATATCCAAATTCATTTAGGTAATTTTTTACGTAGAAAAGAAATATAATACTTACCTTATTTCCATTTTATAATTATGTTTGTTACAATAACTCATAACTTTTTAATCACTTTTGAACTTTCTTTAAAATAAAGCATGCAATAATATTTCATTTGTTACACAATCAGCTCACGCTTGCAATTATAAAATGCTAACGCCTATGCAATTAAATTTTTCTACCTCGATTTCCTCTGATGAGAAATATTTATAAATATTTAGTAATTTATGTTTTACTGTCTGGAAGACTTTCCAATCTCTTTACATGATACACAGTCATAAAAAAGCTTTTCGGGAAAATATTTTCTGACGGCTTAGTATTTAATTTCACTTTCAAGATAAATGTTTAACATGTCTGGGAAACTATAATGGAAAAATGTTTTTAATATTAACAAAATGTGTCTCACAGTGATATATCTCAGAAATATACTTTGAGACAATGTAATTTACCTGAGACATGCATAAGGGATTTGTAAATTGTTATTTGACATTGTTACAGGAAATTTGTTGCAGAAAAGCTGTGCAGACAGTTTCTGAAGATTTTTGAAAGAATTTAGAAAAATGAGTGAATATATCATATAAATTTCGCCTACTCAGAATTTTTAATGGAGTAGGATCATTCTACCATATGATAAAGTTTTCTGTCTCTAAATAAGTTAATTGTAAATTACTTACACATTTGTACTTATATATTGTCCAAAGACGTCAAAACTAAAGTTTTTAATTATTTAACTTATAATTAGATATAATTTATTATTAATATAACTATCATGCTAATTAAATATGTTATTATTAATATTAATATTTAAACGACTTATATGTTACTTTCCTTACAGCAATTTTCTTCTTGCGGGAAAATAGAGTTTTGCAAGCAAAATTCTCTACCAGTTTGAACTTGGAACATAAGATCATGGCAACCAAAGAAGATGGAACCAGTGTTACCATACTGATGACTTTATCACCCTTAGTAACAAATTTGACGAAAAATACAATATCGCCAAAGAATTATAGAGAAGGCTCTAGGATTAACCCTTCAAGAAATTTCCTTCAGGTTATATGACGTACCTTTAAAAAACAAAGACCGAGTCATTTCTGTCAAGTTTTGTAGTGTGTGTTGAATGCGCCAAGAAAGAGACTTTATTTGTCTAAATATCTTCTAGTGGAACTGTTCTAGCAAACCGTTACTGGAACATCGAAAAGCTCGTTTATAACGAGTGTGTTTTGCACTATTGCAAATAATCTGTTATAACATTTCGTTGCGTGTGTACGTCGATTTGTCTTCATATAGTCATTTGTTTATCTTTTCACTTAATAAATCGATTATTATTCAAATGAGTGGAGTTATTAGCTGTTTTTTCCTCCACGCAAATTTGCAGCAGTATTGTTACTAGCTTATTAGAAATATGTTAAACATATTCTCTCCGATAAATATAAGATAAGTTTATAACTTAATTTACATTGATGTTTACTTGTATTATTATTACTTGTATTATTGTATTGTTACGTAGACCCAAGCGTTCGTGGATTTTATGCAGAACAATCACAAAGAAAATAAATAGTTCTTTAAGAGCGTTGCGAATTTATTAACAAAAGTACAATTCTTTAAATACAGGATTCAGCAGCAATATTCACAGAGTAAATCTCCGAAGATCTTCACACCTTCAACAGCAATCTAACACAATAGCCAGTGTTTAAAAATACACGTATGTAAAAGATTATTCACAAGCACAGCCGAGCTAATCGCTAGACAAAACAATCCTCACTATTCGCTGGTTTAATCCTGACTCATCGCCGTAGCGGCGAACATCTTTTCTTATAGACGCGACAGAAACTTCCAGAAATATAACTGCTCGTGTCATTGAACGTGACACTAGTGGAGAGATCTACTACTTTTAGAAGATTCCAGAGGGTTCCGAACTCGCCAACACAGTCGCCAAATTGGCCGCCAACGTAAAGGGCGGCATTGCTTGTGAATGGTACAATTTTAACATAAGAGTATTATAAATGCATTAAACATCCAAATACAAATTATATACACTATTTAGACAAAATTCGTAACGTATTACTTGTATTATATTTTTACCACTATTTGTTGCATTCCTTTTTACATCCATTTATGCGTGTTTTCTCTTTTACCGTTTTTAAAATAAACTAAGTCTGTGGTGGGTGGACTTTTCCAAGGTAAGAGCTGCTCAAATGTTTTTAAGGTATTGCGGTCCCCCTTCCGTGGCGTACGTGTGGCCTTTTGTATTAAAATTGTGTGTTTTCTTTTCTTAACACTTATTTTCAACATTGTACCCCTCTTTCAATGTAAGAGAGATAATGAGTTTTACTACAAAAATATAAGTAACACAAAAGTGACAAGTTCAACGGTCGAGAGAGAGAGAGAGAAAGAGAGCTGCTGCTTGGCTGTAGACAGATTCAAGGCAGCGAGCAGAGAACATACGTGATTTGATGAATCTGAAGCCGATGCATGTATTTCAATTCCTACTATTAGGTTACACTCTATATATTTATTTATTTATCTTAGTGGAATTTTCAATCGTTAATAAAATATATTTTAAAGCGCTCAATTGAGCTGAAATTTTATATACAGGATTATTTTGGATGGCAATAAAATAATTTATTTATAATTAATAAAAATTTTAATTGATTAAAACTAATTATTTAAAGAATTACAAATACAGCCACGTTGGGACATTTTTGGCGACTTGCGTCAAAACTTCAAAGGTTTTTTTTTATGTCTTAAAGCATTCAGTTGAACTGAAATTTTATAGACACGGTTGTTTTGGATGACAATACGATACTTTAATGATAATTCATAAAACTTAATGACCCCTTAATGTTGTGCTTCTGTCCTTGTATCTACATATTTATATTAATTGTAAATATTTAATAAAAAGCAGCTAAAATAAAATTTTTCTCTGTTGATCTAAGTAGGAATTGACTTAAAGAAAAATTTATATTACTTTTTAAATTTGTTTGCTTCCTAATTTCGCGCCAATGCGAGACAAGACATCAACACGAGAACCCACTCCCGTGAAAGCGCGGGATGTGAAATGATGTCTCAATAGTCAATCGCATGCTATCGCTGCTAGAGCTGATTATGAACCTTTATACTCCTCTTCAGTCGGCGTATTGGAAATGATTCATGTATATGGTTGGCATTGTGATGATCATACACACACACTTTTTCCCCTATAATAGCAATGAACGTGTTAAGATTCATTGTTGGCTTCCAATGAAGGTACATGCGTCATCTACACATGTATCGAATCATTTGCTTAAGATATCCGACTACGTTCGGAACAGTGATTTTGTAAAAGCGTATAAATTGAAAATATTTATGATATTTAGTGTCACTTAGATTAGAAAATGTATATAAAATTGTTTTAAGATTAGTATTACAATAAAAAATTATTTTACAATACAATATTTTGACAAAAAAATGAACATCGAATGGCCCATTTTCAAAATATTCTCTTTTTGTGAAAAATGCTTCTATTATATAATAATATTTTGCCTCTATATAGCTCAGACCTCTCTACAGAGGCTCAACAAGAATTTTTGAAATACATAAATTAGAAGTGGGTTTATTCATGCTTTACGACTACAGAGGGGAGCAAGTTTAAGAAAAAAACGCCCATAATTATTTCAATTGGTGGTATCTCTGAAAATAATGTGAATTTTTAAAAATCGTAGTTCAGACTCTCTGCAGAAGTATTTACTTTATGTAAGCGCGCGCGCGCGCGAAATATTATTACTTTAGAAGCATTTATTATAAAAGGAGAACATTTTGAAAAAAAGATTATTCTAAGTTAATTTTTTGCCACAATATTGCATTTAAATATTTTTTTTTGTCAAAATGTCCTTAAAACTATTTTTTATACATATATTCTAATCTAAGTGACACTAAATATCATGAAAATTATCCATTTATGCGTTTTTTTTAAGAAATCACGGTTCCGAACGTAGTCGGATACCTTAAGTAAATACTGTCACAACGTTTGTAAAAAACCGATTTCCCGTTGGTGTTTATAAATGTTTCTTTCTGCGTGTTCGTCTTTGGTTTTAGTCAAGGCGGTCTCTCTAAAATGTCTTGGTGGACCACCGGTCGATCGCGTTTAATTTAATGCCCATCCCAGAACTAAATACTTTAAAGTCTCAACAGTACAATTCTATTGAAAATACTTCTTCGCCGCGTTGTGTGAAACTAATAAAAATTTCTAATTTATTCCTGATCTTTCAGGGTTTTATTTTCTTTAAGCAAGCAACGTACTGCCCAAAGGTCTCGTGGGGGATTATCCCTTTCTCCCAAATGGTTTTCTGTCTTTTAAAAAAATGGAGGTATCTCTCAGAATGCCCCGGCTATCTATTTCTATTTTTGAACTTTTTTTTTCTTTTTATTCCATTTTTTTTCCTTCGTCTCGCTATTACAGAATTTAGTTCAGGTTATGGTTATACGTAAATTAAAAAGTGTTTGGCACAATTCAGCTGTATATATGACCCCATTCAAAATTAAATTCAAACAACCAATCTTTATACTTGCAAATCTTTTCTTTTACATACTTTTTGCTTAAGTATTTATGTAATTTTCTTTCAATGTGTTTTTTCTTTCTTTCTTTCTTTTTGTATTTTATTATTTTAAGAAATATTTTATAATTTTGTTCAATGCGCTTGTAAGTATATGTAAAAAATTAAAAATAAATTTAGCAAGCTATAATTAAATGAATAAAATGAAAAAACACCTTTGTAAAGAAGAAAATATATTCCTCTTATAAACACAGATTATACTCAACAAAAGTATCAGGATATTTTATAAATGACAACACAAGAATCAAAATCGTAAAACATACTAAACTATTTCTATTATATAAAAAAATTATAGTTTAAAAAAAACTAAAAAACACGCTTTTATAGGAATCGAACTAAAAAGTAAAAAAATCATTCTTAATATAAGAATAAAACGATTAACGAGAAAATGAATGTCATTGTAGTAAAAGCGTAGGGTGCTTCTATATTAATTGTTATAATTTCTTACTAGTTCTATTCCGAAATACTGAGTTAGTGTAAAAATGTAGTACAAAGCACTTCACGCTTTTACTACAATGGCATTAATTTTCTGGTTAATCATTTTATTCTTATATTAAGAATTATTTTTTTTTACTTTTTAGTTCGATTCACTATAAAAGAGTATTTTTTAAATTTTTTTTTAACTATAATCTATTTTTCATTTTTTAGTTCGATCCACAATAAAAGCCTGTTTTTTTTTAGTTTTTAAAACTATCATTTATTCTTTGTTGAATTTATCCTTGAGTTTGATATTTCGAGCCGGAATTATGTGGCTGCAGGAATTAGTCTTGCTCTTTAATGGATATTAATTAATGGATCTGAAGGTTATTTATTCTCTCTGTTTACGGGGCGTCGGATGAGCCCCCTATCGTTATATATCAAAGATTCCGTCTCTATGGATACAGATCTAACTAATAAAAGTCTGTTAAGAAGAAATATTAAACATCATTCGTATTATCACCGTTTAAACGTATTGCTTTATCAAAATAAAAAAATACTTAGCAGTTGGAACATAAATTTATCACCTTTTAAACGTATTTCTACAACGTTAATCCGTACCATCACCTCTAAAAACGTATTGCTTTATAAAAATAAAAAACATTTAGCAGTTAGAACATACATTTTTTTTCCCATGCACGAGTCCTTTTTTTTAATTCCCACCCTACCCTTTCTCACATAAAGAACACTTTTTTTTGTTTTATTTGTATTAACCACAAATAATATTTGCGGTTTCAGGTTTGTACCTTAGTCTTTTAGTCGCTAAATCTGGAAATAGTCGCCAAATTTAGAAATGGCATATGGAATTAGTCACCAGATCTGAAAATCCTTAAAATCCTTTTTTATTACGATCCTGATCAGGACAATGAAACAAAATTTTTGAAATTATTGTATTGTCATCGGTCTTTGACAAGTGTGCGAAATTTCGAATTAATCTGATCTTTTAAGGTGGGTAAAAATCGAGTTCTCAAAGATTCCATTACATACAAGTGAAACTTATAAAAGCGTGTTAAAAAAAATGACTGTAACCTGCTTACACTTGTTTTATAGTTTCATTATCAATTTTACCTTTCTTCTTTCCGTTACATATCTCTTTACATTCTAAGAGTGAGGGAGAATTTCTATAAGCCAACACAGGGACAATGGTGATGGACCTCATTATTTTGAACCGTAATCAAGTGATGAGGCAGATACATAAACTGGCACCCCTTTCTATGATTTCATACCACATCATTGGGAAGACTTTATGATCTATAGATTTAACGTGCATCAGTCCCTCTATACGGTGGGTCTTTAGTGGCACTAGGACTCGAACCCGGGACACGAGTCGGAAGAAAGAGTAGTATACCAGTCTCTGACACTTTGTTTGGTTATTTGACTGTGCCTGAGGATTTTTAGGCTTGCTGCTTATAGCCCACGTTAATTTAAAATTTTATTTCATTTTCATCTTCCTTTTTCCTCTTTTTAAAATAGTTCACTTAAAGCCCTAAAAAAGAATCGTACTTAAAAAAAAATGTTATAAATGTTTAAAAAATACTAGTTTTTATAACGTTTTACAATCAAAATATTAAATATTGGATCTGGATTAAAGGCGGAACTTCCAAGATATATTCAGGATGATTATAATTAAAATTCCACTTTCAAATTTTTGTTAAAAAGAACCACTGATCAGAAAAACTTCAAATTTGAATTGAATATTCTTGCAGAAAGTGGAGTGATACTGCTAATGTGTACCACTATTGAGGTCGTTGTTAAGGCTGGAGCCCCAATGTAGCCTTTCACTTCTGTGAAAGGTTACATTGGCACAACATTGGGATGCTCGTAGAGGCGAGCCTTGATAGGTCGCAGTAAGTGTTAGAGAGTCCAAGAGTTCGTTAAAGTATGCTTAGTTCGTTGGAGTGTTCTGGGGCTTCGTAGAGTGTTAAAATCTGTAGAAGTGTCTCTCTAGCGTCTGTGAAGCTTCTTAGTGTATTGAGAGTCTCTGGATTTCCCCTTTTGGTGTCTATTTAAATATTGACTACCTCATGCCCTTCCAAGCCTTTCAAGAACCACTCCTCTTTGGATGTAGCCAGGATTACTATTTGTCTATTGGTCCTAGTTATCGCTCACGCGATGGAATTAGACGAAGGAGATTGGCGTGGGAACTGTGCCGGTCACCTCTCTGTCGGCTGGATAAAGGGAGGTCAAAGGTTGGCTTGCCTTAGAACATAAGCATCACAATGTCGGGTCACGGGCAATTTCTCAGGCGAAACTCTATGACCGTTGTGACGTCACTAGTTCCCTAACAGGAAATGGGTCCTTTGGTGGAGACTACCACAAAAGGAAAATGGTAAAGCATAAGGGAAAAAATCTGTAATGTATCAATAAATGGAGCTTTTAGCGGCAAAACAAAAGTGTATTCGGATACAAGTGAAGATTTAAATCGAATTACCGCAGCTTTGGCATGAGTTGCACATTGAAATATGCAGTTGGCTTACAGAACATTGAACCATCTGTTTTGCTTAAATTTGCAGGCAATGTGAAAGGGAAAAGGATTACCAAATCATTAAACAGTTGTGACAGTGTTAGTATAAATAGCCCAAGGTAAGGTTCAATTCCCCAAGATAAGGTTGTACTACATTGGATGGGAAAAATTTGTTTTTAATTGCCCTTGTTCCAAGCACAAAAAGCAACAATGAAAAGCGCTGTTCATGTTGCTCTATAAAAAAAGCAACAAAGAAAAGCGCTGTTCTTGTTGCTGCATAAAAAAAGCAACAATGAAAAGCCCTGTTCTTGGTACTGCATAAAAAAGCAACAAAGAAAAGTTCTGTTCTTGGTACTGCATAAAAAAGCAACAAATAAAAGCGCTATTCTTGTTACTGCATAAAAAAAAGCAACACAGAAAAGCGCTGTTCTTGTTGCTGCATAAAAAACAAAGAAAAACGCTGTTCTTGTTGCTGCATAAAAAAAGCAACAAAGAAAAACGCTGTTCTTATTGCTGCATAAAAAAAAGCAACAAAGAAAAACGCTAGACTTGCTCAAGACTGTTCTAAATACTGTCAACCATTCTCCACCATAATTTGAAACCGGTACACAGCAGAGCGGTTGTCTCATGGATTATATTGAGAATGTCTTGAGTAATCCGTGAAATTTGAACAGGACTAAGCAGTGAGCTAAATTTGAACAGGACTACTGAACACATTTATAAGAAAGCCATACAGTCAGAAGTCATAAAGATTGAGGTCTAGTGACCTTGAAGGCAAAGCCGTTGGAGAATGACCACTGATTTTTCTATCATTTCCAGGGTATACTATCTTGAGCAGTTGCATCACTGGTTTTGCAATGTGTGGGAGAATGTCATCTTAAATCTTACAGCACCATCTATTAATAAATTTTGAACTTTTTTTCTTATGTCATACTATTTTCCCTACCTTCAAGTATATTCAGTTCAAATTTTGAGTCAGTCTGACAAGTGGTTCTTTTTTTTACTGCATTTTGAATGTGGAACCTTAGTTATAATCACCTTGTATTTCACCATCCTTTGAAGTTTATACCTATAGGATCTGTGTGCCTGTTTTTTTTTCGTAGTGTAATTCTAATAAAATTTTATACCGATAAGGTAATAACATTATATACACATTTCTAAAAAGAAAGGCTACAGTTATTTCAATACACAAAGAACTTGTCACTTCTGAATTTTAATTCTTGCAAAAATAAATGAAACACTACACATCAGTGTGATCTATGTATACCTTTTATAATTAATAGAAAGCAAAGAATCCGAAAATATTGGCCGTTTTTGATTAAGCCCACCAGCGCTTCGAATGATTACGACAATCGCTGAAGTATTTTAATTTTCGAAGAATGACGTTCTTTCCCTCTCATTTTGCACAAATTACAAATCTTTTTTCCATACTTTTTTTAAGAAAAAAAAGTGGAAAATGATGTTTCGAAGAAAGTTTTTGTAAGAAATTGGAAAAAGGTAGAAATTACTTTCAAAGAAACTTATAACGCCCTAGTAATTTTTTCAGTACAACTATTCACAAAAACTTCGATTTTTTTTTCTGAGAAGCAATTTCTTCAGCGATATTTAATGAGTTTCTTTTCCCGAGATTTTGTTTGACAAACTTTACATTTTTTTTTATATATATTTAGCAAAATTTTATTCATTCCAAGATGAATCATTCATATATTAATCAACTCAATTAAATTTGCTTCGATATAATTAAAATGGAGTTGTTTTTTAGTTGTTCACCAATATTGTATTTTAATCTGTAGTTATTACTTTAGCCCTGTGATAAAGGAAACGAAATTTGTTACTCAAAATTTCAAATAAAAATCGTTGGAAAAAATTTTAAAGAAATACTTGCAATATTTTCCCGCTAAAAAATTTCGAATTCCGAGCAAAGGCAGAAATATGTTACAAAAAAGTGACAACCGAACAGAAAAACAATGCATTGTCATAACTAGATACATTTATACTAGTTGTTTATGACTCTATTCTGAAGCTCACTTCATAATAATTTATTAATGAAGCTGTTACCAAAAATAAAGATACATTTTAATCGCATATTATCATCTACAATATTTGTGATTAAAAACTTAAAATAAAAATCGTGTGGCAAAATAAAAGAAATATTTCTATATTTTTCAGCCAAAAAGCGAATTTCGAGCAAAGGCAGAAATATGTTACAATAGAGTGACAACTAGCAAGAAAACAATGTTCAATCATACATAACAAGAAGTGTTTCTAGTTATTTATGGTTTCATTTTTAATAACAGCAAATGAAAGATATTTTTTTCTTTTCTGAATTAAAACTCGCGCGAAACTTAGCTTTGAAATTCGATTCAACAACTTATATCTATGAAGTTGTTGCCACACAGCTCAGATACATTTTAATCGCGTATTATCATCAGCAATAATTGCGATGCCAAGCATTAAATAAACACTGTTTGGCAAAATTTAAAAAATATTTTACAATATTCCCCCCAAATAAAAGCGAACTTCAAACAAAGATGTTACAATAGAGAGAGACAACCGAGCAGTAAAACAATACTCAGTCATAAATAGTTAGAAGTTCTTTTAATTATTTATGATTTACTTCTGAATAACTGCAAACTATTGAAATATTTCTTTTCTGAAGTAAAAAACTCCTCATTTTGTTCTGAAGTTTGCTTCATCAACTAATATAAACGAAGTCGTTGCCACAAAACTCAGATAAACTTTAACCACGTATTATCATCAGCAATATTTGCGATTCAAAACTTCAGGTAAAAGTTGTTAGGCACAATTAAAGACATGTTTACAATGTTTTATCCCGCCAAAAAGCGAATTTCGAATAAGTCCTGAAACATGTTTCAAGAGAATGACAGCCGACCAGAAAAACAATGCTCAGTCATAAATAACTAGACGTGCTTCTAGTTATTTATGACCTCATTCTTGATAACTGCAAACGCGTCTGAAAATTCTTTTTTTGAATTAAAACTCGCCATTTTGTTCTGAAATTTGCTTCGCCAATGAAAAATCAATTAAGATGCTTCCACGCAGGACGAACAAATTTTAATGATATATTATCACCCGCAATATTTTTGGTTGAAACTTTAGACAAAAATTATTTAGCGAAATTAAAGAAATGTTTACAGTATTTTTTCCCGCCAAGAAACGAATTTCGAACAAAGGCTGAAATATGTTACAATGGAGTGACAACCGAGCAGAAAAACAATGCTCAGTCATAAATAACTAGAAGCGATAGAAATTGCTTCCTATACCTTGACTGCAGTATCGCCATGATGGATGAACTTTTTACGTGCCATTTGCAATCCTTCATCCATTCTAAAAAGTACGTACGTGAAAACTGTGATGGCTCTCATTTATCATGTAGATGACTGTAATAGCTCTCATTAACATAATCGTTTGTTGTTTGTAATCCATTCCGCTACTCAAGTGTCGATTTGCATTTCACACTCACTGCTTCCAAAGTACATGTAAACAATTTTCGATAGCTGTAATATAAAAGCAGATGGACTTCTGTTTCACATGTTTTTATATGTCTTAATGGTTCTCTTGTTTGGGTAAGGAACGTTTTGCTTATGAAATATAAAGAGATTATGATAAAATGTTATTTTGTAATTAACTTGTCAACTGTAAAAGAGACAAAAAAAATGGAATTATTTTTTCTTACGATGATTTATTAATATTCTGACTGTGGCAAATGTTTTTCATTTCATTTATTTGCAAGTAAAAAGATAATGTATTTGGCAGTTTCATGAATTCGGAAGAATATTGAGCTTAAATGTTTTTATATTAGTTATTTATTAACTCTTATGAAAATACTTATATTTTGATTTTTCTCTGAAAATTGGTAACACTAAAATGTTCTTTAAAATAAACATTCTTATAAAAAACGATTTAATAATACGTTATCATGTTTTTTTACTCAAATACTGTTAGGAATTTGCGCGAGGAAAAACGCTGCCGACCACTTCAATTATTTGAAGGAGAAAAAAAAAGCAGATTTATTAATGAACAAGGACAAACAGATGGCTGTATGAATACAAATTGGCGTTTATATACAAAGAAATATTATAACAGATTATTTACAATAGTGCAAATAGCATTCATTATAAAGTCGCACGCGTCTAAGACTTGCAATATTACAAAAACGAATTTCTAAACCAGGGTTGGGCATTAAGTCGATCGTAGTTGATAGGTGGACCTTTAAGACATTTTGGGGTGTCCGCCTGAATGTTAGCAGTAATTTTTTTCCGAAAATTGGTTTACAGAATTGTAGTCTAAGTCTTCAACTGACTATAATTAAAAGCCCCAGCTTTAGATGAAAATGTTCTATTGTATTAATGTATTTGAATTGTTCAGTAACAAATGCATCATTTGGCATTATTATATTTGTGGCTATTATTATTATGTTTTGTGTCTTGCGGTTTGCTTTAAACGCTGTCTTAATGTTAGTTTATTTTATTGTAGTTATGTAGGTTAGGACATATTCCGTATTTATCATTAAGTTGTAGACCTTTTTCTTAGCTCCCAACACCTGCGGCCCTAGGTGGGCCGCAACACCTTGAAAAAATTAAAAGTAGCCCGTAACCAGGAAAAGTATGCCCATCCCTGCTCTGAACAGCTCCACTGACAGGAACTCAGACAGATACTCTCTTTCTCATCGTAGCCAACGCACACGATTAAACTCTCTTTTGAACTAGCTCCCCTTTACTTTCAAAGGTACTTCATACAACTTGAAAGAGTTTCTAGATGGATAGTTCCTACAGAATCTTTCAATAATTCATTGGCAATATCGTATTTTTTGCTAAAGTTGTGGACAAGGACTATAAAGTCAACAATCTGGTAAACATGGTGACATCTTCCAAGGTTGTTTTTCCAAATTTTTAAGTTCACACTGGAAAAGAAGCTGCATGTAAAATCCAATGTTTTCACAAGGAAGTACCACTAAAGTAAAACAACTCACGTGGCGCGTTATAATACTTAACCGGATGATCGCGTGGTGCACGGAGTCCCCTCAGGCTCACGAAATCATTAATTCTGGAAAAACTTTTTATTTGTTACCCATGTCCTTGATAGAATATCCTCCTTTATGACAGTCTTCATGGGAACTAAAATGTATTTGCCATATATTTCCCTCTTTTTTTGGGATTTACAAACATTTTTTTAAAAATCTTAAGGCAATGTTTCTCAAACTTTCAATACTTGCGACCTAATATTCAATCACAATTTTCGTCGCGCCCCCCTCCATGCCATAACAATGTATAGAATTTGATAATACGATACATTGGCACTAAAGCTACAATACGACTTTAGCCACTCCACCGCCGGCGTATATAAACGTCCCACTCAGTCAGTGCGTAAATTGCCCCGCACGTATACATACGTCTTTCCAAAATACATTTTTTTCTGTTCACTGCTACTCTTAAAATTATTCCTGAACTCTTTGCAATGCAATAAAATGATCTTAACAGTGTTTGCGAAGGATTTACTTATTTCAGAGGATTTTCTTAATTATTCCCTTTCTCCACCCCACCTCTACCCCTTAAATACACCACATACGCGTGCATACGTGCAAAACGGTGGCATTGTGGAGGGAATTACGTAACTTTTAATCCACAGTAAAGGGATTAATTATAAGCCGTATAAATTATCAAGATAAAAGTTGATTTTTGCAAATAACTTTATGTATGACAAGCCCGTTCGGTCACTGGTAATTACTAAACTTGTTCTTAACTTAGTATAGTTAAATTAATTATAAAGAGTAAATTGTGCAGTACTAATACATTTATAATGTGTGTGTGCATTATATAGTGTAAATATTTTTTTTTAATTTTCATTATGTCAGAATATATTTTGTCTGTTTACTTTCAATAAATTAAAAAAAATTTTAAAATAATCTTTTGTTTTCGATTTTTTAATATGCCTGCGCCCCCCTCCTAGGGTTATCACTTCCCCCTAGGGGGCGCGCCCCACAGTTTGAGAAGCGCTGTCTTAAGGTGCTTGTTTTGATTGAGTTCCCCGTGCCACCACTTTAGTTCCAAAATATTTTCTATGAACATGTTACATTTTTCCCCTTTCAATAACTTAGTGGTTTTGATTGCTGTATTGTACGACTTATTATGGCTTATAAAGGTAAATGAGCAGAATATAAAAAAAAAGAAATGTGCCTCTGGAATCTTTATTGAAGGAAGTTGAAACTGATCAAGCAAGGGAAAGAACCTGCTAAAAAAGGGCATATTAATCATGATAGTGAAAGTAAATTTGAGAGAAGCGATAAGTATGAAATGTTTGAGTTGAAATGAAAATTTTTAAATGCTACCTAAAGAACTCCACCAAAAAAAAATATGACGCCATTAGTAGGGATTGCAATACTGGTATACCGGGATACCAAATACCGGTATTTTGAGGCATTTGTACAATTTTGTAATATCGGTATTCACAAGTTTAAATACCAGTTTTTCGGTATTTACTAGAATTTTTTTAATTAGTCTCCATTTTACGTTCAGTGATCGATAACATAACAAAACACTATACGTTTTTGTTTTTATGTTTTGTTTTTGTAGCAAAATAGTATACGTTTTTGTGTGTCTCCCTAAACGGCGAAATTAATTAGACTAGGGTATATAAAGTTGCACTGTACAATCAAGAGAAGTGATGAAATATGTGAATCATCAAATTAGGTGAGCCAAAACTATCCTATTGCAGTTTAGAACAATACGGCATACGCAAAGGATTCGTAGATTGATATTCGTATCTGTGAAAACAAGTTTGTAGTTGTGAAGAAAGTGCACAATATTTCGATATTTTTTAAATTGGTGAATTTGTCATTCACATTGTATTTGCATATCATACTTTAGGGTTCAAAATATTTTTTTCAGATTTATTATATATATACTCATAGATAATAACAGCTAATTATGAATAAGAATAATTTTAAGAAACATAAGAAATCAGTTGATAATTCTTCGGTTTGGTTTTATTATTTATATGACGAAAACCCCAGACCACAGACAGAATAGAGATATTTATACTTTTTTTGTGATTTAAATAAATAAGCCGTTCGTTTACTGTCTTTGTCATTCTTTATATACTCGTTTATAATTTATATGTTGCATATAATTTTTTGTGATATTTACACTTTCTAATAAAACTGGCAAATAAAATAAACAACTTTGTTTTCTTTCTTTTTCTGAAATTTCTGCTACCGGTATTAAAATCGCTATCCGGTATTAAGACCTAAAAAATACCGAATATCGGTATAGAACTTTTAGTCCGATATTGCAATCCCTAACCATTAGTGTACCACAAGATACACTTCGCCCTGTCAAAAAGACACAAGCAAGAAAAAGTTCAACAAGATATTTGTCGATCAATAAAGGACAATAAAACAACAATAACTTGAAAAAATATGGAAGTTTTGGCAGCAAATAACATTTCTGTAATGTTAGTACAAAGTGTCTGTGATGTGTGTCCTTTATTAAAATTACGCACGCTTGAAACTTCTTAGTTCACTTCGATTGATATTTTTTCTCAAATTATCAAAGAAAAATTGCAAAAGTCCTTAAAAGTACGTAAGTATACTTTCTCTTAGTTAAATTATTTACTGGAACTACGATTTTTATCGTGCACAATAAAAATAATTATAAAAAAGGATTGGGGGACTCAGTCACCCAGCGTGACCATCAACGTTAGTATCGAGTGGGTAAATAGTTTACTATTCAATGTATTAATTCGAAAGTTAGCGAAAGCCGCCTCTTGATGGTGCCACCATGAAATGGCTCTCACATTTGGGGCCGCGTCTTCAAAGTCTTAATTGACAATATGCTGCCCATTAGAGGGGGGAAAATATTCAAAACTGCTTGTTGTGAATCCATTTTTTCCCTTCGTGCATTAATTTAAATGTAAGCATATTTTTACTTTTAATTTATCCCTGATAAAAATGTCTGACATATATTCAACACTCAAATTTTTTCACCTTTTCTTCATAACCGCTATTAGATTTTTTTTTGTTCGCAATTCCGAAAAACTTCTGAAAATATGAACGAAAACTGCGCAAAATAAACTCATGGTTTTATTCGAAGTTTGAATGGGTTCAGGTGATCTTAATAACATACTCTAGGTTTACCGAATCTCATCCAAATTACATGAACAAATAGTTAGGATTGCGCCAATTCCCAAGATAAGCTGCTAAAACACTGCTAACATCTCATCCATCTCTACATATGATCAACGGATTACTAAAGACATCTAATACCGATAATTATTCATGAGCATTAACATTATTCGAGGTGTATTAAGTTATTCAGCTAATATTCAAGTGTAACTACTTGGACTTGAATTGCCAAGGTCTTGGGATTCAGTAAGATCTGGATATGCGAGTTGATTACAATGTTAATGGGATTACAAGAACATATTCTTTTTGATGCTATTAACGAGTAATACTGAAGAATAGGACTCGAACTTGGTTTATTTTCTTATTATTTTCCAATATTAAATTAAATCCTAACTTTGCTTTTCTTACAGTAGAAATGTATTCTATTGTGTTCGTGTGTGAGAGTGTGTACAGTTCGTTACTTCAATACATTCTTTATGGCATAAAAAATGTTTCTTATTTTATTTCCTACGTTATAATGTTAAAATGATCTCAAATCATCGATTAAAAATAATGAATTGCTACTAATTAAAAGAGAGATAATATGTTTACATATCATCATTAAATAAGTAGGTATATATCTAGACATAAAACACAGATTCTTTCATAATCCTTCCATAATCTTATATATATATATATATATATATATATATATATATTTCTATGTTTCACTCTTGAGTTTACTTGAAATACGTTACTAAATTTGCAAGGGTTAAGATTTTGCTGCAGATTTAATATCTTTAAGGCAGTGTTTCTCAAACTGTGTGGGGTTCGCCCCCCTAGGGAGGCATGAAAACCCTACAAGGGGGGTGCGAGCGTATTGAAAAGTCGAAAACAAAGGATTACTTAAGAAAAATTATTAATTTACTGAAAGTTAACAAATAAAATACCTTCTTACATAATAAAAAATAAAATACACATTTACACTGATGTAATACACTTGTAAATATATGAGTACTGCGCAATGTATTTTATAATTAATTTAGCATTACTAAGTTAAGAATAAGTTTAATAATTACCAGTGACCCCATAGACTTGTCATATATAAAATTAAAAGCAAAAATTAACATTTATCTTGATAATTTATACGGTTTATATTTAATCCCTTAAATGCAGATTAAAAATTACGTGATTCGCTCCCCAATGCCACCGTTTAACACGTAATCCAGGGCATGTGGTGGATCGAGGGAGGGGGATAGAGAAAAGAAATAAATAAAGAAATCCTCTGAAATAAGGAAATCCTTCCAAACACCATCAAGATCATTTTATTGCATTCCAAAGTCTTCGGAATAATTTTATGGATAGCAATGCACAGAAAACATCGTACTTCGGAAAGACGTATGTATACGTTCAGGCAAATAACGCTTTGGCTGAGAGGGACGTTTATATGGTGGTAGCAGGAAAGAGGTTGAAGTTGTACTGTAGGTTTAGCTTCAAAGAATAGTATTATGGAATTAGATACATTGTTAATGTATGGAGGGGGGCGATGAAAATTATGATTGAATATTGGGTTGCAAATATTTTTTGGGAAAGCACCCTAAGGGAATTTTTCTGCGCTTTTTTTTTTTTTTGTTCCTAAAAGGTTTTTGAAAGCATTTTTTTATTTATAACAAAAGGCGTAATAAATATACATGATGATACAACATATATAATACTTAAAAAATACGGGTGAAACTTGGAGAAGAATATTAAATTTGTAAGTAAATTAAAAATAGTTACACACACAATAATTATATTTTAATTTTTTGTATACATATTACGGCCATTAAAATTGCTACACCAAAAAGGCGACGTGCTACAGACGGGAAATTTAAACGACAAGAAGGTGCTGTGATATGCAATTGATTAGCTTTTCAGCACATTCAGACAAAGAGACGCCGGTAGAGACACCTACAATGTGTTGTTGTGGCTAATCCTCAGTCTGTCTGACGGAGTCAGACAAGACCCTAAAGACCATTGACCCATAAGAAATCCAATACCAGAGGGAGAGAAAAGGTCCTCCTCGAAAGTCCGCAGTCCAAGATGTGATTCTGAGAGGCTTGTGAGTCTTGCACTTGGTGCAAAGAGCAAAAGTCTTCCTGCCTCCACAAAAGGAAAGACTCTTTATGTGGCCACTTTTCAATCTAGAGATTGCAGTCTGAGAGGCTCTGCCACATTTAAGTAAGAATGAGAATCCTGATGCTTCTTTCATACCAGAGATGTGGGGTTCCTCCACTCATTTAAAATTTTAGAGTTAACCCTATATTTGATGTTCAGAGTAGGCGAGGGTTGAAGAGATAGGTGGAGAAGCATTACCACCCACTTTAACCAGGAGATCCGCTTGTTCGTTTCCAAAGATGTTAACATGGGATGGAATCCACTGGGGGGGGGGGAATGAACATCATGGGACTCTGATATTTGTCTAAGTTTCTGAAGTATGGAGACGCCAGCTTTGTCTCCGACTGTGATCCAGTTATAACGATGTTGGAATGAGCTGCGACAATCACAGAGGATCCAGAGATCTCCGAAGTCTTGCTCATTAAGAACTGCCTCAAGGCCGTGCTTTATTGCAATAAGTTCAATTTTAAAGACGGAGGAAAACCTACAATGTGTATAAATGAGGAAATTGTTCAGTCAGGTTTCTCATATACGAATTGTATTTGAATGTTGTTAACTGATGAAAAGTTGTTGTGATGCTTCGTGTAAGAAGCAGAAATGCGTACCACCACGTTTCTAACTTTGATAAAGGTCGAATTGTAGTGTACTGGAATTATGCGGTTTATCGTATCACTGTATTACTGCTCGCGTCGGTCGAGATCTTATGACTGTCAACAAAATATGGAATCGATTGGTTCAGGACAGTAATGTGGATCGCCGTGCTGGATCTCAACGGCCCCTTATTATTAGCAGCTGAGAAAACAGGCATGTTACCCACATGACTTTATTAGATCATGCAGACACGTCATGAGCCCTGAGTCAAAAATTGGGGTAGTTTTCAAGACAACAAGTGTCTGCTCGAACAGTTCTAAGACGTTTGCAGCAGCATGGACTCTCAACTCGGAGACCATGGCTACGTCTACTCTTGACGCTACATCATAGACTGGAGCGTCTTCAGTTGTGTGATAAGTGACGAACCTTGGCACGCGAATGTCGAGACGTTATATTTTCAGATTAATCCAGGTTCTGTTTACAGCATCAAGATGGTCGCATCCGTGTTTGGTGACATCGTGGGGAACGCGCATTAGCAGCGGCATTCGTCATCGCCATACTGGCCCATCACCTGCCGTGATAGTATGAGGTGTTACTGATTCACTTTTCAGTCACCTCTTGATTGCGTTGACGGCACTTTGAACAGTGCACGTTGCATTTCTGGTGTGTTATGACCCGTGATTCCACCTTTTATTCGAACCCTGCAAAACTCTTAGTTTCAGGGGGAAAACCTTCCCGCAAATCCCTTTTTTTTACAGAACTTCCTTGATCGGAAAAATTTTCGATTGTTGCTTTTTGCCTGCAATTTCCCAGTTTTCCCACCAATGGGAAAACTTTTAAATCCATGGTTACCGAGCGACTGGCTTGTCACCGTCCCTTTCCGGTTTTTTGGATTTGGGAATCGTGTTGAACCCAATGGAAAACCCGTACCTGTATATACCACCCGGGATTCTGTTTGACCCCAAATGCCCAGACTTAAAAAGGGTTTAAAACGGGGAAAAGAGGTTTTTTCCCCGGAATGATTTTCAGGATCTATGCCCCCAAATTTTCTTAAAACATTTAATCACTTGTTATTTACAGTATAATATATTTGTCTAATAGATATTTTTTAAATTTTGGGTTCTTTCCGGGTGTCCTTTTAATGACTAGTGTATATAAAAGAAGTGATGCGGGGGATAAAAATCCAAACAAACAGGGGAAATTTTTAAAATTTCAATAAAAAAAAATGCAGAAAAAAAAAACAAACAAAAAAATTTAAAAAATGCAAAAAAACCCCCAAATAAACAAGGGCAGCACGAAACCAATACTTTTTTAAGGGAAAGAAATGGCCCAAAAATGGAAAACCGACTAACGGTAAATTTCAAATTTAAATTTTTCCCCAAATCTGGTCGATTTTTTTTATCACTTAAACTCAGGCGGAAGCAGTGCTAAACCCGAGGGATACGTTTTTGAAAAAAGAAGTTATCAATCTTGCCAGGAAAATAAATTCAGATGTGGATAGTGATGACGTTCAAATACCCGCTGGATTCCCCCAATTAGGAGCCCCCAAAAAGGGATGAGATCAAAAAGGGATAAACAAGCATTTTGGGGAACTTGAGTCTTTTAAACCCAGTTCAACCAAAAAATTAAAAAGGCAGTTGGTAATTTGACACACGGTCTCAGTGTAATTGAAAAAAAGGGGTTTCAAAGGGTTTTTTAAAAATTTTTTATTGTACAGGGTTTCAAATTGCAAATTTAGGAAAAAGTTTAATTTGGGTATCTTTCTTTCCTATTTTTTTTGGGTTTTTTTAATTTTTCCTTTTATAATTTTAGAAAAACCAGGGCAAAAATGAACTAAACTTTTTTCACAATTACCATAATAGGGCGGGAACAAAGGGTTTAAAAATACTAAAAGTTCAAGGGGGAAAAAGTAGGGGTTGTTTTATCGAAAATATTTTGGGGGGGTCACTCGAGGGGAAATCGGGCCATCCCAAAATACCTTAAAATTGGGGAAAAAAAAGTTTTTCGGGTCTCCACCCCCCAAAAAAAATATTGAAAAAAATTTTAGTTCTCATGAGGACTGTTATAAGGGGGATACTGTCAAGATCATGGTAACTTTTAAAGAGTTTTTTCCCGGGAATTTTAAAAAAAAAATTTTGGAGCCTGGGGGGAATTTTTGTTCCCCCCCCAAACCCCGGGGGTTCAAATCAGAAAAACTTTATTTATGTTTATGCAAAAAAAAAGGGGGGAATTCCCAAAAAATATTTTAAGATTGATAGTTGGGGCTGATTTTAAATGCGCAGGGAAAAGGATAATTTTTTATGATATTTAGTTCCACATAGATTAGAATACATGAAAAATTTTTTTGGAAATAAACAAAAAATTTAAATAAAATTTTTTTTGGAAAAAATTTTAAATTTGAATAACCTTTTTTAAAAATTTACTTTTATAAAAAAAAAAGCTTCAATAATAATAATATTTTTTTGGTTGTTTTTGGGAAAAAGGGGCTTTCCTAATTTTGCAAGGGAAATTTTTTTTAAAAATTCCTTTTAAATTTTTAAAGTTTCCATCCATTGAAAAAAATTTCAGCGTTTTTTTTTTTTCCCTTTAAAAATTTTTCCCCTATGTTTTTCCCTAAAAGGATAAATACACTTCTAAAATTATACATTTCCCCAAAAAATTTAGTTGACCCCTTTTACAAAGTTTTTTAGCTATAATACAGGCAAAATATAATCATAATAGAAGCATTTTTTCCATAAAAGGAGAAAAGTTTTGAAAATTGGGTTTTTTATGTTCATTTTTTCCAAAAAAATTGTACCTAAATAATTTTTTTTTGTAATACATTTTAAAAAATTTTTAAACATTTTCTAATCTGTGACACTAAAATATAAAAATTATTATCCATTTATAGTTTTTTAAAAATACGGTTTCCCAACGTATGGATCCCTTTAAAAATTTAAATTTTAAAGTTTTATTACCTTTACGGATCATAAGGTTTCTGTAAATATTAGTGCATTCCTGTTTTCTTAAGTTTGTTTAGACGTAAAATAGATAGAAATCATAAGAAAAATACGTAAAAAAGTGTAGTTTTTTTAATCATATCTTCTATTACGATCAATGCGGAGTTTTATCAGGTAATTGTTTTATTTGTTCAAATAAATCATGTGAGACAACTTGGTGATGCATTATTACATGACACAATTTACTGAAATTATAACAGAGCACAGCCCAATCAATTTAACATTTATTTTTCTTTTCTTTTCTAAACTTTGCCTTTCACATAACTACTTTAAGCATATGTTCTATTTTGACAATTTCTATAAAAAATTACAGATAAGACTATCATTAAATACAACAATCACCAAATTTTAAAAATGGGGGAAATTTTTCCCTTTAGTGATAGCGTTAAGTGAAATTAGTACCAACAGAAATCAATTGTAAATATCTGTAACAAAAATAAACAAAGTAATAAACTGAAATCTGTAATTAATTTCCGCATAATATTTGTTGTTTTTTAACAGAATGTCAGTTTTGATTTAGAATAGATATCCAAAAAAGAATTCTCAAAAGGTGATGATATAAATCTCCTAACACAAAAACATGAATATTTTTCCTCCTTCCACTTACCTGGCACTTTGTTTTCCACCCAAAATTTTTGGGAAGCCAAATTTTTTGAAAATTGTTAATTATACTCTGAGGGAAAAAATAATAAAAATATGGGAATTATTCGGTCATTTTATAAAAATAAACTAAGAATATTCGTGGTATATTTAACTTATTCTTTCGTGAATAGATCTATATCGAGTAAATTAACATTGAAAGAAGAGGAAAAACTAATTTCACTCTGTGTAGAAATGGAGATTTGATTTCAAAATATTCGGAGGATTCAACTAATTCATTTTGGATTTAGAAGTGATCATCTCATAATAGCCAAAGAAGCTTTGAACATATTGTTACAATTTTCTACACCTTATTTGCATGGATTCAAGTTTTCAACATCAACAAATATAGAAATGAAAAAAACAAATAGTATATAAAGAAAAATTAAGTCAATTCCTACTTAGAGCAACAAAGAAAAATTTTATTTTATAGCTACTTTTTATTAAATAATTACAATTAATATAAATATGTATATAAATATGATAGAATCACAGCATTAAGTGGTAATTAATTTTTATTAATTATCATTAAAGTATCGTATTGTCATCCAAAACAATCGTGTTTATAAAATTTCAGTTCAACTGAATGCTTTAAAACGTGAGAAAAGAACCTTTTCAAGTTTTGACACAAGTCGCCAAAAATGATGCCAACGTGCCTGTATTTGTAATTCCTTAAATAATTAGTTTCTATCAATTAATTTTTATTAATTATATTTAAATTGTATTGTCATCCAAAATAATCATGTATATAAAATTTTAGCTCAATTGAGCTTTTTAAAATGTATTTTATTAACGATTGAAAATTCCACCAAGAAAATAAATAAATGTAGAGAGTGTGAGCTATTTTTACGACCAAATATAAACGAAATTATCAAAAATCATCAAATTCAAATTTAACATTAAATGTATTCTTATATCTAATTTGTAATTAATTACTCCATAAACATTTTATTGTCTTTGCCATGCGTATCATTTTATTTAATATTGAAAATTATTATCATAAACTCTATTTTACATAGTGTATTACAGATAAGTCAAATTCTTTTAAAACTTATTTTATTGTTGGTGTGCAGCCAAATTTTGAAATTGTTTAAAGTGTACCGCACCAATTATTATTCATATAATTTTACATAAATTAGACTACAACAAAAACAAATCTACAGTCGAATCGATAAAAATATCAAGTAATTCGGAGCAATACGTATTAAAACGTTATTCTTTAAAACCAGAACATCGCTACTGCTGGGTATCCAGTCTCTTCCAAGCGAGGAAATCCTTCACTGCACAAACCACGCTTGATGAGAAAATTTCATACATGGCTTAGAAATTTTGAGTATGCAACTTCCACAGTATGCAATCAGACGGGAAGTACATTTTAAGGAAGAATGCAAGGGGTGCTGAGAAAGACGAAATGGTGTTGAGGTAGGGGGTTTCCGTCTTACGCTTCATAAGGAGAAAATGCTGATTACTACCGTAAATTTTTCTGCTTCTCCAGTGTAATAAATTATTCAGAGCTTCTTCCGAACGAGGTGAGTTGAGTTGAACTGTTGAAATTCAAAACAGACTCACGGTACGAAAAGGATTAACTTGTGGTATTTGATTTGTTGCTTGCCAGACAAACAAGTGTAGTTTCGTCTTTTTCGGTAAGGTAACTTTGACGATTTAAGCGTCGGTTTTCTGATTGTGAGACTGTGGACGTGAAATATTTGGTAAAATTTACTTTGTTCGTATTAATTACTAAAATTAGATTATTTTTTCGGTCGTTATTGAAGGTGTTCGTTAAGATAAATCAGTGGAGTTTGACTTCATATTTTTTTCAGTGTGGATATTGTATTTCAATACAGTTCATCTTGGGGTGTCAGCGGTGTTAATTTTGTCTCGAGGGCTGAAAATATAAATAGTTTTCAAACAGGTATAATTCTTTGAAATTAAAATTAAATAATTCGAATCTTTTGCACATTCTTTGTAAAAGAATGAGGTTTAAAAAAAAGTACAAAATGTTTAAAATGTAACCGTAATTTTAAAAATTATAAGCATATTAAAATAAATAAAAAAACATTTATGTTATGAATACTACTCAATTTGTACGTTGGCAATGCTATTTTCTAAAATAGTACCTTTTGATGTATAAAACTCTATATAATTATAAAATGTATCAAACTCTTTAAACCGTACCTAATTTTAGTATTAAATATATTTTCTATTTCAAAATATTTAAAAAACATTGAAATTAAAAAAAATTAAAATGTAATTATTTTTAATTTTTTATAAATATAATTTATTATTCTATCGATATAAAAATAGCTACAGTGCAATAATGATGCATATTTGTCTTTATAAAACATCTTATTATACTACTAATTAGAGCTACTATTTTAGAAGAAATGTCATGCGCAAGGTAAAACTACATTAATATTTCTTACACAGAAATGCTTCTTATTTTCATATGCTTATTATTTCATATCTCTCGCTTCCGTTTCCCTACCATCTATCTACCTTTCAAGAGGACTTTCGGCTCATCGAACAGTTAAGAGTGTGTCTCATGCCTCATATGCTCTATAATCTTACGAACGTCCTTGCCTTCTGCGGAATCTGAAACTGGGCCTTCGGTGAAGCAGTCAACGTCACTAACCACTATCTCGTCTTGGCGGCGTTTTCTCATATAATATATTGACGAAGCAATTTTCGGAGAAAGCAAATGTTCTCTGTTAATTCAAGTATATTTTGTTCAAGTCGAAATAAATATAACTTTTTACATATACACCCAAATCTTTTTACGCGGTCTTTTTTTTAAAACGACTTTGAAATAACACGGTACGTGAATTTAAAATTTTTTTTTACACTAATTTTTTGTTCAGGAACGAGTCCCCAAAAAAGTTTGGGGAATCATGCACTTTGGATGAGGACGATTTGATAGAATTTATGAGAGATAATGATAATAAAGAGTTGATTATTATGAAGTCGAAAGTGAAATTAGGCTACAAATAGCTGATTAAATTCGCGACGGCTTGAAATTTGCTACAAGTATGGAACAACTTTTTCTAACTCAGGATCCTGACATACAATGCACATTAAAATTTAGGCGAATTCTTAAGTTTCATGCAGCAGGATATCAAGAACTATACAAACAATTTGAGAAACCCTAAAAATATAGCCCTAATAACAGATTTGTAACAACAAAAAACCAAAAGAGGCTTTTAATAATGAATGAAATTCTTCATTTGAATCAAAGCCTGACACATCTGCTGATAACAGCATTTTTTTATCCAGTTCGCGAAAAACGTGATTGTTAGTAATTTTATTCCTGATTTTAATTTGAATTCTGATATGTTGTATGTACTTATGGACTAAATTTTCATTGCACAGTAATTTTTAATTTTTTTTATAATAAAAATGAATTATTTTTGTTTCATAAATAACATGCATTTCATTATTACTCTTTTTGCATGATTTTTCTTTTTGAGTTGAGTTGAGTTTGGTGTTTTATGGTGCAAGAGCCAGTTTTGGCTATAATCCCCAAAATTATAGGTCTGGGGTTTGGACGGGAAAAAAGAAAAAAATTGGGATGACAAGATGGGGGGCCAAAAAAGGGATCCTGGGGTACCCGGGCCGTGACACCCGGTTTCCAAAGATAGAAAACCCCCTTTGGGGGAAAAGGAAAATATCACTAGAGTACCTCGAGATTATGACACCCGTACCCACCTAAAGAAGGCCAGTCCCGACTGGTTTTCTTTTTGAGAAAATATGTGGAGAATTAATACCTTGCACGATTTTTTTAAAATTATAGAACATATCTCTAAATTCAACATAGGTCGCATGTATTTTTTACACGATTTGTTTTCACGGTTTTCTAAGGAACGTATCTACCGTGTAAAAAAACTGTTGGGTGTATTTACCTACTGTGTAAGGCAGCGTTTCTCAAACTAATTCAAAAAATATCGCCAAATGCTGTCATTGTTATTAGTATTGTGTTCGAACGGGAGCAGAAATGATTTCCACTATTGGCTGTATATCGCAGCATTTGGTGACGTCTGTTTTATTTGACGAAATTGGTCGACTCTATAGTAACGAGAGTGCCCAGTATTTCTAACGGAAATCAAAATTTGACTAATAATATACAGCAGCGTTTCTCAAACTGTAGGGGTGCACCCCCCTATGGGAGCGGGATAACTCTACGAGGGGGAGGGGCGAGCGTATTGAAAAGTCGAAAACAAAAGATTACTTAAAAAATTATTAATTTACTGAAAGTAAACAAATAAAATATATTCGGACATAAAAAAATTAAATACACATTTACACTGATATATTACACTTATAAATGGATCAGTGCTACACAATGTATTTTATAGTTAATTTAACAATACTTAGTTAAGAACAAGTTTAATAATTTCCAGTTACTCATATATAAAATTATATACAAGAATTAACACTTATTTTTATAATTGTGTATGTGTGTGTGTGTACCGGCTTACAATTAATCCCTTAACTACCAATTAAAATTTACGAAATTCGTTTTCACGTAGGTGAGAGTATGTGGTGTATAGGGGTGGGGGAGGGGAAAGGTGAAGAATAAAGAAGAGCAAATAATCTGAACTAAGTAAATTCTTCGCAAACATTGTCAAGGTCCTTTTTTTTTGCATTCCAAAGCCTTCGGAACAATTATATGGATAGCAATTCAGATAAAAGGTCGTACTTCGGAAAGATTTATATATGCGTCCGGGGAAATTAACGCTTTGACTGAGCGAGACGTTTATATACGCCGGTGGAACTTAAGAGGATAAGGTCGTATTGTAATTTTAGCGACAGAGTATAGTATTATTGAATTAAATCATTGTTATTGTATGAAGGGGCGAGTGAAAATTATGATTGAATATCGGTGGCGAATATTGAAACTTTGAGAAGCACTGGTGTAAGGACAGTTTACTTTTTCAATAAATATCTATAGAGTTATTAGCACCAAAGAATCATTTATATGCATCACATCAAGTATGATTACCCAACACGTCAAATTTACACAAGAACGGTGATTATGTAAAATATTCATCGTTTTGAAAGCAGATTAGGCAGAATATCCAATACATCAAATCATAAAAAGAACGTAAAATCTGTCATAAACAAATTTCAATGGAGACCACCAAATGATTCAATACCAAGAATACGAAAATCTTTGATAAATGATTTGTCAACTGTGAATTATGAGGGTTAAGATGTAATTAATAGCGCTGTTTTGTGTCCAACTGATTTATTATTCTTTTGAATTCCGGTAGATTTTCTAAGAATAGTTACTGATTATCATAATTGTTCTTTAATCCTCCGAAGATTGTGTGGAAGAGGCTTTTCTGGAGATATTTCAGATACGCTTCAGAATTTTTTTTATTAAAGATTAAGTCCTGTTTAGAATTCAATTGGCATGCTTCCAAAAGGTGTAGGAATGATGGTAGATAACAATGGTGGAAAGCTTCAAAATGGCTTATTTTTTGGAGAGAAATATTATCTAAATAAAAGTTCGATTATTCTTTTTATCTCTGTTTCTGGTTATTAATGAAGAAGAAATAAATGCGATAAAGATATTGTGATGCAATTGGAAAATCATTTGGGAACATAAATGTAGGAAAGTTAGTACTCCGGAAAATTCTTTTCTTTTCTTCCTGACATTAAACCCCTTAACTCAGGTTTGGACAGATTTTTACACGGTACGGTCTACTTCTAATTTTTCAAGGTGTTACGGTTTACCCAGTAGCATAGGTGTGGTGAATTGAAAAAAGATCAACAATATTTATTTTTTTCTTTCAAATGAGACTGTGAATTGGTAATTACCATTGCATACCTATTACATTCCCCGAGAGAGAGTATCACTATTTAGAGTGACACCATATAGATAGATGCCAATTGCCAAAATGTAATTTTAAAGCCCAGTTTCAACCCTTAGAGGGAGGCACCTGAGTTCTGACGATAAGAAATGGAACTAGGTATTAAATTTTGCCGATAGCACCCAAGCAAAACAGGCACTCTAGGAACCTTTAACATGCCACATAATCAAACGACACTGATGCTGTCAATTTTTTCATCACAAAAATCTATCGACTTGGGCTATAGTCGAACTCGCAGGCTTCGGGGTGTACAAGACCAGCGCCTAACCAACTACTCCACCCAGCTGGCGATATTTGCATTATAACAATAATAAATACAGAATATGTGTGTGTGTGTGAACTTAAATAAAAGTGTGTGTAATAAAAGTGTGTAAAAACTGTGTGTGTCGGCTCCGACACACGACTGGGGTTTACTCCTTAAGTACGGTTGTGTTTAATTACATATTCAGCAAAAACAGAGGGTAAATAAACGCATCTCGTATAAGACTGAAATTATGAATGTATATTATTTACTCTATTTGCATTTTTCGTATTGATTCTGTAAAATAATATGTATATATATATATATATATATATATATTGTTGTGGCGAGGGATAGTACTGTAACGCAAGGACAAGGCGTGGCCGGTGGTGAGTGATTACCGAATATTAGATACATCTTCTATGCTGGTTGATGTTGCACATTCAATGTTATTCACGAGACATTCTTATGATTAGTAAATCCAGTTTAACACACATCTTGAAACACATAGGCATTTTATAGACATAAAGCATGGGTGCACACTACACAGAACAAAAAAACTACGACCCGTACGCAATGCAAACGGCTACATGATTAAGGTATCCGACTAAGTTCGGAACCGTGATTTTGAAAAAGGATAAAATGGATAATATTTATGATATTTAGTGTCACTTAGATTAGAAAATGTATATAAAATTGATTTAAGAATAGTAGTATTGCAATAATAAATTATTTAAGTACAATATTTTGACAAAAAATGAACATAGAATGACCCATTTTCAAAACATTCTCCTTTTATGAAAAATGCTTCCATTACAATAACATTTTGCCTGTCTATAGCTCAGACCTCTGTACAGAGGCTCCAATTAGAATTTTTGAAATATATAACTTAGAAGTGGCTTTATCCATGTTTTACGACAACAAAGGGGAGACATTTTAAGAAAGAAACGCCGATAATTATTTCAATAAGTTGTAACAGAAAATAATGTGAATTTTTCAAAAATCATAGTTGAGCCTCTGTAGAGAGGTCTGAGCTATATACAGGCAAAATATTAGTATAATAGAAGCATGTTTCACAAAAGGAGAACATTTTGAAAACAAGTAATTCTAAGTTAGTTTTTTGCCAAAATATTGTATTTAAATAATTTTTTTGTCAGAATGTCCTTATAAAGCAATTTTATACATATATTCTAATCTAAGTGACACTAAATAGCATGAAAATTATTTATTTATGAGCTTTTTTAAAATCACGGTTCCGAACGTAGTCGGATACCTTAAAGACACAGACAGATGAGAGAAGAGAGAGGGATTCCCAATGATCTCGGTATTTATACCCAGCGGGACATCACATGATTAGGGGTGTGGATGAATCTAGTTTCAGAAGTCCCCGTTAGGTGGGTAACTAATTAAAATAACTAAACGTTTGTCCTGAAGAACTGGACAATAAATAAATCAAGCGCTGTTAAAGATTAAATTACTGGGAATTATTATATATATATATATATATATATATATATATAACATACATATCAATTATATTACATGTTACTCTTCGTACATGCGTACATTGTTAAGAGGATTGATTTACTTCACTTTTAATACAGCGTTTCTCACAGTTTGGGCGCAAGCATGTGGAAGATAAAAAAAATTATTTTTTTGAAAAACAAATATTCATTTACAGAAAGGAGGCAAAACAAAATGAATTCTGATTTAATAAAAAATAAAATATATGATGTATATTTATTGCAATCTGTTACAATTTAAAAATTAAAAGTAGTATGATATGTATCTAATTACTTGAAAGTAAGTTACTTAATATGTCTAATACTTAAAAATTAACGCATACAAAATTTAACAGTTATCTAGATAATTTGTACGGTTTATAATAAAGGTCATATATGTTGTAGTTTTAGCATAAAATTCAATTATTATTATTATTGTATTTAAATACATCGCTATTGAATGGAAGGGGGCGAAGAAAATTGGGTCGCAAATATTAAAAGTTTGAGAAGCACTGGATTAATATCACTGTTAGTATTAATTACATTATCTCGCCATTATTAATCACTGTGACTAGAGGCTTGTGGTAACTAAAGTATGATACATGAACGTTGGTAGATATGGGAATCACGAATCGTGGAAAATTTGCATCAATGGTTGCATCATACATAGTCGTCCCCAGTTCTCTACCAGAAACAAAATCCAATTTAAGAAAACAGTACTAAATACATCCCCGAAATTTAATGAATTTATTTGTTATAGCCAACTTCTTTGTCAAAAGATCTAAGTCATGAAGTGTCACTTGGCGCGAAAACCGGTTTTTGACGCCAATTACGCTAAAAAGACTAACGCTAGTAAACGTAGTTTGCGAATTTTTTTTAGATTTTAATTTTTTTTTTGAGGACTTAATTTTGAAATACTCTTCAAATTTTCCTCATAGATAATAAATAATGGTAATTTTTAAGCAAAAATAAGAAAAAACTACTTATGATAATATATATATATATATATATATATATATATATATGATTTCTTGCAAAAAGGTATATCAGACGAAAAGCACAAAATTTCTTTTAAAATCCGTAATTTTTAAGCAATTTTTTCAATCTTTGTACAAAACTTAGATAATGACGTTTAACACTTGGAAAGAAAAGTTTCGTGTGATTATGCTTATAAATAACGAAATAATGCAATGTTTAGTTAGAATTTTCAGTATTTTTGAAGAATAGCAAAAAAAAAGGAAAGATTTTTGGTATTTTATATTTTAAATCATTAATTGGAGAGAGAGAGAGAGAGAAAGAACAAAGTATGAACTTTCTTACTACAAAATTTTGATACTTTATAATGGCAATAAATTTGTACAGAATGATTGAAAAACTCTTTTCATAAAACCGCATCAATATTGGCGCATTTTAGAAAAAACCGTAAAAAATGCAAAATTTCGTTGTTTTGAAAAAAAAAAAAAATGTATACCATATCGTGGAGAAATAAGTGATCTTTCCGATTCTGTAATTATTTTTTGTCTGATATTGGTAGGAAAAGAATAATCGTAATTTTAAGAAAGAAGAAAAAGTAGTCCATCCGACAGCACAACTTAGAGCATGCTCAGGATACAACGTAACGTATTTTTGTTAACGTTTGCAAAAATTTGACTCTTCATAATTTTTTTATACTGTGGGCTTTATAAGAATATGGATTCTTAAGAAGTAAACTCCAAAAACTTACTCTTTTAAGACCATGTTTAAAGCAAAACGCAAGATACAATTCCCACACATTTAAAAACATCAAAAGATGTATTTATTATCAAACAAATCACAAACTACATTAAAAAATAAATCCTTTTTATTTAAAGCTAGTTCTTGCTGCTAGAGTCAATAGAAGTCTTAGTTGCATACTGTCTACCAATCTTGAATATCTCGGTATATAATTTCTAACTGCTAATCTTGAACTGGATTCTAAATGATCGACTGTTAAATGATAACGATGCGTTGTCTTAATTATATTCATCTTTGAAAATGCATATTTACACATGTAGGTACATCAAAAAGTACGATGTTAAATAAAATACAGTTTTTTTTAAAAAAAAAAAAACTTACGATACTTTATTTCGTGTATTAGATTCCAAAAGTTATTCTTAGCTTCTGAACTACGTGCGTTTAAAATTATGCCATTTTGAAAGAGAGAAAAACTTCGTTTCCCCAAAAGATAAAGATAAAATATAATTTATATTTTTTGTTATTTCTTCCACAACATTTTCAAACGAGTAATACATGACTGCAGCTATTGGTTCTAGTCTAATAAATTCTTGAGAACGTATCTAAAATTCGGAGTGAAGTTTTATTACTTCATTATAATATTTCTCTTTGTGTGTGTGTGTTTGTTTGTTGTATCTCCGTTTTTAACTCTTCAGAAATAGTTTTGAAATTTTTAATCCCTTCTTCATCAGCTAAGAAGATATTATCTTTAACTTGTTTTTGAAATTATTAACAAATCTAATCAATTCTACTATTGCTTAATTTTCCCCTTGTAACTGTAAGTTCTATTCATTCAGAAGCTAAATCAATTAACCAAATGTCATCACTAAGTTCAACGTACGTTTCATCTTGGGATTCCAAAAAATCTTTTACCACTTGTAGTAGGTCAACGAATCATTATAAAAAATTGAAGTCGTAGGTGCTACACCATTGTGTCCACATCCACGGGTACATTAATGGCATGTCAGATGACACTATAGCTGCCGTCGTAACGCAACCGACGTATCTGCATGAATGGCAGTCGCGGTGATACTAGACGTGCACGAATCGGATCTAATGCGGGCAACCCGTGTTGCTCAGGTTGATACACAAATCTGTTTGAACGTGACAACATGGGCACTTTGTCCGAGTCCAGTGAGTTTTCGTACGAAGCGCACAATTTAAAGTCAGCCACTTTCTCTTCAGGGAAAGTATTATTAAGCAGCGGTAAGTGTTTTTCTTTTCTTGGCTTCAGTGAGCGCAGAAACCATAGAGGATCACACACATCACATTTGCGTCCGAATGGATTGTTAACAAACGTCGTAGTGAAGCGTGCAATAGCTGCTGCTCAATGTGTCTTCATAAACGACGATTGTACAAAATCGATGCCTGCACATCGCGATGCCAATATAGAAGCGATCTCATCATCCACTTACATAATTTCAACTGCCCCAGCTGCAGATGTACTGGCACCATCGTTGATCCGCTCAGCCGCATTCATTCTTTTACGTTCCAGGCACTGCTTGACTCGGTCATAAGGTGTTTTATTAGTGCCATTCGATTTCTCTTGAGAAGCCCTTTTCAACCGTATACAATCTCTGTATTTGGATTTGGCTTTTTGACGCGTATAATCCGACGTTATATACCTTTGATAATACTTTTTTTATTTTAACACCTTAAAATATTCACTGTCATTATTTTACACTAATGTTTTATATACAATCGATAGATTTTGATGAAAACTGACGATTAAAACTAAAACGAATGTTAGCTTCTCTGAGTCAAAACTTATACTAAATGAAAATCTCGATCCTTAGCAAAAATGACCTCAAAATGGTGGCACTTCCCCTCCACAGTGCGCAATGTGTCCCAGTCCTTACTTAGCGCAATGAATTCTTTGATCCTTTAGATATCCAGTGGTGTAATTGAATTTTGAATGGGGATGATAGATATGTAGCTTCAGCACCAAACTGCATCCCCGATTTCGTTATTATTTTTTTTTAATTGCATCCCATTATGGAAGCAATTTTAAAGACGTATTCACGTTAAAAATACTCCGACTTGACCAACGAACATCTGCATGATACTACAATTTCCCTTATTCAGATTCGTTTTCTTCGAGTTGGACCCGAAACATTCTTCTCTAAAGACTTTCTTCCTCTAATTGAATTCACAATTTTCCTGCAGATTCCCACGGCATGACGCATATTTAGAATTTTACAATAGAGGAACTGTTGCCGAATAATGGAATGTTAAGAAATGAAAGGAGGTAAGTCATCGTCTCTCATACACATAGCCAAAAAATCCGATGACTGCGCCGATGATTGATGAATCCCCATCTGTTGTTATCGGTACAACTTTATAAATTTGAAGTTTTTTTTTTTTCTGTGTATTTTGAAAGCGAAGTAAACATCTTCGTGTTTTCTACTTTAGAAGTAATTTTGTTGATAATTCTTCTTTACACTCATATTCTTAAAAACCACTCATATTCATAAATGCAAAGTTGAGAAATATCAACCAGTTCCGTAGATTAGTTAAACTGCCAGAAATAGCTACCGCAGTTGTAAGGCAGGAGCCCGTGGGGTGAAGAACCAGACGTTGCCATAATCTTAATATTTTCTTATTAAGATCTTAACTTAAAGAATATATACACTTATAATATTAATATTCAAACTAAGTGAATCTGAGGTGAAGAGACACACAATACGTATTACCAAATAATCACGCATCTGACCACTATGTTTAACTTTACCGGCTAATCCTAATCTCAATAAATACACAGTTCTTAGTATTTTAATTGGATGTTCTTACCGCTCTATCTTGGGTAAGCAGAAATTCGCTTGAATCCTAACTGACGTCGCTTTAACTCGTGTGGAATGGTATCCACCTTTTATCTTGAACTCACTGGTACAGATAGATTAAATCCTGGATGCGGGATTTCCTCTCACTTAAGTTTCATCACTTCTAAGCACAGACCTGGTATATTCACTTCCCATAGCCACCCCACGTATGCAAAACTTCTACTATTTATAAGATTCTTAATTTGCATATTTCATGTTTCACTACTTGAGTTGGTTGGAAAGAATTGCCATTCTGGCCCCAAGAAACCCAAAAGGTTTTAGTGGAAATCGCGATGAGCCCGTCACACAGTTGTTAACATCTTCGGCCAGCTGATCAGCTTGATTAGAGTCCATAATTTCTAAACGGCACGTGACAGTTCTATGCGAAAGTTGCACGTCTTTAATCGTTGAAATAATTTAATTTTTGTTCTCTGAATGAATCGAATGATGAATTTCTGGCTTCATAGTCATAACAGATTTCTACGGCTGGCATCGCAGTGATCACTTTTTCCTCTATAGTGGCAGAAAGCGTGGTAAGCGTCATGAAGGTTCATGTGTCATACACATATTTATCGAATCATTTGTTTTAGTAAACACAGACGTATCGATTGAGAGAAGCCGATTATACAGTCTAGCTGGTGTCAACGTTTCATAATATGAATATGTTTCTTTTAATATGCGCATCTTAGCTCTTAATAAAGGTGGTCACCCCAAAATGTCTTGGTGGTCCACCAGTCGATCATGATCAACTTAATACCCACCCCGGCTAAAATATCTCCGTAACCCCTCTTGGGAGTTTATTTCCTCAAAATCTGTTCGTAATACATCTCAACTCAACAAAAAAACATGGTTGCCAACTTTAAATTCTGTCAACATGATATCCCTGCTAGAAATCCTTTTAGTTATCAATAGAAGATAAACTACGTGTGATAATAAGAGGATCTGTCCCCGTGCATGCTCACAACGGAGATGTTAATCCTCGTTGGCTAGACAAAGTTGTCAGATACAATAAATGTCACATTGTAGACAAGAGAGAACTCTTTTATTCAATTTAAACATCTCCAACTTTCGATTGAAACATTTTAGGAACACAGTTAACTTCAAATTTTACATATATTAAAATACTTATGTATGTTTAACCAATAATTAGTTCTAAATATATAGTAGTACTGTGTATTAACTAATTTGAAGTGTCAATTTATACTAAAATATTTAAAAAGTACATGTTACTGTAATATATTTTTATTGCCTTTTATATCTTTTTTTAACTAATTTTCAATGGTTTTAGCATGTTATGATGTTTATTACACATCTACCGCAGTTTAATTTCTCGCGAAAATTACTTACTGGCCTGAATTATACAAAATTAGACAAATAAACTATTCCAAGGAAATGATATTTCAATAAAATGGGAACTTCGAAAACATCTTAAGATAAACTAACCTTATTATGGTAAAGCCGTATTAGAGCTCGAAATAAATATTAAGCAAGGAACTTATAATTTCGAACCATATTTGGTGACATTTGAGCTGATACTTCGTTCTCCTTATATCCTTTCCATTCCATGAAATGATTTGAGAGCCCAGCTCCATTCAGTTTGCATCGTTTCCAATTATTCTGCAGGGGGGTATTTGTTGGAATTCGAATTATAATCCATGACATGGCTCGTGCATCTTCAACCATGAAATTCGAAACTTCCGACCACTAGATTGCATCAGCTTGCCACTTGCTTGAATGAAAGCCAGAAATCATCCCACGTAGACATACGATAGTGAATCTTTCATTTAATCTTAATATAATTCTATTGATTCGTCCAATAATGAAGGGTGTTTTAAGAAATGCTGGAATTAAAATCCTTACTTTAAATCCTTCTCCTAAATAATAAATGTGAGAAAATTATTAGTACATCTTTTATGAAAACATATTTCTACTTCACTGAACTATGGTTTGGTTCTTGAATAATCTGTTGATAAATTGTTATTACATCGACAAAGGATTTCGAGTTCGAGACCATTGTATTAAGGTATCCGACTACATTCGGAACCGTGATTTTAAAAAGGCGCATAAATAGATAATTTCATGATATTTAGTATCACTTAGGTTGGATAATGTATAAAATTGTTTTGGCATTTTGACAAAAAATTTTAAATACAACTTATTTCGGCAAAAAGAACTTAGAATAACATTTTTTCAAAATGATTTCCTTTTGTGAAAAATGGTTCTATTATAATAATATTTTGCCTGTATATAGCTCAGACCTCTGTACAGAGGCTCAAATGTGAGTTTTGAAAATTTCACATTATTTTCAGAGTTACAACCCATTGAAATAATTATCGGTGTTTCTTTCTTAAAATTTCCCTCTGTGTGTAAAACATGGAAAAACCCACTTCTAAGTTATATATTTCAAAAATTCTAGTTGAGCCTCAGTATAGAGGTCTGAGCTATAGTAGACAGGAAAAAATTTTATTTTTATAATAGAAGATTTTTACAAAAGGAGAATATTTTGAAAATGGGTCATTCTATGTTCATTTTTTGTCAAAATATTGCACTTAAATGATTTTTTATTGTAATACTATTCTTAAAACAATTTTATATACATTTTCTAATCTAAGTGACACTAAATATCATAAATATGATCCATTTATACGCTTTTGCAAAATCACGATTCCGAACGTAGTCGGATACCTTAAAAACTGTACTAAGCAAGGTTTCAAAAATCTTACGTAAGAATTTCTAGTAAGAAAGAGAAAACTTTATCGCGTCTTGTTATGATCAAGCAAATGAAGAAATACAGTTTAAAAATACAAAGTTGCTTCCGATAGACCTATAGTGCGCTGTTAATGATATTAATCCGGCACTGCTCACGCAAGGTATGTTATACCCACCCCCTAAATTTTTCAAGATTCCATCTAAATCTTTTTCGGAAAATAAATAGTTTCTCGTGTAGCTGACCTTAAGGTCTTATCCTTTGAGGAGCCTTAGCTTGTAGGCGAATTCTAAATGTGTATTCTTTTATACCCTCTCTTCAGGTATATCATACCCAGCGCGTGATTCGCCGTTACAGCTCTAAATGCATGAGAACACTTTGAAATCTTTCTTATGCAATGGAGCACTATTGTAGTTATGATAAATCTTTCTTATGCAATGGAGCACTATTGTAGTTATGATGAAGAAATGTGATATTTAAGATGTACAGTATTTAACAGATATTTCGTATGAAGAAAATCTTTTTACGGGGATGATGAGGACGAATTAAAGGATGAAGAGTATAATTGCAAGTATGATTCATCTACTGAAATCTATCCAGATATTTTAACTAAGGGAATAATTATTGTCCTTGATAAAATCCCCGCATAATATTCAATGACTAGAAAATGTAATCGTTAGCCTATGGCAATATTTTTTGTGCTGTTGAACGTTGCGACAATAAATGAGCAAATTATTTTGTTAAGTACCTAGAAACCACCTGCTAAACATCGAACCAGTCGTTGATTTCTGAAATGTTTTGGATTCGATTTTCAAAGATGTAGAAACTAGCAAGCAATGCTGTACGAAATTTAAAAAATTAAGATCCAGTGAAAACATCGTACTCACTCGGGACATATACTAAAAGAGTGCATAAACAATGTACTGAATGCCGTTGTGGTGGTGTGATATTTATATGAACTAGTACCAACATCACAGGAAGACGATCGTTTTGGCGTGATCGGTAAAGTACTCGCGTACGGAACGGAAGGTATCCAGAACGAACCTTCCTTCATTGGTAACCCTGGCCGTACAAAAGAACCGCACCCTTCACGCGACGCAGTTGTGGCGCCATCTATCCACCGCAAAAGCAGCCAAGCCGTCAAACATTGACGCAAATAAGCAGTTACTTCTCAAAGTCGTCTCACACAAATGACGCAATTCTCAAGCCGTCACGCACGAATGACTCAACCCACCAAGTGACGCAACTTCTTACATGCTCGCCACGAATATGGTATGTTCTGTTCACCTATTCGCCGAAAACACTGGCAGGGAGTATGTGGAGGTGTGATATCTATATGAACTAGTACCAATAACACGTGAAGCCGATCGTTTTGACGTAATCGGTAAAGTACTCGCGTTCGGAACGGAAGGTACACAGAATGAACCTTCCTTTCTTCACACCGTGATAAAAAGAACAGAAAAACTAAATTTACGTGTGAAAAATGTAATAAAAACATATTGTATTTCCAACTTTTCTTCCTTTTTCAAATTGGTATGCAAATTTTACGGAAGAAACAGAATGTAAACAATCTTGAGTCAGAGATAAACTGCGAGTGAAATTCCGTTCGTTTTTTTTACGCGTGAAGTGCCGGGTTAAAGGAATCTATTAGATAAGTTTTTATAACCACTAAGAAATATTTAACCCTTCAGTAATCTTTCTTCTATTACATTTTTATGCTGAATTGTTTATATTCTTAAAAATGTCATTTTCTCCAATAATAATTCTATAACCGTGGTAGCCTAGTTGTCTTGGATTCGTGACCGTAGTGTCAGGATTTTGAGCCTAATACCACTGAAGACCCAAAATGTAGAGGTATTGAAGCATGTCAAATCTGTCAGGATCAGAGTATTCCCGTTAGCGTGGCTTGAAAGTTTTAAAGGGAAGAGCCAGCTCAGATGACGTCTTCATCTCTTAACCATGGACCGTCACTTTCGTGTTGCTTTATAGTTCGACAATAATAAATACTCACTCTCTAAATCAGTGCTTTCAAACTTTCTATACTTACCACCCAATTTTCAATCATAATTTTCATCGCGCCCCCCTCTATACAATAACGATGTATTGAATTCAACAATAATATACTTTGACGTAAAGCTGCAATACGACTTTAATTATAAACGGTACAAATTATCATAGATAAGTATTTAAATTTTGCATATAATTTTATGTCATTCCCATAGGGTCACTGGTAATTATTAAATTTGTTCTTAACTTAACACTGTTAAATTGATTATGAAACATATTGTTCAGTACTGATACATTTATAAGTGTATTATATAAATCTGTATTTTGTTTTGCTTCCTTTCAGTAAATTATTTATTTCTTTAAAAATAATCTTTTGTTTTCGACTTTTCAATATACTCGCGCCCCCCTTGTAGGGTTGTCATGCCCCCCTAGGGGGGCGCGCCCCACAGTTTGAGAAACACTGCTCTAAATAATTACCTTTATTTCTATTATGATTTTTTGTAAAATATTTTTTATGTATGCTAAACTATAATTTTTTTAAATTTTTTTTTATCATTTTTTATTTCGTTATTGAAGCACAATGTTCAGTCTAACTTCTTTTATTTAGCTTCATTAAAATTCGTATCTGAATGTTTTTTTTAATTAAAATTTTGAACAGTGATGAAAACTGACCCGAAACAAAAGGATTGGAAGCGATGGGAGATTTAAAGAATTCTTCCTAGAATTAAATTTCCTCAAAATATGCTCATAAAATTATGTCATTCAAGCATTTTAATAAAAACTATAATGCACGTCATACCGTATTAAAAAGTTTTATTTATTTATTTTTTTTTAAATTTTAAGAGTAATAATAAAGTTATGTATGTTTAAGTTTAAATTAGTTTTCATTTTTTTTTATTTCTTTAAATTTTATAATGCAGTCTGTGACATTTATTAAATTTTTCAATGACAACCACAAATATAATTAGTCCCAAAACTTTATGCTTGTTTTCATTCTAATCATAAAGCCCATGTAATATGAGATTAAAATATTCTATTACTCTTTCTATTGAATATCATTTATTAGTTTTCCTGTATTTCATTTAAATGAAAATGAAATATTCAATTTAACTTAGGAAACTATCTATATAGCTTTTATTTAGGGTTTCCAGCAATGAAAATTTCCTTTGGCATTTCATGGAAATTAATCTATTTGATATAGATTATATATGACCTAAAATTAGTTTTATTTATTTGATTATTTGTAAAAGTATTGTTTAAATTAAATGCTTTTTCAATCATATCAAATATAATTGATGATTTATAATGTTTAATTTTAATAGTTATATAATAAATCAATCATTTCAGTATAGTTTTTATAATAAAAGTGTTTTACTATTGAAAATTGTTCTCGTTGATTTTTGAAATTTTTATATAATGCTGTTTGTTAAGACATTTATCAAAAATTATTGATAAAAACCTTTAGGGTTAAAATTTTGTAAAATTGACATTTATTTTTCCAAATTCTTGTACATTTGAATGCATTCTAATGCATTTTGGTCCAATTATTTCAAATACATTTGTATCCGGTTTTATCGCGCGTCTTACTTTTTCATATTTCATATCAAAACGTTTAGGTTTAGTTATCAAAGACTTGTGTTAAAGGAATGTTTTTAGAGAAAGAATAAACATTTTAAAAGAGAACAGACAGTGCATTTAAATAAAGTACGGCTTCACATTATTGATAAAGCTACATGTATTTTTCATTGACTTAACTGTAATACCATCAAAAATCATGCACATTATTTTTAAATGTTTTTCATTCTAAATATTGTAGCAAAAAAATAGTTCACTTCGGTTGCCATGGACACAATCTTCTGCTCGGACTCACGCACCCGGTTGCTCGAGCGACTTTCCAAAAAATAACTTCTTTTGTTTTCTTTGTATTAACTTTAATTTTTGTGTCATGTGCTTATTTTTGATTGTAATTATTTCTTTCTCTAGTGCTTTTATTATTAATTGTGCTTGCATTTATAAAAATTAACTGCAATTATAGTTATGGAAAGCTCTGGAACTTTCGATGACAATATATAAGGAAAGGAAATATTCAGTTTGTAGAATAAAGTCTTGAGTTGTGTCTAGCAAGAGTGTTTGTCATTTTACTTCTGTTTTTTTTTAAAATTTTTTTTAATTTTTTAATAGTTGATAGAAACAACTCAAAAGTATATTATTCAAGTATAAAAGCTTCGTGGTTCATGAATGTTTGATCTCGTTTTTCTCGACGCCACTGCAATCTTTTACTCTTGATTTACAAGGAGCTTATTCAATGCCTCTATTATTAGCTCACATTCTTCCTGTATATATTTATTTATATATATATATATCTTGAACATATTTTCAATCTTTAATAAAATACATTTTATCCATCCACTCAAGTTCCAATACATCTTTTTAAACTTGTAGTGGATGACACCTTTTTTTCATTTTTCCAAAAAAACATTTTTTTTAAGATTAAATAAAAACCTTATAAAAAATAATAGTCCAATACCATTTATAAAAAGGTAAATCGCTCGTTGTGTCTCTGTGGCGCAATGGATAGCGCATTGGACTTCTATTCCAAAGGTCGCGAGTTCAAATTCCACTTGAGATGTCCTAATTTATGAGAATGTGGTTTTTTTACTGTACTTTTTTATTGGAATAATTAAATTTAATTAATGAACAAATAGTAACTAGCAAAACAATAGTCCAACACCATATACAGAAGGGAAAATTCCAAGGAAAGCCTTTTAATATTGTGATTCTGACCTATGTATATATACATATTTATATTAATTGTAATTATTTAATAACCCTTTATAAAGTTCACTACATATTCCCTTTGAAAAATTAACAAAATAACTTCAAAAATACTATTAGACATGATGATGATCATAAATATACAAAGCAAAAATTTTTAGCATTTTTCAATTTCGGGAAATTTGTGGTTTCACAGTGAAACCACTGAACAGTAACGGTCCTTTTTTCCTATTCAAACTAACCAATTCAAAAGACTATTTAGAAAAAGAAAACTAATATTTTAAGACCATAAAACTTATATTTTAACGGAATTAATTTTAAAAAAAATAATTTTATAAGTTTTTAATTAATTTTTTTTAAAATTGTCTGCTCTTTTATAATTTTAATAGAAATTCGGACATAAAATTACATATATTTTGCATTACTTACTAAAAAAAATATAAACATATATATAACTGTTAGATACTTGATAAAATCACAGCGCAAATCAATCATTAAAAAGAAGTTAAATGCAAACTTATAACTAAAAATGTTATATATGTAGAAAAAATTTAAAAAGATATAATTTCCCGTCCTTGTAAAATTTTTTGAAACATGTCACATTATCATTACTTTTTGCTATCATGCATAACCAATCACAGTTGAAATTCATCTCGTTCTGTGAGGTTTTTTGCCGGGTGTAGCAATAAAAATCTTCTGATTTGTTTTTAGGGGAATGGGCCAACATTTTAAGGTGCCCTTTTTCAGAAACTTTTGTTTCCCTGAATTTCAGTTTCAGGGGTCCAAAATAAGAATTAGACGAAAAACCTTTTTTGGAAATTTTGATGCCCTTTTGACAAAGGCCTTTTATTAAATCTAACCGAAAACTTTAAAGTTGATATAGTATGGAGCTTTCACGTATAAAGGACCAAAGAATATATGAATTGAAGATTGTCATACAAAAATAAAAAAATATACGGTCCCCCCATTTTTTTTTTTTTTTTTTTATTTCGTCTACTGGTGAAGGATTTTAAAGGGGATGTTTTTTCCCTCTGAGGACTCATTTGTTCAGTAAAAGGATATTTAGATCTTTACAGAGGCTTTATTTTTCCAAGTACTTTAAAATAAGGGGATGTCCGGGCAATTATTCATCTTTTTTCCTCATCAATACGGTTTTTTTACTTGAAGAGGATTTTGGTCATAACACCCTTTTTGTTTCACGGGAGCGATGATTCATGGGATTCAAATCAGAAGAAAAATTTAGAAATACTTCCAGAGCTTCTGAATGGTTAACCCTTTTTCTTGGCTTTTAAAAAAAAATTATCAGAAATTACACGAAGAAGTACTTAAAAATATTTCCCCAAAATTTAAAAAACAAGAAACATATTGATATTTCTTCTTCGAGACCCCCAAAAAAAAAATGCCTAAGAAAAAAATTTTTCTTGAGCCAAGCCCTAAAAAATTGTAACGTCAGCTCAAGGAACCCTTTCCCCTCTAACATGTCAATATTGACGATGGAGCTACTTGACCTAATGGACCATTGTGTTCCATAAAGGCTCCCGTGGTGTGTCCCTTTTCGCTTTGACAACACACGTGGGAAATGTTCGAGAATGTTTTTTAATTAGCTACGCTTATTTTTGCAACTAACAGACACCTTTTTTCAAACGCTTTTATAGGAAGGAAACACAAGTTTAACTCCCGTGTTTAGTCCCCCCCTCGTCTGACGTAGCCAATTTGAATGAAATGTACTGGTGCCAAGGATAATCTCGAAGTAAACTGTGAAAATGTCACATTAGGAATTATAGCTTCCAGATTTTGGATGCAGGCCCATGTCGGGATAGACAGCAGAAGTGCCGGAAAATTATTCACACGTACCCATCGAATGCGATTGAGGTCGGAGGGGGGGGTGCGGATGTGTGGCTTTGACAATGAGAGGTGGCGAGGAATGTGAAAGTGACCCGTTCCTGGAGATTACCGTCCCTTACTGGATGGGACAAAAAAATTTTAAATTTTATTTTTTAAAAAATGTTTAATGTGCGGTTTTGGTGTGAAACCACTGAACGCTAAAGGGATAAAAAGTAACTAAAATAATTTTTTTCTTTGTTGATCGTATTTCTATAATCAACTGAGTGTGAATGAGAGTTGTTTTACACATCGCACTATAAAACAAATCAAGATTTACTATAATGACCTTTTGACTTTGAACCACATGATTAAGAGACGAGGACGATGCTTGAGTAGATGGAGTAGAAGATTCCTCACGGTGTCAAAGGTTGCTGGGGGATGGCCAAAGACAAGACCTCGCAATATTTTAAGGGTGCACGTGCACACGAGAACGTGTGGTTATCCTATTCACAAAAAGAAGCCGACATTCAGCTGTGTGGTGGGAAAACGTAACAACATACAGTAGAACATCGTTAATCAGAACGTTTATTATCCGGAGCGTCAAATATCCGATCCAGCTTTTTTTTCTTTTTTTCTTTTTTGTCAACAACATGACTGTATATGAATACGTTTTCGAACAGTGCAATGCTCAACAGTTGTTTCGCCTGAAGCCAAAAGTGACGGGATAATGGTCAGGGATATTTGGGAAATTTTAGTTGTGTGATTTGGAATAAGCTGTGGCCAGATTTAGAAGGCGAAAAAACTTCAATGACGACCACAGAGAGGAGATAACCGAATTTGTCCAATCGATCCGAGGATTTCAAGAATGCGATGAAGAGGATGTAGAAACCTGGATAGCATGCGATGCAGAAGACTGTGGATTTCAAATGCTAAATGATGACGAAATTGAGTTTTCCGTGCAAGAAGAATCCGACCCTGTTGACGATGAAACGGATGAAGACGAGGACAACAACGAAAGTAACAAATGTTCATCAAATGCTGACGCGTTTTCTGCGTTGGAGACAGCTATGGAGTATGGAGACAGCTATGGAACAACAGTCAGAGTGTTGTCCTACTCAACTACTGCTGCTTAAGAGAATCAGAGAACTTGCAGCAAAAAAACGAAGGTGTACAATGGTACAGCGAAAAACAAGTGATTATTTTCCACAATAAAGGTAAATTTAAGTGGTTATCTTTGCACCTATTTTGTTTTTCCTTTTTTTCTTCAAGCACGTTTCCCGCATGTGATGATTTTCAATATTCGTATAGTGCAGTCTGGTTTCATATACTGCGGTATGGACGTATCTAAGTAGTTTCGGTTATCCGAATAATCGCTTATCCGAACTGTGTCCGGTCCCAAATGATTCGGACAAACGACGCTCTACTGTACCTCTCAGAAAGTACTGACATAGTAATCAAACCTTTTACAAATCTTTAAGTTTAATTGCTGTAACATACCGATTTAAATTCCTTCTAGTCGTGTCTATGTATTTTTCAGAGAACTGTTTACCTAAATATCCTAAATATATATTTTCGTTAGATCAATTGGATATATTTTCTCCTAATACTTCCAAAGTTCTTTTTCTATCGAAAAATCCGCTTGATCCCGGAAGCATTAGAATTCAAGCAGCGTAAAAACACGAGTGTTTGTAACTTTCTTCCGTTGGGGTCCCTCAAGGAGTTGTGAAGGGTGTTTGCGACTTTTTAAGAAAAACTTTCTCCAAAGTGACCGCGACATACGTGACCCAAAGTATCGTAAGATATTTCAAGCCTGACACTAGGAAGTCACACTGGACTGACCAGTCCTCATTTATATCGGACTTTGAACGAGTGGGGCCAGGAAAAAAAAATTCCGTCATGACAGGTGATTGATTGTCCTGTTGAGCTCCTATTTCAATTCTGATCTCCAGGGAAACCCAGTGATTGAGACAGTCGGTGATTTTTTTTCTTTTAGATTTTTTTTTCCAGCCTATATCTTTTCGCAGTTTAATTTATATCACGTGACTCGAAGGGTTTCTTTGACGCTAAAAATGCGGTGATATATTTCCCCAACTCTCTGACACTTGAATCGACTGGGACTCGGTATAAAAATGATGCATTTAATCGATGATATGCAGCGTATCGATTGCTCAAAAAAAAGAGCTGTGGGAAATAATTTCTTTTTTGGAGTCGAGGGAAATCATTGTTTTCTTACTCACGCTTTTCATTGCTTGTGGTTTAACTGAATATTTGGGCTTTCTTTTGTATTGTTAGAATTGCTAAGATTTATTATCATTAAAATTATTTGAATTTATTTAAGGTATCCGACTACTTGCGACAACTCTTTTTTTTTTAATTTTTTTAGAAAAATTGAGATATTTTTGTGGTTTTTAGATTTATTAAGTACATTTTAAGAAAAATAAATGCTAAAATTAAGAAAAAAAAATTATTATTACTAAAATGGAGAAAAAGTTAGCAAAAGTTTACAAAAAAATTACATAAACAAGGCCCACTCTGTACAAAAAGTTTATGAACAAATTCCCAATTTTACAATTTTGATGTGTTACCTTGTACTTCATTTTTAAAATGAGCTTCAGGATAAGAGATATTTCAATTTTTACCAAAACTAGAACACTTTATCTTAGTTGTTATATGAAATTGCAACTAAGTAATTGTAAAAACAGTGATTACTTTCACATAAGGAAATGTAATAAAACATAGATTGATAAATCTGAAGACTTAAGCACTTCTACTATTGTACAAAACATGCACAAAATTTTTCAGTTCATTATTTTCAAAACTTTTGAGCAACCAATGTTAACGTTTGAACATTTTCAAAACAACCTATTTCGAGGAAAACGCATTTTAAAGTATGACATCTTGCTTTAAGTAATGGCATCTGCTTTTATACTAAAACACTTGTAGTTTTTGTTCTAGTGAATCGCAAATAAAAAAAAAGCTGTTGTTTATAAAGCTGATAAGATGGTCTGTAAAATAAAATCATAAAAAAACTGTGAATTTTTGAAAAAAAATCATGATTTAAGGGTAGTCGGATACCTTAATTTAAAATTAATTATTAAATTTATACCTGTGTTTATATAATGCAATATTCTGGAATTTATATTAAAATAAATTTTATGTTATGTTTTAAGTACAGAAATGATACCATAATAATGATAATGATACCTCTGTCAGATGGAAATTGTTTTGCATAAATATAAAGTACAGGGTGATTATATACTATTAAAAGTCCACTGTCAAACTGCTGTAGAAAAGAACCACTGGCCAGAAAGACTTAATTAGAGCTAAATATACTTGAGAAGGCGAAAACGGTATGGCATAAGGAAAGAAAATTTATTGGCGTTGTCATAACTGCTTTTTATGTGGTTTTTGGCCGAAGGACAATTAAAAACCGATTTTCCCCATCGAATGGGGCACACCCTTGCCGTATGGATGGGCTTTTTACTAACAGACAGCACAAAATGACTTTCCATCAAAAAACAAAAAAATCTATTCACATTGAACCGTACAGTTGGTTTTGTAAACCATCCATACCGGTTTTTTTTCAAAAAGTAGCCAATCTACTTTTGTTAAAAGGGAACGTGAATCTATTGATGTATTTTTTTTGGATTTTTTTTCTTATGTCATTCCATTTCTCCCTTCTTGAAGTAAATTTAGTTTAATTTTGAGAGCATTCTGACCGGTTGTTTTTTTTTTACAGTATTGGAAAATAGATAATTATAAGATTATAAGTGTGACGGTCACGCGTTTTTTTCTTAAATGTCCTTTCAGTTTTTTTTGGGGCCAAAAAAAATTTGGCAATTTTTTTTCCAATCAAAACCCAAGAAGTGAAAGGAAAAAAAGATGCAAATTAAAAAGTTTTTAAATATCAGAAGTTAGGGGGGCGCGTGGCAATTTGGGGAATGTGATGAGAGGGGTTTCAATTTGAAGTGACAGCCAAAGAGGTTATCCCGAAGGTAGACCCAAATAGGTTAAGGTGCACCATTACTCGGTAAAAAGAACTTTTAAATTTGGGACGGCGATCGGTTGGTGGGATTGATATTTAATATTAGAATCTGGATATTATTGGGAATTGAGATTAGGGAGTTATTTAAAGTAGTGGTCGGCGTTATTTCGGTATTATTTAAGTGTTTTTGTCATCGTGATTCCCCACATATATTATTATTATCTAATCTGTTAGGAGTTTAAATTTAAGTCCTTTAAAGGGCCCATGGACATGAAACTTTAGTTCTTTTTGTTTAAACCCACCCCAAACCAGTAATAATCAAAGGGGGGGACCCGAGGGGGGGGAACTTTTCATTTAAAACCTATAAATATACGAATACTAATACAAGAAATGCAGCATGGAATTCACCAATTATTTTTATCTTGAAAATGCCAAAAAGAGAATTAGAACCTCGTAAGAATATTATATTTATATGTTATTTTCTTATTTTATCAAAATTCTATGTTCTTTTATATATTACATGAAGTACATTTTTAATTTTTTTCAAAATTTCTATCTCTGTGTGTGTATGATTATAATTTATAACTCTTGGGGATTCTTCCGATAGCTGAAGATTATTTGCGTAGGAGTCTTTGTGTTCCTACAAATTAAAGAAGTGAATTATTTTTGACACCATTTAATATCAAAATATAAACAACGGTGTGCAATATATCCTTATTTGAATGATATAAGGAATTTATACATCGAAAAAAACTGATATAATGAGAGCTATAGATATTGTGAAGTAAAGTCCAAAAACTCAATAATAAAAGCTAAAAAGTCATTCATGCTAAGAAAATACTCTTTAATGTTGTCATACATTGTAACGGGTTCTTCTTAAACCAACATCTTGCTATTCATTATGACTTCATTGATGTGAGACCCTCGCCTTGTTAAGGAATAGTAGCATATGCAAATAGGCATAATACAAAATGATTCGCAACCAAACCGACAATCTTGCAGGGTGTGTAGGGGGTGCAAAGAAGACTCAAAATCACTTAGGAATGCAGGGACGCAAATTCCGTAGTTGGGAGCTATGGCACAAAGAAGCAGAAAAGAAAGAACAGAAACAGCGACACATTAACAGGACAGCAAATATTCTATTGAAACGTGGTTCTACAACAGATGTTCAAAATTAAAAACAGAAGTCGTTTGGCAGGCCTGACATCGGAGTATAACCTGCTCGAGTATTCGTACTTACTTGTCTTCTACCAGGCATAAGACTGCCTCCTTAGTTCCAAATGTCCTCACAGTTCACTGTCGATTTGTTGTAGCTCTCGTTAAAGAACACGTCTCAACTAACCTTCTGTTTACAATTGCGAAGGTCGTGAGATGTGAAACACGCCAGTTCAGGTAACGTTTTTAGTAGAACCACAGAGCTGAGTGTCCGTTACAATCCGCAGCTACATACACGATCAGCATGTCAACAATCGTGATAGGATCGAGTAGGAAGATCTCGTTTGAATACGAGTTCAACCTACAACTTCGAGAAGCGGATCGCAAATAACTACTTCCAGCAGGATATGATTTCACGAAATCTTCCGTTCAGCGCCATCTACCGCAAGACTGCTGGGAGGAATCTTCCAGAACATAAGGATTTCTATGCAGTGCCAATGTCCTGCCTGTCAAACGACTTCTGGTCATAATTTTAATCATCTGTTTAAGGAAAACCTTTCAATAAATTATTTTCTGTCCTATTAAAGTGTTGCTGTTTCTGTTATTTTCTTTGTTCCTTTGTACCACAGCTAGACATTGGCCACCTTGCATCTATATGTGATTCCGAGTCGTCTACTACACACAAAGCAAGTTTGTCGGTCTGGTAGCGAATCCCCTTGTATACTATTTCTACATATCTTAAATGAAGAAGACAGAGTGTTTATTAAAGAGATGAAGTGTTGGTAGATATTAGTACAACCAAATGTGTCTAAATCATCAAATTGAGCAATTGATCCGAAACAAAGTTCTGAGATAATTCCACTGAAAGACAGCAGGTGTCTACAGGATAAAGGCAGAAAGATATTCTTGAGAGTTAATAAATCTATTGGTTAGGATTCGATTAAGTAAATCAAATAATTATTTTTGTGATATTTTGATTCAGGAGATTTTTTAAAGCTTCCAAAATACCTCTGAACAATTAGGCTCCTATGGCTTCTGCTGTACCTGAGCCATCATACTGCTTTTCCTCCCTTTAGTTTCTATTAGAGCCGTGAGTAGCTTAATGGTTAGAGCATCGGACTCCAGAACGGAAGGCCTGGGTTCGATGCCACCAAATACCCTCTGAGTACACGCGGAGTACGTGCTCGTTAAATCAGTGGGTCCTAAAGTCTTGTGAGTGGTCGCAGCTGAAACCACAAGTGCAGGGGATGGAGAATATTTCCCTCCCATCCAGTTCCATGCCTAAATTGTGGAGGTTGTTGGTGTCTCCATCTATCGAAAAGAAGTCCAACCTGTCTCTCACAGGCTCTGGCAACATTCATTCCCTTCCTTCGGGAATTTCACCAAGCTAAATCGTACTGTCACCTGTATGGTGTTCGAGGCTAAGACCAATGACAGGCGTACATCTAACCCTTGCCACGATGAATTTCGTGGGCCTCGATCTGACACTGTCGATCAGGTGGCATTAGCAACAACAACATCAATTTCTATTAAAGTCGGCTCGGTGGCTTAGAGGTAATGTAACCACCTCGTAAGCCTAAGATAGCGAGTTCGATCCCGGTTGGAGTCGACAGATTTTCTAGATGCAGGCACACATGTCATATGATCATGTGGCAAGTAGAAGATCCCTAGAGTATCGATCTGGCAAAATTAAATCCGATGAGGAACTGAATAAATTCAAAATTTGGTAGCAGGAACCGCCAATATATGGTGCCATTAATGAAATGGTTCCCACTCTTTAGGACACCGTGTTTGCAATTCTTAGCTGCCAAACTGCAGCCCATTAAAAAAAAAGTTACTGTTAACAATTATTGGATTTTTGATTCATTACAAAACGCAAAGCAAAAAATAAAAAAGTTTCAATTTGAAAGGATTTTTCTGGGTTGACATAATAAGAAAGTAAATTACTGAGGAAAAAAATTAGTAATAATAAGTCGTGAAACACATGAAACATAACTTAAAATAAAGAACAAAAAACAGCTGAAGAACGTAACTCAAATTATATATGTAGACCTAGAGATAAATATGAAATAACAATATTCATATTTTTCTCTTTATATAGAAGTATTTTTCGTAATTACTTACAACGTGTTATTTTTTTAGTTTGTGAAATAGTGACAAAATTAATAAAGTCAAATTGCCTATTATTTAGAGTTTGACTCTCCGAGTAATTTTCTATATTCTCATAATCGTAATAAATTCAATATCCTTCATCTGTTCTAAGTTTTTTTATTTCATTTTATTTTTGCTTTTTACTCATTTTTCCATACTATTATTTTTTATTTACTTTACTCATATTTTGAAGTGAGAAATTTTGTTTGGTAATATTTTAATCCTATAAGCTTATTTTTGTATTCATGTCTCTTCTTTTCAATAATATATTGTTAAAGTTTTTATGCGTTTCTGTATTTTTTAAGCAAATTTTGTAATGGTTTTTTTTTCAACAATCCTTCTTTTGTGCGCTTTCCTGTTGCTGCCATTTTAATGAGTTTTCATACATGCATTAGCCAAATAGTTTATGTTGCTTATATCCTATACTTTAAGTAATTTTAAATTTTTCTTTCACTTTTTTGCATATATTCATGAATATATTGGTTCGTATTGGTATTTTTATAACTACACAATAAACTTTTCCTCCTTTATTAATATAATTTCAATATTTTCACCGGTTTTCAATGAACTTAGTTCTATGAAAAGCGTTTCTTTCAATAAAATGGGTTTTTTAAGAGTTTTGAATAAAATATGCAGAAGATAAAAAGGAATTTATTTACAAATGTAGATAAATATATATTTGTTGTGACTCTGAGGTAACTAGTGAAGTTTGAGAACCAAATGAACAGACATTGTTATAAAAATAGCTAAGATTATTTGGCTCTAACAATTTACTATTAAGCAATGACATAAATCGAGGGACGAGTCAAATTAAATGGCTACCCTAAATTCCTAAGACTAATAATTATTCACTTAACTGAGTGTAATCCGATGTAACAGCAATCCTCAGGTTTCGCCCGTGTCAGCTGCATATCCCGTTCAAAAGCTTCTTTTCAAGAACACCAAGGGCTTCCTGCAGTCACTTCGGAAACCTCACTTTAATAGCAGCCTAACGACTAACTCTTACACTCACCTTAGTAGAGTTTAAATAGCACTCAAGTTGGCATAAAATCAAGTTTAAAACTGAAACAATATTTAAATAAGTATTTTATCCCAAGAAGACTAGTAAAAAGGCATGAATAGAACCCGCCACATATTTGGAACGAAATAATAAGGAAATCTTCTGTGGTTCCTTTCTCTTCTAATGTCCTAAGCCTGTTCTTAGAGCACCAGAATAAGCACAGAAAAAAGCATGTGCTTATATGCTTAATGGCTAATCCAGCTCCAATATCACTTCAGTTCTTCTGTTGAAAGGAACAATTTTACTTATCTTTTTATAGTCGTTTGATAATTTATATAATTTAAGATATTTCAAATTTTAGTTTACCACAATGCTAGCAATGGATGGGTTTGTCTCAATTATTTTAACAGCAAGCAAATTAATGTAATTAATTAATATTTTTTAAATATAAAAAAAAATTATCAGTATGATAGAAAAATTTCTAATAAAACGCAAGAACCATTTATATTTATCAAGACATTATATATTAACGAACAATTAATATAATAAAAATATTGTATGCATTTATTTTAATATATATATATATATATATATATATATATATATATAAGTCAAAATAAATTATTATACTAAATTTTCTGCGTTGTGCCTTAAACTTATTTTTGAAAGGGAAAAAAGTAATGAAGAATTTTTCGAATGCATCCATTTTCAGTTATTGTATTTTTTTATTATTTTGATTCAGCAAAATTCTATTAAAAGAAGTTAGCTTAGTTATTTTAAGCTTGTAGTTTTAGCAAAAAGAGAAATACTTGGTACAGTTTAAATTTTTAAAATAAATATTCCAAACTGTAAAACTATTTTTGAAATCGAATAAAAACGGCTAAAATTTGTAAAAAAGAATATTCCCAAATGCAAAACTATTTGTGAAACGGAATAAAAATAGTTAAAATTTAGCACATGCATACATTTAACTGAAAAAAATACAAAGAGACGATATGTACTTTAATAGGTAAAAGTGTCTAAAGCTACGATTAAATTACTTTGGTAAAAGTCCAAAATGCATCAAAAGCAAATAGCATGCACAGCCAATTTTTCTGTTTGACTTTCATGCCGTATGTTTATGAAAGAAATTACGTGTCAAAACACTAGTACCACTAGCCCATTCATAATGCCACAGCGTGCCGTATCCTGGCATCAGTGCCAAAATTCGTTTGGCCGATGTGTTAAGTGGCAAATCGCGTGATATGCTCAGAAACTTTTCTGTTCGGAATACAAAACACGAAACTTAATTGTTTTTGTTCACGGTTTATGCTGTCATATGTTTACTTTCCTTTTGCTGTGGAAGTTACAATTCCTGAAATTGAAAACAGTTCTTTCCCTTTTTATTATACCTTTTTCGTCCTTCTCTCATCTTAGAATGAAAAAGTTAGGTGAGTTTGTATGTTGTTTCCGTTGGGATTAGGAACGATATCGAATTTTTGTTTAGGAAGAATCAATTTTGTATTAGCTTCTAAAAGTATTTTGACTCAAAAGTCAAACAAGGTAGAATATTTTTAGTTCGTGAAAGTACTGAGAGCTATCTCATATAAAATAGAAAGGGACATATATGTTTTTGGGGGCAGAATTTAATTTTTAGGGGGGAAAAAAACAATTAAAAATTTAATTTTCTTTTTTTTAGAATATATTTTTATATCTTTATAAACAGAAAATTTCAAAAATTTACAGCTTCTCTGTTTTCAGCGCCATTAAAAGTTTTTTCTTTGTATTTCTTTATCTTTTTCTTTTAATCTCTTTCTCTTTTTATCTCTTTCTTTTTTGTTCTCTCTCTCTCCTTCTTTCTCTTTCTCTCTCTGTATATATATATGTCACAGAGAAATGAAGAAATTAGGAATTTGATCAAATCTCTAAGGGATAAGATCAATTCACGGGGAGTAAAAAGACGTCTCTTTTCAATATTTCCCCGACGAAAGTAAGGATTGACAAAACCCTGAAGTGTTTCAGTGAAACGATAAAATAATATTGTCAAAAGATTAAAAGTGTTTTTTAATAAATATGGTATATTATTAAATGTAGAGTAAGTAATACAACAATAGTCATTGAAATACATATTATTTATTCGAAATTAATTAACAAAAATTAAATAAACTGGTATTTTTTTTAAAGAAAAACGAACATAAGTAGCAAAATTGCACAAGCATCGTTTTCTTGAATATAATTAATAAAAAAAAAGCTTATTCATTTTTGTTAAAACGCGTTGTTGATTTGTGTCAAATCTAGTTACAAAATACGTTACTTTTTTTTTTGCAAGTACATCTTTTTGTTTTAAACTGTAAAATGAATTGCTCACAAGAATACTTCTAAAATCCTCGACCTTCAAACAAAGATAATTTTCCTGCAGTGTTAGATTAATCTATGGAATTGTTTCGGTAAATGCTGTAGTAGTTATTTGAGGAACTTTTCTATAGGCGGGCAATCTTTCATAATTCCAACTGAGGAACCAATTTGGTATAAATTATTTTTTAAATCTAATACGATCCTGACTATGTTATTTTCATTTAACGGACTTTTATCATAGGTACATGCATCAAATCTGTGAAATTCACTAACACATTTTTTAATTACTTCAATAAAATTTGTTTCATTTTTTCAGCTTATCTCTCTCTTTTCAGGTATTTTGCAGCATTTTTCCATTTGATTTTTAATGCCCTTTTATTTTAGACATAAATATCACAGAATCTTCAATTCATATCCTTCATCTCCTACTGTATTTCCACATAATGCGTGAGCATGAATTTTACAAATGTCACATGAATGGACTCCGTATATTATATTCTATTCTAAAAAAACACTTTACAAGCTGAATATCTAGGCCTACTATTCATAATATAGTGCGCTGGCCGCATGCTTGTCAATTCTTGATTGACAGCAGCTGTAAATTAACGACCGTTGTTGTTTAGTAGTATATGAGGACAACCTACTTTCAAAAATATTTTTAATTGCTCAATTTCTACTTCAGAAGCTCTTTTTCAAGTCAACGGTCAACGAAAGTTAAAATTCATCTCTTGGTCTTCGTATTTTAATACCCATTTGTAATTTCTATCAGGTCGATTGTAAGTCAACTAAATCAATTTGGCAGCAATGATTGAAGTTGCTGGATACACAATTGAGTAAACAACGATTCTTTTCTCAGGAAAATTTTTTTTGTAATAACATACCGTGCACAGCCTAAAAAACTCCAGTACAACTGAAGTAGATATTCGGTATTTCGATTTCAAACTCTACAGCATTTTTTATTTCTTCCTCCGTGGCCAGTTGACTGATGTGTTTCTCAAAGTATCTGATTTATAGAAAAACAACCCTTTCCGTTGGTACTATTTTTACAACTGGGTCTCGTATTAGGACTTTCTGTTCAAAATCAAAAAGATTCTGCAGTAACTACTTCCATAACATCGTATTTTTCTCCATAATAAAACTGTTTATGTATTCGTTTCAGTTTAAGTAGTGGTGCTAATTTAAATTGTTAATGATTGTTCCAGCTTCTTCTACACTTTTTCGAGTCTACAAAGGGTTTCTTTTTCTATCCAACTAGTTCAAAAATGTTCTGAGAGTTTCATTAAACTGTTCTTCAGATACAAATTCGGTCAGATTTTAATTTTTTTTCTACACCTAAACTCTTTTTTAATTATATAGGCATTTAAAAAAAACTCGAAATATAGAAAACAATAATAAAAATGCACGCAACCTACCTTGCGCGATGTTTGGGCGCTGTGCGCACGGACGCCAGAGGGGAGCGGGGAAATAAAGACAGAGTCGACCTTAGCAGGGGCCTGGGTGCCAGAAACCACTTGGAGCCATAATTTTTTTTAAATTTAAAAAATTATAAACATGAACATATATTGCTAATGCATGTTTCTTTAATGCGAGATTTGTTTTTTATAATACATTAACTGCTTCAGAAAAATTACAATTTTGCAATTCTTTTTCGATGCTTAATATATAAGGGGCATTACAATGAAACCCGGTCAATAGTGGAAAGTAACGGTAACAATTTTATTAACTCAAAAATATAGTTATACACCGTACACAACTCCAAAATAGTCACCAAAACTGCTAGCACATTTATCCTTTTGCGACACTAGCCGGTCGATTCTATCTTTGAAGAAGCTAGTAGGCTACAATCGGATCCAGACTTGAACCCACCATGTTTCATCTCCAGTAACAATTTGCGACAGAAATCCGTATTCCTTCTCATTATAACGTCACAGATACATCAAAGACATTCGAGTATTGTGCTGTTCGGGGGTCAGTTGGTGAGGAACCCACTGCGTACAAATTCAAGTTTCTGCGAAAATTCAAGTGTTGATGCATTATGGTGTGAGTGGCGCCTACTCTAATACCCAGTAACCGATGGATCTCGTCCACGATGATCCTGCGGTTGTCCAAGACTAAAGCGTTCACTTCCGCAATCATTTCCGGTGTGATGACACGATGAGCCTGTCCAGGTAGAGCATCGTCTTCCAGTAACTCACGCCCTCAAGGAATTTCTTGCGCCATTCCACAACATTTGAATGACATAGACTGTACTCACCGTACACATCTTTTATCCGTCGATGCGTTTCACGGCCTCCAACTCCTTCCGTCACTAAAAATCGAATCACTACTTATTGTTCTTTCTTACTCGCCCGCATGTTCAGTAGTGGATGATAACTTGTGTGACCACCTTCTCATAATTTGTGTGACCATTTCACGGCCTCCAACTCCCTCCTTCACTAAAAATCGAATCACTACTTGTTGTTCTTTCTTAATCCCCTGTATGTTCAGTAGTGGAGGATAACGTGTGTGGTCACCTTCTATTCGGCGTGAAACCATACTGTGGCTATGAAACGTCAAACGTTGCGCATGCGTCAGTATCTCTACCGATAGATGGTGCCATGATGCATGCAGTTACGTGGTGCCCCCTTATGTGCAGTGCAAAATTAGACGCACTAACCGGATTTCATTTGAATGAACATTATAGCAAGGGCATTTAACCCTTTAACTACCGACGCGTGCGGAACTAATAAATACCACTCACTTTAAAATAACATAGAATAACCAAGTTTACGAATAATCTGACAATACTTAGCAGGAATATTCTTTGAAATCCACTCTTCCAAGATATATGGCAGCACGGGTTCTATGATGAGTATTTTAGCGGGGAAGGTGAATAGTTTTATAGCAGAACTGCGCTTTGAGCAGACGGTGTTTTCAGCGGATTGCTAAGATTATCATTTTTGTCCCGAAAAAATAGTTAATGTCAAAATTTAAGTGTCTTATTTTTTTTGTATGTTAATGAGGACTTTAGAAAGTGATTTGATTCTTTATTTTAAATGAACAGTGTGTATAATTAGTTTTACAGTTGAATATCTTTAATTAATTAATTAGCTCTAACGGATTAAATTTCAAACAGTTGAGTGTTTTGTTTATGTATATCCCTTAATTTTCACTGCAGTGATAAAAAAAAATATTGCTTGAAAAAGCTGCAGTAAATCATAATGCGGTAGATAAAGGGTTAAGCATTCTGCTCACTTGCTTGACCACAGATAATTTTTTTTTAAATTTAATTTGACTATAAAGAACACTCAGCACTTGCTATAGTAACTGGCAATGTAAAGGAAATTTTAACTCGACAAATATGTTTAGAGACTCATTATAATTATTATTTAGTACGTGCACAGTCATTCTTACACCCCTTTCATTCAAATCAAATCCTACTCAAAACTAATTCTTTAAATTTGGTTTTCATATACCTTCATCTTTGTTATAAAACTTTAAAAAGTTTTTGAAACATTTTTCTAAAGTTTTTATATTTCAATAATTAATTTGAAATTATAAAAATAATATATTTGGTGTACTTTTAAATCTATCTTCTATTTTTACAATATATATAACAGTATTAAAAATAACCTCTGAATTCTTCTATCGGGTTTCTTTAAACTTGATCGTGTGGCGAGGTACCTCAGTGGTCAAGCTCACGAACTCGAGGCTGGTGTGTCATAAGTTCGAGTCTAGTGCCACTGAAAACCCGCCGTGTAGAGGGTCTGGAGCACGTTAATCCGACGGGGTTGAAACGTCTTCCTATTGGTCTTGTGTGGAAATTAGAAAAAAGAGGTGGCAGCTCAGGTGGCATCCTCGTCACTTGATCATGGTTTAAAATTAAGAGAACTGTCACCAAAAGCTCTGTTGTAGCTGAATAGGACGCCATTAATATTTATTCATTCTTAATTTATTTTCTGCTTTTTCGGAATAAAGTATTTTCTTTTTCGAAAGTTCGCTTTTCAGGAAAACATTCTTAAATATGCAAACTATATATTCTAGCTTTTTTGCTTTGTCTAAAAATGCCTTAAATGCTGTTCTTAAATTTTTGGATTTAAGTTTCAATTTTATTGAGTAAATTAAAAGCCGATTCAAGAACAATTGTTTCTGCTTGAAATAGTTTATCGATAGTTTTTATTTCGGATGATATTGCAAACCTTACTATTAAATAAAATGTCTGACATTCCTTACATTCAATCCAACAGACTTTTAGTTTCGGATACCCCAGTATAATAATTTGCATCAACAAATTCTTCTAGAATATTACAAGTTGGTCCAAACTATGCTCAATTGCTTTAACCGAATCTATTTTAAATTCCCAATGAGTGTCACATAATGGTTGATGAGTAATGCTTAAATGCTTTTGTAGAGTTTCCCATTTTATTGAAGTTGCCGAAAATAAGCAATATAAACATTGGAACATCCTCCTAAAATATTTACAGTATATAATACTAGAAGCGACATAAAAAAATAAAAAATTAAAAAAGTGTGTCAGGCAAAATACATAAATTGCATGAGATATAGAGCAGTTATTCTAGATTATTTTAAACTTTTATATTTCCTTTTCACGTTGCTACTATTTCGTCATATACCTACCATCTACAATTCACATTTAATTCAAGCCCACTTGATCTTTTCAATAGAGATTTGCTAGTCCTAGCGGCTGCGATAGCCTAGTAGTTATGGTCACGAACTCGTAGCCAGAGTATCGTGAGTTTCAATCCTGTTGCGAAAGAAGAAACAAGGCCGTGGGTAGCCTAGTGGTTAGAGCATCGGACTCCAGACCGGAATGCCAGGGTTCGATGCCCGATGCCACCAAATACTCCAGGAGTACGTGCTCGTTAAATCAGTGAGTCCGAAAGTCTTGTGGGCTGTATCACGAGTGCTGGGGACTGGAGAATATTTCCCTCCCCTCCAGTCCCATGTCTAAATTGGGGAGGTGGAGATTGTTGGTGTCGCCATCTAACGTTCTTTCGGAGAATTTCGCCGAGCTTATTCGAACTGTCACTTGTATGGTGCTCAAGGCCAACGACAGCCACGATGAATTTCGTGGGCCTTCTATCTGACTACGTCAGACAAGTGGCATTAGCCACAACAACAACATGAAGAAAACTTACCGTGTCGATGGGGACGATGCACTCTAAAGCTGTCGAGGTTCAATATCCTACCGTTGGTGCACTGTAGTAATTACAGGAAGAAGGTGTCAGCTCAGGTGTCATCCTCGTCACTCGACTGAGATTCAAAATGACAAGTTCCTTTGATATGAACCCTCATGTGGCATTGTAGTGTGGCATTAATATAACTCTCTCTTTTGCTACTCCTGCTCAGCCACATAAATTACTTCAATGATTCCCATTAATGATTAATTTATATAGTGAATTTTTTCTCTCCAAAATTGACATATCCAATGATTGAACTTTGTTCCTGAAAACAAGAGTACAGTCCAATTTGGATATTATATAATGCGTAAATGCTGTTAGATCATTATCGTGCATTAAAACTTTTAATTAAATTAGAACAAATTTAAGAGAGTTGAATCTGATAATACAAAATAAATTACGATAAAAAATTAACAGTTGTGTTCATTACTACTGTCTAAGTGAAAAGAGTTCCTTTTTTCATTTACATTTCGTTAGAGAGTAAACTTATAGTTTTTTTCTTTATTAATATTAAAGCATTTATATAATCAATAGTAAATATATTTTAAACATCTGTGTCCTGATTTTTCATGTTTTGTTTGAATGCTTGAGTTGATTTTACAAGCATATCTTGAAAATATATTTTATTATTTTGTTTATAAATATATAAAAACAAAAAACATGTAATATTTTCTTAAATCCAATGCGAAATTTCCGAGAAAAAATGTAAGTTGCGTTTAAAGCGATTTGTGTATTTTTTATTCTGTTGAGTATTAAAGTTATTTTAATAAGACATAAACGAAATTTTTTAAAAGTAAATAATTTCAATGTTCTTGGTACGGTAGTAAATCCCTCATAAACAATTTTTCTTCTGATTAAACTGACAATGTTTCCAAGAACAGAAAAATAGATACTTAAACTTCGCCTAGAATACATTTAAGAATAGTTTGCCTTATATTTCGAAAAGTAGAAATTATATGAGGTTACATAAATAAGCAATAAATTGTCTTATTCTTCATAACTCATGATAATTTCATTAAAAGCATCATTGCTTAGATCAGTGCTTCTCAAATTTTCAATATATGCGACCCAATATTCGTTCATAATTTTCATCGCGCCCCCCTTCCCTACAATAACAATGTATTTAATGCAATAGAAGCATTTTTTACAAAAGGAGAACATTTGGAAAAAAGGTTATTCTAAGTTAATTTTTTGTCAAAATATTGTACTTAAATAAATTTTTTTGTCATAATGTCCTTAAAACAATTTTATATACATTGTCTAATCTAAGTTATGCTAAATATCATAAATATTATCCATTTACACGCTTTTGTAAAATCACGGTTCCGAACGTATTCGGATACCTTAAAAGGTATTACATATTTTCATTAATATAATTTGTTAAAATAATGTCAACTCATTCAACATTCAAACGATATCAACTCATTCAACAAAATTCATCTGACAACTGTTGCCCCAAATAATTTTTAAAATATTTTCAGTTATCTTATGTTTATATAAAGCTACAATCAGTTTTAAATCAGTTTTTTTTAACATAAAACCACGAAGAAAGTAAAAATCAGTTTTCCGATGGAAAAGTAACTAATCTCGTTTCGTCAAGGGGACACTGATTTGATAAGTCTCTCCCACAGATAAATCTTTTTTCCAATAAACCTACCACCTACCTTCAATTTCCGAAACCAGTTCCATTATCATCCAAAATGAACTCGACTTCCTTCTTAGAGACGACCGTACACGAAGAGTTTCAACACCGAGTCATGTGATAAGATGACTCCCTCACCTAACGCAGAAATCACATTTCCTGGCAGTATTTATGACTCATTTGACTATTAAAATAGCGGAAGAACATTTAGAATTTGTCGCCGTGTTGATGAAACCCACCCCTTCACGCTGAGGGGGTTGCCTGAAGAAAAGAGGGTGTTACAACCCGGGGGCTTGTAATATTATTTCGAGGAATTAATAAATTTCACTATCCATTAGCAAATTTATACTGTAATTAAATTAAAATTTTTATTTACGAAAATATTGAAACAATTAAAAAACAAAAAATTTTTACAATTACAATTTAAATGTTTTGATAGTGTGTATTACACCTTTATTTCTAAATAATATGCGAAGCCATTTAAAGTATATGTTTTTAAAAAGATATTGTTTTTTTATGAAATTTATAAAATCTAGTAAATATTTTCCTTGTTCCCAAAGAATGATCATATCGGGCCATGGGTTGCCTTGTCACGAGTTCGAGATACCACTAAAGACCCGCCATTAGGGCGCGGTGCGAAATCTGTCGAGAGCTGAAACGTCCTCCGTTGGTGTGGTGTGGTAGTTAGGAAAATGGGGGGTTGCTGAGGGTTATCCACATCACTTGACCAGGGTTCAAAAATTTCGTGGTCCGTCGCCAAAAACCCCTCGTGTAGTTTAACAGTGCGACGTTAATTTTCAATCAATCAATCAACTGAATGATCAGATTCTGTATCTGGTTTAAATTTATTCCGCCTTTTGAAGCACCACAAGGGCTGTTGGTGAATTTTAAGCCAAGGTCAAGTGATGAAGATGTCACCTGATCTAGAACCCGCCCCTCTAGGGGGCGCGCCCCACAGATTAAGAATCACTGGCTTACTAATTTAAATATTGTTGCAATACGGCCATGAGCATCTAAGAAATATGAATAACTATGATACAATTTACACTTCAAAAGAACATGTAATAGTTTTTGTATTAATGTGGTAAATATATATTTCCATAAAAAGAAAGCAAAGCATAAACAAAAAAAATATCTTATAACTACATTACAGAATGTCTATTTACAATCAATTCATAATATAACATTATTGTGATATAAATACTGACATTTTAAAGTGTATATTAGTGCTGAAAATATACTAATATATTTATTCCTCCTTTTTTTAGAAATAAAATTATAAATATGCTTTTATTGTGTAATTTCTTTAACTTTGAAATTTAAAACTTCACTATTAACATTTTAAGTTCCGACCTATGATCGAAAGGTAACATAAACTATTAACAGATACAAAACTTGATAAAACTCCTTGTGTGAAATTAAAAGGAAACCAAACATTTTATAATGTGATTTAGAACATAATCCATGAGTGAAAAGTGTTATGACACTTCTTAGTTTTTTTTATTTTTGTTTCACATGGTTTTGAAAAACATGATTAATATTTGTGTTCAAATCTCTATTTTGAACACAGTTCTTTTTTGCAGTAAATTAAATTTTAAATGTTGTTCAGAAATAACACAGGTTCAATAGAAAATTAAACTTCTCTATCAATTTAAAAAAATATTACATAATTGATAAATACAAATTTATACATTTAAATAATTTTACAACTACCTATTGGCCTCATATTCAAAAAAGGACTTCAACAGTATGGTTAAGGAAGTAACACATAATATTTACATCAAAATTCACGGAACGAGTGGAACTCAAGGAAAAACTTACGCATACAAGTCAAATAGAAACTCACTAAAATTTTTCAAAACAAAAATAAAACAAAAAGTATTGTTTTCATCCTTTTATCCTTAAGTTTTTCTACTGTCTATTATAATTCGAGAAATATTTCTTGTGCAACTTTTTCTCGCACTCGAAACACTTATTTTAATGTTCTTCTGGCATACAACAAAATGCCCTTGAGTTGAAAGGCTCAAGATAATATTTGTATCTAATGTCTGAACCTAAAAGATTTAAACCTTTTGCGCTAGGTTCAGGAATCGGATGGATTTTCAGTTTCATATGAAGCAAAGAGAAAGTTACCACTCTCTGAAAATTGAGATGTGATTGTTCTTCCTCTGTACCTTTGTACAAATTGGAATGTAAAATCCTTTCAGCAGCAAAATCCATGCTTAGCTCATAGCTAAACAGATTTCAATTCCATTTTCTTGCTTCTAAACAGATTTCGATATGATCCAAGAAGAATGCATTGCAAATCGACTCCTTCTATTCCCTCACTGTGCATTTTTTATACGGTTTGGCTGAGAAAGTTAATTTTCTTTTTCTGCTTTCAAAATCTTTAAACTTTAGTGGCAGACTCACGTGTTGAATAATTGTATGCTATAGAGACCCTATAGAACTGTCTTTCCAACGGAAAATGTGCCTTTGTCCGTTGCATCAAATGATGTTTCATGAGATGTTTCTCCTCAATATCTATGTCAGTAGAAATTTCAGTTTTACCACAAAAACTGTCGGCAGAGCAGGTTCAAAAATATCTTCATATACCATTTTCTCATCAGTCAAATATCCACTTTCTTCTGAAGGCAGTTGACAAACATAAGTTGGAATCTTTGTAATCTAATAATGCCTAAAAATAATGCAATTTCTTTTACAGTCTCAAATGGTTTTGAATAAGACATTTGTCTAACGTAAAGTATCTTCACGGACTGAAAAAATATGCTGATGCCAGGATAAGAAACAAATTCTTTTTTCACGTGAAGGTTCATTATAAGTACCTCTCCAAGTGAGTTATGAGTAACGTCTAAAACGCAAGTTTTTCTCCTGCAGTGATGAGTAATCCATTTCGAATGCATTGCGAATGTACAAGGGTGAATCAGAAAGTGTTTCCCCTGTCGACTGTGGTCAAAGGTGTGTATGAAAGTCAAAACCTAGAATGATACATTAAAGATAAAACATAACTTTATTTTTTCCCATAAGTACCAAGTATATTGAGACATTTGTCATACTCCTTGATAAGCTTCAAAAGGCCCAAGACAAATTCAGGGCTTTGCATACGAAAGAAGCGTTTAACACTTTTTGCGTATCCGAGAGTGAAACTGGGTGCTTCGGGAGTGAAATGGTGGGCTCACGATTTATCCCTCGTAACAATCCCAAACAGAAAGACATTGCCATCCTCATGGTAACGCACGAGATGTTTCAGACTGACCTCCATTAATTGTTCGATGTGTGTCGGGGCAGTTGTCAGGGCATCTATCGTGCTGATACTTTCCTCTATCCAAGAATGTCGTTGCTGATCTTTTCAGGAAGGTGGATGACATGATTAAAACAAACCAGGGTATCATCATCGATGGAGAAGCGGAAGAACTTGGAATCGGACATGGGCGACTTCAAAAGGTGAAAAGCCCTGAATTTTTCTTGGGGGGCTTTTTGAAGCTTATCAAGCGGTATGACAATTATGTATCAATGTACTTGGTACTTACGTGGAAAAATAAAGTTATGTCTTATTTTTAATGTCTCATTCTGTGTTTTGACTTTCATATGCAACTCTGATCCCAGTCGACGAGGGAATCTTACTTTCCGACATATCTTCGTATACTACTAGAGTCAAAAGTTCCCGGAATGGGCACCTACGTTCTCATAGATATTCGTTGGAGGGAAAATATCTCTTTTAGAGGTTCGTAGCACTGATAAGGAAAACACACAGACCTTTGGAATTCATTTCTGGGACTGTCGGCATTAGATGCAGATCATTTCAGATAAAGAGAATTTTCCATTCGTCGGATTTTGAAATGTCGTTTGTGGAGCAGAATGCAAACATCACAAATTCTGCGTTTTTCTCAAGAGATCCCCTTCTGTGATGCTCGAGTTGCTAAAGTAAGCATATGGAAATGATGCCGTGAAATAAATGTCTGTGTACGAGTGGCATAAGCGTTTTCGTGAAAGCTGCACAAACATCGAAGATGACCTACATGCCGACTGCGCACCCTACTTCTTCTGTCATACGTGAAATGTTGTGTGCGTGCTTAAGAAATCGTGTGTGTGGGCAGACGAATAATCATTGATGCCATTGCTTCTGAACCTGGAATTTCACATGGTAACACTCTTCACAATGATTTGAAATTGAGTATTGTGTGTTTGCACATGATTTCAAAAATGTTATCACCTGAATAACAAAAAAAAAATCAGAGCGAGAACATATCCAGGGATGAAGATGACAGTTTCTCGAAAAAAATCGTGACAGGTGATGAGACATGGTGTTTTCCCTACAACCCTCAGACAAAACGTTAGTCAAGTGAATGGAAAGCAAAAAAAAAACAACTCAGGGTGGAGAAACTTTCATTGGACAAAAGACCATGGAAAATTTGACGAAGCAACTAAAGAACCTCTCAAAAACGGACTCTAAGATTGTGTGACGAAATCACGTGTCTTTTCTTTAACATGTCCTTTGGGTTCTTTTGGGGCCAAGATTAATGGCAACTCTTTTCCAACCAAAACCCAAGAAGTGAAACGTGAAAATGAAATGCAAATGAGATAGCTTTTAAATAACAGAAGTTTCAGTAAGTCGTATGGCAATTTGGGGAACGTTATGTGAGAGATTGATACAAACATGAGTTGACAGCCAGTTGAAGTTACTCTGAAGATTCAGCCATTAGGTCAAGGTGCATACCATTGCACGCTCGCCCTGACGCATTTTCACAGGATTGAAGTAGGATTAAGGTAGGATTGACTATTTGATATTAGGACGTAATATTATTAGATTAGGTGGGTTATATATTGATAGTGGTCCAAGTTACGTGATTCGGTATAACTATTATTGTGTGTTTGTTCATAGTAGATTCTCTTATAAACATTATCATCTAATTTGTTAGAGGTTTAAGTAATATTCTTAATAAAGTCATATTAAGAATACAAAAATGTCTGTTCCTTTTGTAAATACTACACCTCTAGCTCACGCGGATAATCAAAGAAACGGTCACCCTAGAGGGGCGGTTTCACAAGTGTTTTGAGCAATTATACGAACGCTGGAACACACAGTTGTGTGGATGCAGAGGGCAGTATTCTGAAGTATAATAAGATTAAAATATCATTTTAATTTTTTGATAATTTGTCATTGACTCATTCCGGGAACTTTTTGACTCTACCATGTAAAAGAGGGGAAAATAGGGGAGGTTATAGGGAAATGGAAAAATATACCAAGAGTCGTGAATACTTTTGTCTACACATAACAAGAACTTTTAGCATTCGGAAAGTATTCTCCATTCTTCTATGAATTGTAACTGAAACACATTTATCTTGTTCAAAACGATAGCTTCACATGCTAATGTCCCCTTTAAGGAATATCCAAATTTCGATTCTTACGTATTTTACCGTCGACCAATTTCGTCAAATCGAAAAATGTCGCCAAATACTGCCATCGATATTATTATTGTGTTCGAATATGCAATGAAACGGATTTCTACTATTGACTGTACATAGAGTCCTTTGGCGACGAATTTACATAAGACGAAATTCATCGAAGGTATAATAAGTACCCAAATTTCTTACCTAATAGTAAAAACAGAAAATTTTATCTTTCTTAAGATAACTTATATTCTATCAACAAAGTAATAATTTTTTATTACTGTCATTGAATTACTAAGATATTTTTTGTTAAACTTTAACTTTCTGCGATATTTTTTTTTATTTTCTCTACCAAAAGTTTAAGTAAAGATGAATTTACGATACATATTTTTCATAGAGATATTATTTATTTTAGCAACATCTTCTCGATACTAGAAAATCAATCTATACATTTACTATATATTTTTATAGAACAATTCAAATAAAATTTTATTTTTCATTTTTTAAAAAATAATCTTCTATTGCACAATTAAAATGTTAAGTATAACAATTAAATTATTTTTAATACAATCATACCTACACAATATTTAATTCAAGGTTTCATTAACCACCTATAAATATTAATTATACAAAAGCATTTCTAAAAATTAAGACATTGCAATTTAAATAAAATTGATCTTTTAGACAGTTTCAAAAACTTCTTAAAAGGCAGTTTTTATTACAAAAGCATTTCGTTAGAGTTCTTTTCTTATTAGATTTAGATGGTTTGTAGTTGGTCAGGTAATTTCCACTACCCTGAGGCAGTGTTTTTGTTTAAGTAATTTACTTGTTAAGATTTTCAAAGATCAAGATAATGATGAAAATTATTTAATGTACCTAAGAAAGGACTTCTTTTGAGAACAATGGAAAGTTTAAAAACGTCTTTCTCCAGGCGAGATTGTGAGTTTTCTCGATTTAATAGAGGAAAAAATTAACATATTACAGAATATACTTGAACTTAAAGGATAGTTACGAGCAAAGACATGGTAAAGACTTACAGAAGCGTGGCACATCCAGATTTAACATAAATAACGTATGCAATAGTTATAGCACAAATAGTTTTAATTATTTCATTTAAATAATAACATTCACCATAAATGCATGGTTGCGATTAATCAAATTTCATTTCATTATATTTTAATTATTATTCTAACAATACGAGTTTCAGGTTAAATATGCATAAGTTACAACTAATGAACTTTAATAATTTTGAGTTTATAAAATATTTTTTTTTCGTGACCACTTAAAAAATGCACGTCATATTCAGAGTAATATTGTGTAAATAGCGCTTTAATTTTTCATAAACTCATTTTATTTTTAAAATATGAATATTTTATGATATGTAAATATAATAACTGTACAATGATGTTTCAGAATAACAGAAAATTGACCATAAATTCACTCATATTTTCGATCAGTTATCATGAATAGAATATTGACAACTGTAAATTTTATTGTATTGCTGTGCTTGTTTTTTTATTTATAATCTTTTTTATATACATATTATACATCATGTGTGTGTGTGTACCAGAGATAATACTATCAAATATAATAAAATATTTGTCATGCATGGAACGGTTGATTATTATGTGTCCTCAGTATCAGAAGTATATCACACAAATTAGTTTATGATTTTATTCTCAAAGTGAGTTTATTTTATATTTATTCAAAGGGAGTTGTTTCTTACAGTGCTACTTTAATTAACACTCACGCCAACTTCAAAACTTTGAGGCAACACCGATTTAACGTACATTAGCCCCTCTACAAGGGGGGTCTTCAGCGGCATTGGGACTAGAATCCGCAACTCGACAATGACGGACATTTTATGGAATAGAAGATGAAATATATTGTGGACGAGAAAATGAATGGATTTATTGTGGAACAGAAATAAGTAATATTTCAAAACACGTCTTTCCGTATATACATTTTAATGAAGTTAGAATATGATATTAAAATTTAAGGTATCCGACTAAGTTCGGAACCGTGATTTTGCAAAAGCGTATAAATGGATAATATTTATGATATTTAGTGTCACCTAGATTAGAAAATGTACATAAAATTGTTTTAAGAATAGCATTACAATAAAAAATTATTTAAGTACAATATTTTGACAAAAAATGAACATAGAATGACCCATTTTCAAAATATTCTCCTTTTGTGAAAAATGTTTATATTATAATAATATTTTGCCTGTATATATCTCAGACCTCTGTACAGAGGCTCAACTAGAATTTTCGAAATATATAACTTAGAAGTGGGTGTATCCATGTTTTACGTCAACAGAGGGGAAAATTTTTAAGAAAAAAAACGCCGATAATTATTTCAAATGGTTGTAACTCTGAAAATAATGTGAATTTTTCAAAACTCATAATTGAGCCTCTGTAGAGAGGTCTGAGCTATATACAAGCAAAATATTATTATAATAGAAGCATTTTTCACAAAAAAAAGAGCATTTTGAAAAAAGGTTATTCTAAATTAATTTTTGCCAAAATGTTCTTAAAACAATTTTATACATGTAGTCTAATTTAAGTGACACTAAATATCATGAAAATTATTCATTTATGCGCCTTTTTAAAATCACGGTTCCGAAGATAGTAGGATACCTTAAGCATATTTGTTTTTCGAGGTAAATAAAATTTACAGCATAGCTTTGATTTATAAATAAATAAATAAGAATAAAATGTCTTTTCATACTTATATCGACTAAGACTTATGACGGGGGGATTATTATGATTCGGATCGTTCTTTATAACTGCTCTTTATCTATTTCATTTTATGAATTTCATAGTTTTCTTGTTTCATCCTGTATTATTCTTTTACTGAATTTAAATTGAAAGCACTTTAATTTATTCATTTGTTTCTGGCACTTTTGATATGTGATGGCCTTTCCGTTTTAATTTTTTTTTTTATCGAAATGGAGTATTTTTGAATTGATTTTTCAATCGATGTTAGTACATTGTGTTCCCCATTTCATTACAAACTTTTCTTGAAACTATTCATTCAACAAATCTCCCAAAGTCCCTACACAACCACTAAATCGAAAAAGAAACCTAAATCGCCATATCCAGACAATCTATCGCCAAAAGAGTCAACCTTCCATCGCCAATTCCGGGCGATTTCCGTGTGGCAGGATCGCAATTTCCGTTCTTGGGACTTGATCACTCCTGGGCCGAGAGAACCTTAACTCCTATCCGGGACTATATTTCGGGAGAGAGGTGTTCGTGCGTGTGTCACATGTCAAGCTGGGGTGTGGGAGCCGATATGGAAACACATGCTCGCACAGGATTAGCTGTGACACTGCTGCAATTAGCCTCCCCTCCCTCCCTCCAAGGGGAGAGGGATAGCAGATTTTAATTGACCCGCAGGCCCGCTCTTGTGTTTCAGCATTTATCAATTCATTGTAAGGGATGTGTTCCTGTTTGGGAAAGCAATTGGCTCGGGTCTCGGAGGACTGAGGTGAGCCCTCAGTAGTTTGTTATGAAAATAATTTGAGTAAGCAAACTTTTCGCGGGTTATTGCATATTTTATGATGAAGTTGTTACAATGAATTTGATATGAGTATCATTTGTAAAGTATATGGAAATTACTTTCGCTTAATGTGAGATATTAGGATATCTTTCGGACAAAATTATTTAATGTCATTAGAACATTTTTTATTTCAATTAATGCAACGAGAATTGCTCAGTATTATTGCACATTTTAGACGAGTTGTTTTTAATGGGTGTAGTTTATTCTATAATGCAGCGTTTCTCAAACTGTGGGGCGCGCCCCCTAGGGGGCATGATAACTCTACGATGGGGGTGCGAGCATATTAAAAAGTCGAAAACAAAAGATTATTTAAAAAAATTTATTAATTCTGTAGGTAAAAACAAAAGGCATTCTGACATAACAAAAAATAAAATACACATTTACACTGATACAATACACTTATAAATATATCATTTTATACAATGTATTTTATAATTAATTTAACAGTACTAAATTAAGAACAAGTTTGATAATTACCAGCGACCTTATGGGCTTGTATTAAAACTTATCTTGCTATATATAATTTGTATAATTTATAATTAATCCAATAGTTACCGAATAAAACTTACGTGATTCGCTCCCCAATGCCACCGTTTTCCACTTAGATGCTCATATGGGATGTTTTTTTCTGGGGGGGGGGAGAAAAGGGATAAATAAGCAAATCCTCTGAAATAAGTAAATCCTTCGCAAACACTGTCAAAGTCATTTTATTGCATTCCAAAGCCTTCGGAATAATTTTATGAACAGCAGTGCACAGAAAAGATCTTACTTCGGAAAAACGTATATATATGTCCAAAAAATTAATGCTTTCTCTAAGGGAGACGTTTATATACGCCAGTGGCACTAAAGAGGCTAAAATCGTATTGTAGCTTTAGAGTCAAACTGCAGTATTATTTAATTCAATACATTGCTATTGTATGTAGGGGGGCGGGGGCAATGAATCTTATATATGGTTGAACATTCGGTCGCGAATTTTGAAAGTTTGAGAAGCACTGCTATAATGTAATGGGAAATAGTGCTACCACTTGTGATAGCCTCCCACTTGGGCAAGCCATCTCTCCATCTACTCGACCTAAATTTGTAGGAAGTAAAGATTGATGACCCAAGTTAGCCATAATAAAAAAATCCAAGTTATTATTATCAAATATAATAATCAAAGACAATTTTGCAATAGACGGAAAACCCGGAGTGAGATATATCGCTGCTCTAAATCTTATGTGAATAAGCGCTTGAAATCCTAACCGCTTAACTTTAAGTAAAGTTATCCTATGAATCCTAATTGCCTTAATTCATTTGAATAGCTAAAGCCCGATCTATAATTACGCGTCTAAGTTCAGATCCTTACCATAACCGCACTGCGTTCAGCAACTCAGTTTCCTTTCCTCCTTCTTCCTCTCAATTACTAAACTATATATCTACTAACTAATCTGCATATCAAGGTTTCTTCTTGAGAGGGTTGGCTGTGAAATAACTCAATTGATGGCCCTAAAGATTCCCCAAGAGAATTAGTTGGAAAACTCTGTTAAGCCCCGTCGCACACTTAAAAGCAGAAATTTCTTTGAGAAAGCTCTGTTCTATAACAGATACAGGATATATAACACGGCTGCTGAGTTGTCATGACCACGATCTCGTGGCTAGTATCGTCTATGTTGAGTTTTAGTGCCCTTGAAGACCAGCTGTTTTGAGAGACAGTAAAATCTTTCAAGACTCAACATCCTCACCTTACTGTAGCGTGGAACCGTGGGCTTAGGTCTCATCCTCGTACTTGAAAATGATTCATAATCACGTGGCACAACGGCAGTAGCACTAATGTTTCTGCTCAGTGTGACTTTAACAAACATTCATTTAAGTAGTACGTTTTAACTTTAAAGTATAAAATTAAAATATCCATTTCATGTCTGAACTTTCTTAATGTAATAAAGAATTTGTCTTAGTGAACATTTTTCAGAGAAAAAATTTTTATATACTGTATCAGATGGAATGTGTTATTTTAATTCAATAATTCGCTTTGCATGTTATATTCTGATTTTGCTAATATACACAAAAGAATCAAAAGCCGTGGCATAGCAACAGGCCAATATCCAGATGACAACAGCATAGTAATCTAACGGTGGTGGTGGGTGGGACTAATCCCCATCTGGTCCAGTGAAACTAGACCAGATCCATGAGCCCATAAATCTGCACAAAGTCTGAGAACAGCAGGGGGAAGCAATAGCTTCCTTATAGAAAAACCGGAGACATTGCAGAATGTGCTGAGGAGAAAAGGACTGATGCCACATTTGGTGCAAAATTGGGAAGCTTCTTTTGCCACCTTCAAAACTCATGCACTTCTGGTGACCAGTCAAAAACCGTGAGAATGCCGTCTGATAAGATTTGGAACCCTTGAATGATATGGTGGATCCAGGGTGTCTCTGAAAGTACCATGGGTGTACAGGAGGTACAACCCAGATTCTGCATGTGGTTTTCCGGATCCGCAGGATCACTGGCAGTCCCCTTCGTTACTTTGTTTCCAGGCAGGCCTACAAGAGAAGCGACCCACTCTAAAGGGATAGGGTGCCGATCTGAAAGTTGTTTAAGAAGGCGTAGAATACTCCTGCTGATGCTGTCGCCATTAGAAGGCCAATTCGATAAATGTTAGATGGAGGAATCTGTCTATCCAAATTTCAGAAAAACCTTGGTCTTGTATGTTGTTAATTAATGAAAGACTACACATGATAGTTATTATCACCGTTCTGAAGACAGAAGCGTGGTCAGCATAAGAAACCAGTAATCTAATAATTTATGTGAAAGACTTTATGATGTCATTATGGCTGCACTATGGGAATTAACAGACTGCTGCTTCTAGAGACACGGATAATTTCCATTTTAGAAGTCATTCAACATTCCTCGATTCATATGATCAAGAGTGTACCAAGAATATATAAAACAGGCATTACCCATCACCATAGACAATACGTTGGCATCTACATAATGATTGAGAGAAACGACGTTTGTGTAGAGTAGTCAGCGTAACCAGACAAATAATGTCGAGTCTAATAACATCAACAATTAATGTGAGACGTACAACAAACATGTCCTCGAGGACAGTAAATTGGAATTTTCTGTTGATGGGATATAGCAGCAGAAAAACAAATTGAGAACCTTTATTAAAAAATATCTTCTCTTGAAAAGCTTCTGTGTTGGAATCTTGAACATATCTTTTGAACCATAACTGAGTGAAAAAACATTGCTTGTTAAGTGACGATTCTAATTGATTCCTGGAGCAAAGGTCCTACACAATATTATACAGTATTTCATGATTATTGGAACTTCAGTGTATTAAAAAAATACAGTTTAGTATTTAACTCTCGCCGAAAATTAAGGTCACAGACGTAAAATATGAAAACTTATGAACTGTTTATAGTGTTGCCACGAAATTTGGCACAGAAACATATTACAACGAGAGGAAGAGAATGTAGCAACATAACAATATGAAAAGATTTTAATTATGAATTAAGATAATACCAAAAATTGTGAAATCATCAATCAAAGATAAAGCAGTTACCACAGGAATAATTTGTCTAATATGACCACCGTATACTGCTTTACAGCCTCACACACAACATGCTGTCATACTATTTATGTGGGTATTAATAAATGTTTGTTGCACCAAAGCCAATTCTTCCAAAAACGCGTCTTTTTACTCTTGGGGGTCCTGGGAGGGAGGCTTAATTGAGAAATGGTTCTTCCGAGATCATTCCAAACATGTTCAATAGGACTAAGATCCGGAGACCTCAAAGGGACAATCCATAATGCGAATATCCTCTTTCTCAAGTAATTCATCAACAATATGATTCTTTGTGTGGACATGCATTATCGTCCTTAAAAATGTAGCCGGGGTCAATAGCACCTTGAAACCTCACATAGGCTTCAAAGACATCTCTCCTATAGCGCTGTATACCTCTCCTATACCTGTATCAAAGACATACAGTGGTGTACGACTGCCCAACACTTTACTGCCCCAGATAAAGATTATTTTGCCAGCAAATCTGTCGATTTTTGTTACGTAGGAGGGATGAAAGGGATATCCACTTTCTCTCCAGATTAAGACTTGATGGGAATCGCTCTGTCTGGGGAATGTCCACTCATCACAGCCCCCATTCTTGTGGTGTAAGCGATTGATATTCTGGGCTCCACAACAGCAGGCCGACTGGATGTCTGGTGTAAAGGCCAGTTTCTGCTAGACGTCTGCCGGAAAATTCTTCTTCCAGACACAGCAGTAAGGTCATAAGTATGGATGGCGATTCTTTCCTAAAAAGATCCATTTTTAAATCTATTCACAAAAAAATCGTGGTCTAAAGATCGATTTCTAAGAAATCGATTTTTTTTCATGTCTGCATTTACTATGTAAATATAAATCGATTTTATGAAAAACAAGAAAGATACCATAATAAACGATCTGTTATCAGTAAAATCAGGGAATTTTTTAGTTTAGGGAATTCGACAATTACAATTAATTTTCTTACCATATCAAAGTATAAGGTAAAAAAGAAGGCATTTATTTTCTAAATGTATTTGTTACTTTAAAAAGTTTAGGAAGTTAGAATATAGCTAATAGTTCCCAATGCTTAATATCTAAGCTTCTTAAAAACAACAGTCTCTGTCAAGTCTACTGGATCCAAGCGGTTCCGCTCATGACTTGCGATGTTGCTGGCAATCGACAAAAGGAGCTCACAAGGAATAGATGATTCCACGATACTCATATACATTATGGCTATTGAGTGAACGTGATGCTAGAGTTTTTCTGCCCTTGCAGTGAAGTATAGGATCATACTTCAGGTGCACAACTGCCTGCGTTAAATAGTGTTTAAATTCATTGTTCAAGCCCTGTCATTGCAGTGCATTCAACTAATTGTAAATAATTTTATGGTTTTTACCAAAACAGGAAAAGTCGAATGTCGATTTTCTAGGATGAAATATCGATTCACTGAATCGATTCAGTGCTACATATAGATTTAAAAAATTGATTTTTTTCGCCCGAGAAATCAAATTTTCGATTAATAGATCTCAGATCGCCATCCCTAGTCATAAGCAAGGTGAGGAGCCATTGTCCACCTATGTGTTGTGCGCTTAGTGTCAAGTAGCGATCCTGTGCAGGTGTCGCTGTTCTATGGGGGCATAGATGGGAGTACTACTTGTTTGTAATTGATTCTACAGTTGGAGAGACCATATTCGGTACCATTTTTAACCATCGAGGTACCTTCGCTTAAGAAATGATCAGCTTCAATCCTGTTAATGACTCACCATTTCTCTCCGATTACAAGAACTTATTCTCACTACAAGCAGGCTAACTTGTTTGTTTTAACGAAATATTCACAAAACTACAGGCACAAATCCCAGATGATTAAATGGTCTTAATCCAGTAGTTCTGCAAAAATTAACGCTAAGCAACCTTTTCCTAAGCCAAAGGTTGATATTGTACTACCCATTCTTCAAAATGCATAAAATACGAATTCTATCAATTTTACTAGTAGCAATTTAGAATTATGCCGAAAACCAAGTTTGCGGCCTTAATTTTGGACATGAATGTACTTAATTTGGTTTTAAATTGTTTTCTGTACTCAGAACATTCAATTTTCCATATACTGTCAATCAAGATGAGAGTCAAATACTCTTTTTTAAATTATTTTTACCAAATAATAAATAAAAAATATACTTAAATAGGAAAATAACTTATCTATAGTATTATGTTCTGACTTCCTTCAATAACATATAAATAGTAAGAAGTTTAAAATATTACGCATTTTTTTCAGATTTAAATTAACTCATTTTTGTCGCAGATGTAATGTATTTTGTTTAATCTTCTATACTCCAACATCACAGAAAAAAAAATCGATTTTGCATCTACATTATTGTTAAAAGATAGCATGTTTTGTGTCTTTTTCAAACAGCTGAATTCTACGCGAGATCAAATTTTAAAAAAAAATTGCTATATAAACATCATACTCTGATTTTAATAACATACGAAAAGCAATACATGTCAAGCTTTTAATTTTGGAATCAATCCATTTTTAATACGTTATTTTGAATTTTTACAGCAATTTATTGCTCGTTGAATCTTCTATATGACAAGTTGTGTGATTTCATTTCTGTGTATTTGTCATGTATAATTTTATATTGTCTTATATATAAATTCTACTCGTATTTTTACTTACTATTCTAACGTTATTTACCGAAGTTTGCTTATGAAAATGGATGAAGCAAACTGAATCTTACAGATTTATACATAAGAGTCCATTAAATATCAGTCTCAGAAAGATGATAATAAATATTGAGTTCACACCATGAATAAATTTTATTTCACTTCTTTTTTATAGTAGTTGACACAGAGAGATTTAATTTGAGATGTTTTAAGTTCAGGATTTCAATCCAATCAATAAATACAGCATCATTTGATTACATCTTGCATTTTAATTTCCTCACTTTTTTCTAGCAATATGCTAATTATTTACTCCTTCAAGAAACGGTTTATTATAGTTATGCCTCACACACAATATAATAATTTGTAATAATGATGTTGGTGTAAACTGCAACACTATGAAAGAATTGCCATGAAGGAATAAAGTTTATTCCACGTATATATCCCATAATGTCCAATTGCACCCAGACCACAACGCTAGGTATTTGTTCAGTATGAAGGCGTTCGTAAGGGTTTGATTAATATGCGTTCATCGTCATAGTCCAGATTACAGCTGGACTCTGGGGACGTCTTAAGGCATGGGGATCGTTTTAACTGGGTCCAGGCCCAGAACCTCACCTACGTTGGGAGCTTCGTTTCGTTCTGGACTCTGTTTTTAAGATCATGATCCGGATAATTTTAATAGTCAAATCATATTCACTGAAAAACAGAGAATTTAAAACTACACGTCTACAAGCAAAAAATGGTAAGACAGTATTATTATGTGATGATTGTTGTCCATGTCTAGGCCTAGGTCTAATACCATAAACCAGGGGTGGGCGAACTTTTCTACAGTACGGGCTACTTCTAAATTTTTTCAAGGTGTTGCGGTCCACCCAGTGACGTAGGTGTAGTGAGCTAAAAGAAAGTGTAAAATACAGTCGGACCTCTCTTTTACGAACTTCTATTTTACGAATTTCTCTATTCAGCGTACTTTTTCCTAGAATCAAGAACATTTTACGATTTTCTTCGTAAAATAACCTCCAAATAGCGAAGTTTATTTTCTATTTCAACGAAAGCTTCTCCTATGATTATACTTTTCCCTCCGTATTTTTTTAAAGTACCGTATTAACTCGAATCTAAGCAGCAATTTTTTCAGTTGCTTAGAATCAGTTTTAATGCTATTGAAAATCGGGCGCGGCTTAGAATCGAAGGGGAAAAAATTGTTGGGTGGGGTACTTAGAGCAATCTCAGCTTCATGCATGTATTTAAATTTTATAATACTGATAATATAACTAATTATTCACTTCTTATTAGTTTTTCTTTAACTTTTTTTTTTAATTTTGTAAAATTGGATATCGATAAACCATTTTAGACTATTTTTCACAAAATCTTCTCGAGAATCAGGGGGGCTGCTTAGAATCGATAGTGGCTTAGATTCGAATAAATACTTTAAATTTCTAGACCTTCGTATGATGGAATGATTACTAGGTCTTTTGGTGAAAGTGGTCACCCCAAAATGTCTTGGCGGTCCACTGGTCGATCGCGATCAACTTAATGCTTACTCCGGCCATAAATAATTAGTAAACTCATTTAGTCAAAATACGCCCATCGGTAGAGCCGGTTTACACCTAGGGTTTTGAGATAGTGAGTGATTCCAGCGCATCTATTTGTTCCATTTGGCAAAGCATGCTACTGTCTACTTTTAAAGATCTCAGGTAGGGCTACTTTTGCATAGAGGCCAGAAGCCTCAAAAGATCTTAAGATTTATGTTGGCCCAGGGCATCAAATAGTCTTAAGACGTCACTGGTGGACATATGAAAAGATTAATTATTGCCAAAATCAGGAAATTTATTGTAGCCATAAGAATCAGAGGTCCAGCGGTAAGGGAATCCTGCGCAGAGTAATCACGTAGTCTGTGGCGTTGAAGACGTCAATGAAGTGTGAATTAAAATAATGACACACCTGTAAACATACTCCATCGTTTTATCAATAAGAGGATCCTGTGTAATCCGTCATCGCAATATGGATTATGTGTCGGTTGCCATATAATAATATCGTATTGTAAGGCTACTGGTGGTGATGAGACTTGTCTGATTCACCATGGTTCAAATCTTCTGAACACACATTACTATTGAGGCAGCGTTTCTCAAACTGTAGGGCGCGCCCCCTAGGGGGTCGTGATGACTATGTGAGGGGAGCGTGAGCATATTGAAAAGTCGAAAATAAATATTATTTAGGAAAACTATTAATTTATGGAAAGCAAAGAAACAAAATACATTCTGACGTAATAAAAAATTAAATACGCCTGTACATTGATATAATACACTTATAAATGTATCAGTAATGCATTATGTATTTTACAATTAATTTAACAATACTGTAGTTACCAGTAACACCATGGTCTTGTCATAGAAAAAATTATATCCAAAAATTAATATTTATCTTGATAATTTTTGTACGGTTTATAATTAATCCCTTAACTGCCGATTACAGGTTACGGGATTCGCTCCCCATTGCCACCGTTTTCTACGCAGGTGCGCGGATGTGATGTATTGGGGCGGGGAAGAAATAAAGAAACCCTCTGAAATAAGTAAATCCTATGTTAACACTGTCAAGGTCTTTTTATTGCATTCCAAAGCATTCGAAATAGCTTTATGGAAAGCAGTGCACCGAAAGGATCGTACTTCGGAAAGACGTATATATACGTCTGGGGCAATTATGACTTTGGTTGAGCGAGACGTTTATCTACGTCGATGGCATTTAAGAGGTTAATGCCGTGTTGTATCTTTAGTGTCAAAATGTAGTATTACTTTATTCAATGCATTGTTCTTGTGTGGAGGGGGGGCGATGAAAATTATGATTTAATATTGGGTCGCCAATAGTGAAAGTTTGAGAAGCACTGTATTGAGGGATTACACCTCGCGCGAGTATCGATTATATTGTACAATCTCGCGAGAGCTGATCATGAGGCTGCGTGCGAACTTTGTAAGTAGTATTCTATGTTTTTGTGAAGCATATTGATGTGAAGCACAATGAATAAAGTCTATAATTTATATTAATATAAAAAGACGCTATAAATAGTGTCCGGTATAACACCGAATGTGAATGCATTCCATGACGATAACAGTTAAATTTAAAATTGTATTAATTGACCTTACAATGGTATAATCTTAACTTCGTGATAATTATTACGTAAGGGACTTTAATACTTTTCTGCTTATAATTGTATTAAATGTTATAGATAAATTTTTGTATGGAAGCAATAAATTAAATGCAATGGAGAAAAGTTCAATGCCAAAGGGGAAAAAAACAGTTTTACTTCGCTATTATTCTCAAGTTTAAACTTACAGTTTGCATTGCTGATTGCAAGTTTTATTTGCTGTTTTAATATTGGGTATTTTATAATCTGAAGGAACTAATTAGATGAGTAAATAGATAGATAGAAAGATATATAAATAGGTAGGTAGCTGGAGTGAGTGAGTGAGTGAATATTAATGTCGCACTGTTCAGCTACACGAGGGCTTTTGGTGACGGACCTCGTACTTTAGAACCTTAGTCAAGTGTCGAGGACGACAACTGAGCTGGCACCCCCTCTCCTAACTACCACACCACACCAAAGGGAGGACGTTTGAGCTCTCGGCAGATTGGTAGATAGCTGAAACAATAGACAGAAAGACAGATAGATGAATAGATAGATATATATAGACAGACAGATAGATGTTTCTAATCCTTAATCAAAATATTAATCCAACGCGATCAATTTTAAGATAAGTAGAAATAGAATTATAGGTATATTTGTATTTAAAAATTAAAGTATTAAAATAGGTTTTTGTTTATGTGTAATAAGCAATTATTCCTTAGCTTATCATGCAAAAAAATGGAACTAAATATAATAATTTTCCTGTACTATTCTTGTTATGACTTAATAACTTTTTGCTGCCGAGCAAATACCAACAATCATGTGGCCTAATACAAGTTATAAATCGTATCAGTTAAAAAATAATTAGCTTTAATAAATCATCTGAAACAGATGATTGATGGATTCTAAAAATCTTAATCAAATTACAATGCATTTTATGCTCAGGTTTGAGCCTATTATAAATAAAACTAACATGTTTTGTAACAAATGCATATTAAACTAGCTTCTGTTAAATAACGAGCATCATTTGTAATTTAATAGAGTGCTCATTAAATCTCCAACTTTTTCACCATGAGGGATTAAACATGCCTTGACAGCCAAAACAAAATAAATTAACTGCTAGTTTTTGCTGGCAAAGTAAAATTTGGATAATAGATTACAGGACATTTGAATTTGCTAATGGATTCAACATCATTTTTCAGAGATTCCTTTGGTCTTTTAACTAGATGGATAGCTTAATGGACTATGTTTCTTATCTGATGTGTTAAGAAAAATATTAATAACTGCAATTTGGGCAACTGTTGCTTCGTTTTACCAAAATTTGGTGTAGACTTGTTTCCTCGTGATCTTAATGAGTAAGTAATGTCTCTATGAATAACCAGTATATAAAGTATACTTCAGAAATGTAAGATAAATTACCTGAGAAAATTTCCATTTATATAAGCCCACATGAGAAATTAAGTAATTAAATTTTGTTATAGTTCATAATTGCTTAAGTTTTCTATTTCAAACTGGGACGTTGATTTATTTAATGGAAAGTGCAATTACGAACTATTTTATTTTTTATTCAGGTAATTTTCATAGTAGTGAATATGGAGCAAAACAATATATGAGCATAAAATTAAAGCTGTATGAATACATTAAGCTTAATGAAAATGTATTCCATAGCGGTCTTTTTAATTAAATTTTCATTCTTGTGTGGAGAGCTGGAACTAGACAGATTTAGCATAAGTAAAAGTATTGTAAAAGTAAAAAATATTTTTTTTCTTTGTGATTGATATTTATAACATATTTAGAAATCTTGTTTTAGGTAACCGAAATCTTTTACTCATTTTATCATAATTAAACTGAATAGTTAAAAAATACTTACTGATTTTATATATTTTAAAGAGTTTATACACACACACACTACATCTAATACAATTATACAAATAAACCATACTTCAATTCCAGCAAAATTTATTACAAATTGTACAAGTGTGTGTGTGTGTAATAATTCTAAATTTTAGTTTTTCCTGTCGATGAATTTTATTTAATTCGTAATGATCTCTAGATTCCTTCAAGTTATCGCGTGGTAGTTAATTTTTTAGTTTTCCCTCCTACTCTTAACCCTTACTCTTAACTGCCGATTAAAAGTAACGCGATTTGTAAGAAAATCCTACTATTATAACTCTGTATTATATTATCGATAAATCATACTATTAAATCTCAGGTGTAAAAATTATATGTGATGATAGGTGTCTGTAGAATTTAAATAAGAATTGTATACAATTATTGTATGTGGTTTCTACATTTTTTTTTCTTTTTGCTCTTCTGATAGAAAGGAATTTCATGTAACTTATAGCATAAAACAATTTCTTTCAACACACATATTACTTTTTTTTATTAGTAGTAACATTTATACTCATATAAATTAATATGTCTTTTATAAGTAAAAAAATTCTAAGACACTAATATATTCCTTTACATTGGAAAGGGATTTACTGCAAAAAAAAAGACAAAAAATCCACTATCAGAACCATTTTTAAAATGTGTTACAGGGCAAAATTAAAATAATTAATTACTATGTGCTGTATTTAAAAAAACTTTCTTAAATAAAAAGCTTTATATTAAATCAAATATGTTCAAAATATAATACAGTTCAATGCAAAATAGTACTTCCCTTTTCCTGTCATAAAATGAAAGGCCTATTTTGGAAAATCAAATACATTACTATTTCAAAGGACATCCTTTCAGTGAATAACAAATTGAGTTTCTCCACCTGAAGCACTTTAAAATGGCCAGCTGTTGTCTGTGTGAATGGAAAAGTTACTTTCAACTTGTCTGGATTAGTTGTGAAGTATTTGATTATCAGTGTGTAGTGATAGTGACAGATGACTCTTTTGTTTAAAGGAACTCACGGAATATTTAAATCAATAATAGGATTCAAACTCATTTTCTGACTTATTTGCTCAATTTCAATCAGATTTATAAGAGCTGTCCTACAGTTTTAATTTAATCGATAGCATTTCTTTTGATACAATCGATAGCTTGTATCAAAAGAAATGGTTTGTATATATCAGGGGTGGGCAAACTATTCCAAGGTACAGGCTACTTCTAATTTTTTCCAAGGTGTTGCAATCCACTCAGTGGAGTAGGTGTGGTGAGCTAAGAAAAATGTCTACAACATTTATTATAACTTAATAATAAATACAGAATATGTACTTATACAGGGTGTAACTAAACTCTGCGGCAAAACTTTAAGGGGTGATAGTACACATCAAGACAAACAATAGTAAATAGGAAACTTAGGGTCCCAAATATCTTCCGAAGGAGATAGGTACCATTAAAGTTTAGGGTCCGAAATTTCAAATGATTATAAAAGACAGAAAAACGGGTCGATATGTTAGTGGTTTTCGCTAAAATTATTCTTTTTGTCAGTATTTTCTTGAAAAATAAATTTTAAAGATAAAGCTAAAAAAAATGTCTATAGAGGGCGCTTTAGACTTTGGAGTAACGAACAACTATTTTTTATCGTTATTTTTGTATCACATTAAATGCTTTCAAAAGCTTAGACTTAAACTTAAATTTTGAGCTCAAAATTTGAATCGTTAGGGGTGGTTAAGTAGCGCAAACGGAATTGTGTTCAGGAGGTGAAATTTGAACTCGCCTCCTTCCCTGGGCACAGTTCAGTGATTCACGATCCTCGATGCTCGCCCGTGAACTATGCAGCAGCTACTACCCACTAAACGTAAAATAAAGGAGAGAGGGATGACAAAATTTTAAAAAAAATATTCATAATAGACATGAGCAGCTTCTCTGCTCAAAACAAAAAGAAACAATTTTATGTACTCACGTAGTGCGTATGAATGAAGGTTGAATAGATGATGACACGTAGAAAATGGTACACGCATAATTTTCTAGCGAAATTATAAAAACCTCGAAAACGCGCCCACCAGCAAAAATGCAGGCCTCACACCACCGGCGGAGGCAATGTCGAAAATTAGCAAATACACCGGGCATCTCCCGGATTTCGCCTGCTACGACGGCAATCCTCGCAACCAGAGCCTCGTAGGAGTCAATGGGGCTTGCGTAAACAAGACTCTTCATATGGCCCCAGGGGAAGAAGTCTAGGCAAGAGAGCTCAGGCGAGCGTGCCGGCCAATTTACGGGACCACCCCACCCAATCCACCGCCCTGGATATGCTGTATCCAAAGCACTTCGCACATCTGTGCTGAAATGTGCAGGCACTCCGTCATGTTGGAACCACATACGAGCCCTTATGTTAGCTGGAACCCTTTGCAATAGAACTTTATATCCTTACATACAATTAGCACCATACAGTTAAATCCTAGGGCATGCAAATCGGGTGATTTGCATAATCGGGTATTTTGCGGGCAGAAATTGCTCATGTCTGTTATGAATAACTTTTTTTTATTTAATTTTGTCATCCCTCTCTCATTTATTTTATGTTTATTGGGTAGTAGCTGCTGCATAGTCTACGACCGAGCATCGAAGATCGTGAATAATTGAACTGTGTCCAGGAAAGGAGGTGATTTCAAATTTCACCTCCTGAATACAATTCCGTTTGCGCTACTTAACCACCTCCAACGATTCAAATTTTGAGCTCAAAATGTAAGTTTAAGTCTAATCTTTTGAAAGTATTTAATGTGATACAAAAAATAACAGTAAAAAATAGTTGTTCATTACTCCAAAGTCTAAAGCACCCTTTATCGACATTTTTTTAGCTTTATCTTTAAAATTTATTTTTCAAGAAAAAAAAAAGACAAAAAGAATAATTTTAGCGAAAACCACTAACGAATCGAACCATTTTTCCATTTTTTATAATCATTTGAAATTCCGGACCCTAAACTTAAATGGCACTTATCTCCTTTGGAAGACGTTTGGGACCCTAAGCTTCCTTTTTACTATTGTTTGTCTTGATGTGTACTATCACCCCTTATAAAGTTTTGCCACAGAGTTTAGTTATACCCTGCATATATAACTATAATAAAAAGAAAATCTTACACTTTTAAGACCACGTTTAAACTAAAACTCGAGATAGAAACATAATGAAAGCCACATATGTATCAAATGATGCATTTATTATCAAGCAATTCAAAATACAGTAAAAAAATAAAACACTTTTATGTAGAGTTAGTTCTTTTCGTTTAGAAGTGGCGTGTAGCTTCGTGGTAACGGTAAAGAACTCGTGGCCGACGTGTCAGGAGTTCAAATTTGTTACCGTTGAAGACCCGCTGTGTAAGGGGGCGATCCACGTTGAATCCGTCGAGGCTCAAACGTCCCCCATGAGTGTGGTGGGGAAGTTAGGAGAGAGGGTGCCAGATCAGGTGTGGTTCTCGTCTCCTGACCATGATTCAAAATTACGAGGTCAGCCGCCAAAAGCCCTCTAACAGCTGAATTGGTTGACGTTAATATTCACACTCACTTTTAGATATAGTCCTTAGAAAAGTTAATCTGCTTACTGCCAGACAATCTTGATTATTTCGGTATATAATTACTTACTGCTCATTCCAGGCAGTCACCCCAAAATGTTTTGGTGGTTCACCTGTCGATCGCGATCGTCTTAATGCTTATTTTTGTTATAGAACAACTCGAGAGACATTTATTGTTAAACTGTAAGCATTCATTGAATGCTGTATACTAAAATTTTTCCCTATATCCACAAATATTTTAAACGGAAATTTTTAACTATCCGCCTAAAATTTGGATATTGGAGACGACTTCATTTTTAACAGTATAGTGACGCCAAGCGCATAGATCTCAATGTAAGACACTGGTGTCTCTATAATTGTCCCTAAAATCTGAAAACACCTCTCAAACACTTTACTTAGCCCAGTAGAACATATTTGGTGAGAATTTGATTTTTTTAAAAAAAGAAGAAAACAGGACACATAAACACATAATGTTAAGTAAAAACAATAATCACAGAAGCATGGGGGAAACTCGATGCAGAAATTACAAAAACTGATTAAATCTATACTAAGACGTTTAAAAGTTGTTGTGGACACTCAAAAATATCTTATTACCAAATTAAGAATGAAATATAATATTTAAAGCTATGGTGAGATTTTTGTTAAGTGTACGAAGACTTTTGTAGCATAATTTTTTAGTAGCTTTTTGATTATTAATTTTTAAAAATAATAGTTACTCTATTTTTTAAAAAAGTAATTATGTCATTCAGTTAAGAATAAGTTGCAGATATCATAAAAAAATTACAACTCTGATGTATTAACTTTTATTAGTAGATAACTTTTTTATTGGAAATTACAAGTGTACGAACACTTTTACGGTCCACTGTATATATATATATATAGACTAATTCTCTACAAACAAGAGATAACATCCAAAGAATAACATTCGAAAAACACATAGACAATAGGAAAAGCACACAATGAAGGACATATGAGTAATCGAGATTAAAAATTATAAAATGGATGCTGCAGTGTTATAAACATTACTGACTTAGGACAGCTAATATATAAATTAATTTATGTAAAAGTGGGGTTGAACATGTTTTTTAGCCAGCCAACCTCCCCTTTATGTAAATAACACTGAGCAAAAACCAATAGAAAATAATGGATAGGAATATCTAAATCCATTACAAGATAGAGGTAACTTACCTAAAAATTGCACTTACAAATGCAAAGCCCGCGCTAAATCTTAGTGCAATAAATAAGTTATTGCCAGATTCGGGACCCTAATGCAGATTTAAATCAAGTGAAGGGCTGAAATGTAGCACTTAACAAAAGTATAAAATGAATGGAAATGAAAATTAATAAGAGTTGCAAATTATAGCATAACTTTAATAACACTAGAGTATAAATAGGAATAAAATAATAATAAGTAATTTTATCTTATATTAGATTATGGAGATAGCTATAACTATGAAATATTTAAGTTTATAGTAATAAACTATTATCAATCTCAGAATTTTTAATCCTAACTATTTTGAATAGCTTTATTCATATAACTATTAATAAAATTAATTGGGTATTTCTGATTTAAGCAATATTTAGTAAAATGTTTATAGTTATTTATAATGTTTGATTTTTTTGACACCAGAAATTTATAACTTTGTATATAATTAATAACAATATTTCTGAATATAGAAACATGTACATTACTCTCCCAATCAGGAACTTTTATTATATTGAAATTAAATTCTTCTCTTTTATCATAAATATTAGAAACTATTACATTATCATTTAATTTGACATGTATGTTAAGAAAATTTGCTTCATTGTTGTTGTTATTTGTCTGTATTAAATTAAGATAGTGTGGATAAAAATTAATGTTAGGTATAAAATTGTCTTGTTTGCCAAAAATGATTTTGTCATCTATATAACGATAAATATAATATTTAAAATTATTAATGTAACTACTTTCAAAATAATGTAAGTATATATATATATATATATATATATATGAAATACTTTAAAATTCACTTTAGAAACATTTCATTTCCTTAAGTTTTTCTTAAATAATATGATTTATGATTGATCTTCATGTTTTATAACTACTAAATTCACTGTATACATTTGTGAGACAATTCTCTTATACATCTTAAATTACCAGAAGTATTTATATTAAAATTCTCGATTATTTTATTTCGAATGCAGAAAAGTGCACGGAACATTCCTCTTCCCCTTTAAATCTTGTCAACATCAAATTAGAAAATCTCTTTCTCTTTGTAACAAGTACACACATTGCGAGGATTTTCATACACTTTAAATAAAATAAAATTGGGGCAACACTGTAATCTCCCACACTAACAAGTACAATTACATCAGCAAAGCTTCCCATCTCATTTCCAATTCGATCTTCAGAGCACTCGATTGTTTTATCAGTAATTATCATAATCCAGATAACTTTTCAACTGAAAGCACCCTGCCTATTGCGACCCAGCCGTTCAGCCCATGTTGCCATGTAAAACTTTCTCAAGAGCGACGATTGCTACCCGGGCGGTTCTTAAAAATGGCAATTAAAATGGTGAACAGAATACTACTTCATTAGCATTTTGAATTCATTATCGTTAATGACTTTTCCACAGTGTGCGCCTGATCACTTATAGGGAACTTCTGGTTTTGATAAGGGTGACTGATAACTGGTGATTAAGTTCAATTTATTCTCTATCTAGATCTTTAAACATTTCGGTCTCCATGGCTGATTTTATGGAAGGGCTCTCTGCTACAAATGTTTTTATTTTTTTAGGGTTAGGTCGAAAAGCAATTAACTGATAAGTGTTAGACAGTTAACTTTCGATTAAGCTAAGCGATAAATAGTTACGGAAAAATTTATTAACTTTTCTGATGTTTTGGGTGTTATCATTATTGAAATCAGTGATTATGTTAAGCTGTTTAGGTGATTATTAGAAATTAAGCTTATTATAGTTCTGTATTTTCCTACTTCATCTAAAAAGCCTTCTCTAATATTAGTAAAACTGAAATAATTATCTTTATCCATTCAGTGTTTAGAAGTATTATAATTAACAAAAAGAACGCAATGAATTAAAAATGCTACTTATCTTATATTGTAATAGAAAAATGCCATTTAGTGGATTTACGCGCGTTTACATTAACATCTCAAATGATATACAAAAAGAAGAAAAAAACGCATCTTATAATTTTGAGAAACATTTAGAAGATAAAAATGACTTCTTAACTTTTATCTTATTCACCAAATATCTTCCTTCTTTTTCAAATGAATTTTCGGAGTTATTAGGTAACTTACATTGTCCACTATCAATTCGCGTTATGGTTAGTAGTAAATGAAATTTCTGACAACCGAATTTCTGTCATCTAAGCCAGTGTTTCTCAAACTGTGGGCGCGCCCCCTAGGGGGCGTGATAACCCTACGAGGGGGCGCGAGCATGTTGAAAAATCGAAAACAAAAGATTATTTTAAAAAATTATAAATTTACTGAAAGTAAACAAACAAACTATATTTTGGCAAAGTAAAAAATAAAATACACATTTACACTGATATAACAAACTTGTAAATATATCAATACTGCGCAATGTATTTTTTAAATAATTTAATAATACTAAGTTAAGAACAAGTTTATTAATTACCAGTGACCCTATGGGTTTGTCATGTATATAATTATAGGCAAAAATTAACACTTATCTTAATCCCTTAAATACGGATTAAAAATTCCGGGATTCGTTCCCCAATGCCACTTTTTAACACGTAGGAGAGCCTATAGGTGTATTGGGTGGGGAGGTAGAAAATTAATAAATAAGTAAATCCTCTAAAATAAGCAAATCCTTCGCAAACACTGTCAAGTTCACTTTACTGCATTCCAAAACCTTCGGAATAATTTTATGGATAACAGTATACGCCGCTTATAGTACACGCCGGCGGCACTTAAGGTATCGGACTACGTTCGGAACCGTGATTTTGCAAAAGCGTATAAATGGATAATACTTATGAAATTTAGTGTCGCTTACATTAGAAAATGTATATAAAATTGTTTTAAGAATAGTATAACAATAAAAAATTATTTAAGTACAATATTTTGACAAAAAATAAACATAAAACCTTTTATTTTCAAAATATTCTCCTTTTGTGAAAAATGCTTCTATATTATGTAATAATATTTTGCCTGTATATAGCTCAAACCTCTGTAAAGAGGCTCAACTAGAAATATATAACTTAGAAGTGGATTTATCCATGTTTTACGACAACAGAGGGGAGAAATTTTAAGAAAAAAATGGCGATAATTATTTAAAATAATTGTAACTCTGACAATAATGGGGATTTTTCAAACACCATTGTTGAGCCTCTGTAAAGATGTCTGACCTATATACAGGCAAAATATTATTATAATAGAAGCGTTTTTCACAAAAGAAACTTTTAAAAGTTATTCTAAGTTAATTTTTTACCGAAATACTGTATTTAATAATTTTTGTAAAATTCCTTAAAACAATTTTATACATGTATTCTAATCTAAGTGATACTAAATATAAAAATCATCCATTTTTTTGCGGTTTTTTAAAATCACGGTTCCGAACGTAGTCGGATACCTTAAGAGGTTTAAGTCGTAATATAGGTTTAGCGTCAAAGTGTATTATTATATTGAATTAATATTTTACCTGTATATAGCTCAGATCTCTGTACAGAGGCTCAACTAGAATTTTTGAAACGCATAACTTGGAAGTCCGTTTTTCCATGTTTGACGAAAACAGAAGGGAGAAATTTTAAGAAAATACGCCGATAATTATTTCAAATGGTTGTACCTGAAAATAATGTGAATTTTCAAACATCATGGGTTTAGCCTCTGAACAGGGTCTGAGCTATATAAGGGAATATTTAATCAATAGAATCATTTTTACTAAAGGAGAACATTTTTGGGAAAAAAGGGGTTTTTCTAAGTTAATTTTTGCCAAAATATTGTATTTAAATATTTTCTTTGTCCTAATGTCCTTAAAACAATTTTATACTTGTATTCTAATCTAAGTGACACTAAATATCATGAAAATTATACATTTATGCGCTTTTTAAAATCATGGTTCCGAACGTAGTCGGATACCTTAAGAAAAAAAATGGTTCTAATTTTTTTCTCGTTGAATATTTAATGTATTTGATATAAAACCATTACATTATTTGATATTTGAAAAGATACGTCAAAATTAAAATGCCCCCAAGGAACTTTTCGCCTTATAATTAACTTGGGGTTTTTTTTCTTTTAAATGTTCTTGAAATTTTTTTAACTCCCCCCTTTCTCAGGAGGACCATTTTATGCATTTTTTTAACATAAAAAAGACCCCAGGGACTTGTGATAGGAATTCTTCTGTAGGAATTTTATTTTTCCTTTACTATTGCTTCAAGTTAGTTAATTTAAAAGAATATTTCAAGTGCTACTGAACAAGGTAGAATAATTGATGAATCAGATGTGGTAACATTAATAGTGCTGCAGAAAAATATAAAAGCAAAAAAAGACTCCAAGAGCATTACCCAACACGGGGTTTCGATTCTTTCGGAGACTTACAATGATTCTCCCAAAAAAAAAGTTGTATTGAAAAAAATGAAATTACCTTACTTATATGCCATTTTGTGGTATGTTAATAGACGGGAAATTTTATCACAAACCCTTCATGTGTCAAATCAAAAAAAGGGCCAAAAAAAATTTAAGATGAAGGAATGCAATGAGCAGGGGGAATGAAAAACAGAGTCTCAAGACCGTTAGCTGAGGATTTTCAGTCATGCGTAGAATTTGCCACGAGATTTATCACAGGACCCGAATTTTAAAGATGTATTCTCAACAATGCACCTTTTTGGAAGGGGGTTTCGAAATTTATAATTTCCGTGCTGGTTAACTTATAACCCACGCCATGAATCCATGGGCATACCAGTGGGCCTTTTTTGATAAATGTTTGCGGGGTTTATGCATGGATCTGTTGAACCCAAAACCCGATTCCGATCCGAAATATAATCATATATTTTTTTTGCAAGGGGATTTACAAACTATTCAGCCCCATTCTAGCAGATATTATTCGACACTTGTTCCATCACAATGGGGCACCAGTTATTAAGGGGGAACATGCCCCATTTTATTATGGCTCGTAATAAATAGTCCGATCGCGAGTTCATAGTTGAAAAAGAGCAGTGTGTTTGAGTGTGATTTCGAAAAAAAACCCAGGGAGAGGGGTTTGGGGTACTAAAATATGTAGAAGATCAAACTCCTCGTGTTTATTTGGGGACCGTTGAAAAATGGGGAGCGATAATTTTTCTTTTTTACATAGCACTGATTTATAATTACGATGTCCTTTTTTTAACAGTCAGTTGTTCAATTTGGGCATTAATCAATCAATCAAAGCCCCTTTCCCTTTTTTTTTTGTTTTGATTTCCTTCAAATTCAGTAATTTCTTTACAATTTCCCACATATTCTTTAAATACATGTCCATATATGTTTATCTTGGTCGAAAAGGCTTTTTAATTTTTTCCTTAATAACTTTTTTTTATTGATTATTTTATTTAAAGTATCATTTTCCATAAGGAATCCTTATTGGGAAACCTCGTTATTTAGCTTTCTTAAATATGAAAAATATTTTAAGTAAAGCATTTTGGGTAATTTTCGCTTCAGTTATTAATAATATTTTGAATTAAATGAGATCTAAATTGTTAATAACCTATAATTGTGAATGTAATTATGTATTGCAATTATAATGGAAACAGCAAATAGTTCAATAATTTAAAAATTATTTGTAGATTTAATTTTCAACCGAACGAGTTTTAGCAGAATGAAGTAAGATAAAGCTTTTCCACCTTTAATACTTATTTTAAGAAGTTATTTGCCCTTCCTATAAATCTTTAATAAATTAAATATCACATTTTTATGTTTAAATAATTACAGTTTATCAGTAAAATTCCTTAAAACTATAAATATTTTGCATAAAAATCAGACAAATGTATGAATTTGTTTTTTGAAAAGAAGTGAAAATGCTGTATACTTGTTTGATAAATATGTATATAATTTGTTTACAGATATTTAATACAATCTTATTATAACAATTTTTGATTAACTCAAAACGCCATGTAAAATTTTAATGTAATGCATTCTTGCTATTTCATTTTGCTTGATTTCGTTGTGGAATAAGCAATTTAAATCCAATTTTAGAGGCGAAGCGGGGTAAATTTTATATACTTACGGGTCTTACCCAATAAAATATCTTTTAAACTGATAAATAGTATCACTCTGCAGAAACATTTTATTCATGTCTCCGATCATTGAATTAAATTAAGCTTCCGTTGCATAGTGCAGTGGCTAATTTTTTTTAAAGAATTAGTTACTGTATCTACTATTAATGTTACTAATTTTATTATATCTCGTCAGGAAATGAAAACTAACTCTAAATGACATCCGTCATTAGTTATTTACTGACAACATTTCTCATCTTTTTCAGGTAAGTTTTAGAAGTAGATTACTGTTTATATGTCTCGAATAAATATACTTCTAAATTTTGGCATACAAATTTAGTTTAAATTATGTTACTCCTTTAAGAAAAATAAAAATTAAGTAGTAGCAGCTTATTTATTTCTTGAAAGTAATTAAATATCACTTAAAAACAAGAAATAAAGGAAAATAACAAACTATTTTTGATAATTTCATTGGAAACGATTTTCTTCTTTTGTAACATAACAGAAAAACTTAATTTAGTTCGTATATTTCGTAATTGTTTTATCAATCATTAAGAAATGGAGAGCAGCTTGAAACGAAAACAATAATTAATTATTTATTGTCAGAATTTCATATCTATAATACATAAGCCTTAGTGAGCATTGCTGTTTATAATACAGGCTTATACGTAATTCCCTACATGGTTTAAAAGAGCTCTAATAAAAAAAAAAGAAAAAGGCACCAAAAATAAAGAACTTATGAAAAAATACAGAGAAAAAATCAAGCTTCATTTATGCTGTCGTTGTTACTAATACCACCTGTTTGACGATGTCAAATCAAGTCCTACAAAATCCATCGTAGCAAAGAGCTAGATGTACGCCTCTCGTTAGCCGTAGCGTTAAGCACCATTCAGATGACTGCGTTTTGACTCGGTTCAACCCCAATATTGAAGAAAAATAACCTAGAGGTGATTAGGGCCTCCCACCTCTCTTCCTTTTCCACCAACCTCTTGAGTTGACTTGTAGCTCGACGGATATTTAGAGTACCCCCACGCCACAAAGGCACTATACATTTTCAAACATCCGTGCCTTCTCCGGGATTCGAGCCCAGGACCTATAGCACAGCAGTCAGCGTTTCTGACCACTATACCGGATGGACGACACATATATTTTACAGGTATTCTACATATGAACCTTGGTTATATAAAACATACGTCAATACAATAGTCCAGTTACTTTCACACTTTACTCAACATAGCGTTTGGCGACAAGCTGTCGACCTTGAAAAGGGTTTTTTATTTGATCCCCCGGCCTATCGGTTGCAACTACGCCTTGCATCCCCGGGGGGACTGGGACGACGGAATTTTTTTCCCTGGTCAGTCTTTAAGGGCTTTTATTTTTGGCCCTTTTTGTTTTTTTTGCGCAAAAGGGGGAGGAAAACCTGCAGTATTTGTAAACGTTTTTGGGAGAGATGTGATAACCCTTTTTTTTAAGTTCTGCTACTTTCCCCAAAGGAGGGAACGAAAATTTGGGGCCTGATGTAAAAGGGAATAAAATTTTTCAAATAACCCCCGGATATAAAAAAAAAGAATAACACGGACTGTCAAAAAAACCCTTTAACAGTACCATATTAAATTAGAGTGTTTGAGGAACTGGACTATCCCGTGTTCGCCGTTTTAAAAGGGGGTTCCCATAAAAGAACCCCTTTGTAAAAAAATAAAATAAAAATTTAATTTTTTTCCCCTTTATTCTGTAAAAATTTCAACATGAAACGGGAGAGGGGGGAAAAAATTTTTTCGTTTGAAAGGATATTACAAAAATCATTTTTTTAAAAAAAATTTAAAGTTTTTTAAAAATTACTTTTTATCGACAGGGGAATATGCATCAAAATTTTCATTAATTGAAAAACATTTTTTTTTTCAATTTTTTTGTTAATTATTTAGAGTTAGAAAGCCAAAATTTTTTACAGATTTCTTGGCGATCAACAGCCAAAGGGCCCCATCATCATTTTGGGCGGAATAAAAAGGGGGTTTCTTTCCCCCCGAGTTTTGTGTCATTGTGCTCAAAAAAAAAATTTTCTAAAAGGGGGAAAAAACATAAAACCCCAAATTCGTTGTTTTTTATCTCCCCTGTGATAAACCCTCATCCCAAATTTAAAAAAGCAAACTGATGAGGGGGGTGATTTGGTTTTGTTTTGGTTTGAAAGTAGTGATTTTTTGGCAGCTTAGATAAAAAAAAAATTGCCCCTTTAAAGGGCTATTCCGATGGTCCCCTAAAGCCGTTATCCCCCCTCCCAAAACGAGTGGAATACGTGTTTATTTCACACTCTTCTTTAACCCCCGCCTGCGCGGATAGTTTTTTCCCCGTTTTTTTGTTCATTTAAGAAGGGTAATCATTTTATTTTAAAAGTGGGTTTTCTTTTTTTAAAAAAAAAAAACATCCATAAAAAATACATAGTAGCTTTTTTGGGAGCGATGTGTTATTTCGTGTTCCCCATTTATTTCGTTGTAAGGGTTTTCGTTTTAAAAACGTTTTTCCCTTTAACTTTCATATGTTTTTTTTTGTTTTGTATTAGTTTTTTTTTTTATTACTGTGCTCCGGTTGGGGGGAATTTAAAAATAACCCTCTATTTTAAAAAGCATAAATAAAACCCTTTAAATTATGCACTGGAAATTTTTTTGCTTAAAATTTTTTTAATTTTGGAACATTTTTAAAAAAACTAAATAAAACATTTCTTGAGCAAGAGTGACTGATTTACTGATAAAAAAAAAAAATAAATATCCCTTAAAAGCACAGTTATGATAAAAAAAAATTTTTACAGAATTTGTATAAATTTTTTTACTTTTGTCAGCATAAATAATAAAAAAAAATCTTCCATTCCTTTTTTTTTCCCAAAAAAAGAGTTACTTTTTACATTTTTTAAAAAATTTTTATAATTTCTCCTTCTAACTGCTAAACTGGCTTAAATGGATTTATTACCTAATTTATTTTCTAAAAAATTTTGAAAATATTTTGCACATACGTTGAATTTAATTTTGCCAAATTCGTTTATATAATTAAAATTTGACGTAAACAACTTTTTTAAAAAAAGGAAATACTTTCATTTTAATTTGGTTTTTTTCCTTTCCCCTTTTTAAAGCTTAACAAAAAAAATTAATTCAAATTTTTTTTTGTTATGATAAGATTTTTTTGCTTTAAAATTTTTTTTTTTATGTGCACTCTTTTTTTAACTAGTGGGTTTTTTTATGGCAACTCGGTACCCTTTGAACAATGTTTTATTTATACTTAAAATCATATTTTAGCATTTCATATAATTTTTTCTATTAAAAAAAAGTAAACAAAAAAATTTTTTACATGTTATTCACACGGGTTTTAAAAAAATTTAAAAGTTTTTAAAAAAATTTAAAAAAATTTTAAAATTTTACTATTTTTGAATTTAAATGAATTTTTTTTACCTGATTTTTTTTTTTCCTTTTTAAATTTTATGGATTTTTTTAAACAACTTTAGGGATCAATTTTACAATAAATTTTAAATTAGTTTTTTTAGGGAAAAAAGAAAAAAAGTTTTAAAGATCTAAAAAATTCCCCGAAAAAAATCAATATCTATTATATTTTAATTTTAAAAAAAAAGTATTCAGTTTAAAAAAAAAATTGGTTTTTAAAAATTGTTGCATCTATATATATAATATATATAAAACAAAGGAAAAAAAAAGGGGGATTGGGAAATAATTTTTTGTTTTTAAGTAGGGACTTTTTTTAATGCACTGTTTTATATCGAAAAAACCAACTGAGAAAAAACCCCTTTTAAAAATTTTAAACCCCGGAAAAAAAATTTATAATAAGCTTAAATAAACTTTTTATACTACTTTAGGGGATCCGAATATGTTCCCGGGAACCCCCCTTTTAAAAAAAGGATAAAAAGGAAATTTTTATGATATTTAGGATCATTTAGATTAGAATTTAAAGTATACAATTGTTTTAAGGGCATTTGGCAAAAAAATTTAAATACAATGGTTTTTCAAAATTTTCTTGAAAAAACCCCAAAAAGTTTCTTTCCCTGTTTTATTGTATTAATATTTTGCTTGTATATAGCGCAGACCTCTGTACAGAGGGTCAACCATGATTTTTTAAAAAATTTACATTATTTTAATTTACAAAACCCTTTGAAATAATTATCGGCGTAAAATTTTTTTTTAAATTTCCCCCCTTCTGTTTTTTGTAAAACATGGATAAAAACCCACTTCCAGTTTAAAAAAATTTAGTTTTGGGGTTTGTTGAGGGCCGACCCGAAACAAAAAATTTAAAAAATAGAAGCATTTTTTTCAAAAAGGGGAATATTAAAGGGAAAAAAGGGTTAAATTTTAAGTTATTTTGCCAAAATATTTATTTTTAAAAAACTTTTTTTCATAATGTCCTTAAACAATTTAAAAACATGTATTCTAAACTAATTTACACTAAATATTAAAATATCCATTTACACTTTTTAAATCCGGTTCCGAACGTATCGGGTACCTTGGCATTTTTAAAATTTTTTTTTGTATGATCGAAATTTTAGTTTTTTTTTTTTTTTTCACATAAATTTAAATATTATATTTGTTTTAAAAAAATATGAAAAAAAATAACTGAAATTTGGGAAATTATTAATATAAAATCCCTTTAAAACTTAAATTTTTTCATGCATGATTTTACAAAAAAAAAATTTATTGTAATGCCTTGGAATCCCCCGCTTTTATATAGTACACCCCTTTTTTTTTAATAGTTTTATTTATCTTTTTAAAAAAGGGGGTTTTTAAAACTATTTTTATAAAACCCACGTATAATCCATAATTTTGTAAATTTCAAGTCATTTTTGGGGTTTAAAAATTGCGTTATACCCATTTTATTACATTTTTCCAAAAGATTTATCCCAACCTTTTTTAAATTTTTCGGACATGCAAAAGTGATATATCAATCGAAAGATATGTTCCCGAAATATTAGAAAAAAACCCCTTTTCCCTTTTTTCCCGAGCTTGCTCGGGAAACAAACACCATTCTGACTCATCCCGAGTGCAGCTCGAGTACAGTGAAAATTTACACTGTGCAAATCGAACTTCCCCTAATTATTTCACATGCGCTTTTTACGGTTTTGAATAATTGAAAAGTACCACTGTATGAAATTTTCTACAAAATAAGAAAAGACATTGTTCTGCTGAGCACCCCCTTCACTCTTGTCTGTAAGCCATTTTGTTGACTACATTCCCCCAACAGAAAAAAACTAATCCAACACGGACGTGTATAATTTGCTACTCAAGGAGAAATAGCAAAGGGAAAGAAGTTAAGAAGAGAAACAAGATTCTACAGCTCAGATGGCGATTTTGGGTCATACGCAGTACCAAGTTTTGGAGTTTATCATACACGATCAAATTTTGTTTAATAATTTCATAATCATTGATGTCAATGCTAAAGATGTAAATAAAATTTGTATTTCAAGATAAAAGCTTGGTATTCTAAGCTTTATATTTATAGTAAGTGTGAATTGATTCCAAAGTCTAGCGATTTCTGTCATACTGAAAGCCAACTTTACAGGTAAATTACTCATTTATTTACATAGATTTTTCATTTATTTTTAAGAAATTTGGTACGCGAATACCCTTTAATTTTTAAAAAAGATATGTTTGTTTAAAAAATTTTGTGTGTAAAAAATTAATTTTTTTTTAAATTCATAATCAGAAATAAAATCGACCGAAAGGTGTTAAGACGTTTCGTAAATTGAGGGTCCCCGTCAGTCCTGTGGTCATGCGGTTGTAACCGACTTTGCTGAGTCACTGGTTTGAGTTCTGATGCTGTAAAGATCTTTTGGGTTGAGGGGTTTGCATGTTAATCCGCTTAAAATACGATGTTAATAAACCCCTCAGTTATTAACTGAGAATTGGGGACAAATTAAATAACATGACATCTAAGAACGGGTATCATGAACCCCAATACTATTTTGACCGGGGTCAAGATTTAATTTTCCCCTTTTCATTCAGAATTCAGTTAAAAGAAGCAAACAATATTTTAAAAAAACAATTCAATGTTAAGTTACAAACATGGTAGAATGAAAATCAAGATCATGAAAATAAAATACAGATCATGAAAGCTACTGTCGGGGGACAAAAAAGGTGAAAAAACCAAAATTTAAACCCATAGTCAAGTCGAAAGGGACCACATTTGAGTTGGGAAAGGGGGAGTTTATGTTTAAAAATTCATAATCGAAGAGTAATGCGTTCTGCAAATGAAAAATCAGAAAACACGACATTCTGTGGAAACTAAATGACTGGTGTTGAAGGTAGAATATAAAAGATACAAACGTATCACACACACAAAAACATTAACCAATTTCCCAAATCAAAAGACGTAATTTTAAAGGTATCCATACGTTCGGGCCGTGATTTTAAAAGATTAAGGGAAATTTTTTCCGATATTTAGACCCCTTGGTTTCCCACATGTATAAAATTTTTTTAAAGGGAATTTTGAAAAAAAATTTTTTAAATCAATATTTTGGGGGAAAAAATTATTAGAAAATTTTTTAAAATTTTCCCTTTTTAAAAATGTTTTATTAAAAAATTATTTTGTCTGTAAAAGCTCAGACCCCCTACAGGGGTCAACTAAATTTTTGAAAATTCTTTTTTTTTTGAGGTACCACCAATTAAGATAATTATTGGGGGTTTTTTTTCCCCTTTAAAATTGCCCTTTGTTTCGTAAAAATGGATAAACCCATTTCTCAGTTATATATTTCAAAAATTCTAGTTGAGTTTCTGTAGGGGTCTGAGCCATGTACAGGCAAAAATTATTATAATAAAAGCTTTTTCAAAGGGGTTTTTAAAAAAAATTATTTAGAATTTTTGAAAAATATTGTTTTTAAAATTTTTTTGTAACATTCCAAAAAAATTTTTATACATGTATCTAAAATGATACTAAATATCAAAAAAATTTATCCATTTAAACCCTTTTGAAAAAATCAGGGTTTCCCAATTAGTCAAAATTTTAAAATTTGTCAACAAATTCGCCATTTGCATTATTACAGTATTCTAAACATGCGTGCAACATTTATAACTATTGTTGCGCATTGGGGATTGACGACGTCTTTTGATTGGACGATATTTCACAACGGTTAATTCAAAAAAATCATATAAAGTATTTTAAAGTGCTAAAAAAAATTAAACGATATTTTCCCCTGACTCTTATTCGGGAACAATTTGCTATACGGTTTTACGCACCAATCTGTTAGCGAGTTTAAGAAATCCCCAAATAGCGATTGTTGCGTTTATGGAATCTAAGATGGGGGCCCCCCAAAAATCGGACGAAAATTTGTAAAAAATACTTTAAATATGTTCCAAAAAAAAAATATATTGAAAGTAACAATATCAATCAATAATTAATAGCAATATAATATAATAATAATGATTATGCTAATGTAATAATTGTTATAATAATTATAAAATATAAAAAATAATAATCATGCATTATAATACAATTAGTATATATATTAATAATTGTATAATATAATTATTTTATATTATACATAAAAAAATTTTTAATATTATACATAAAATAATCATGTAATATTATACATAAAATAATTATGTAATATTATACATAAAATAATCATTTTTTATACATAAAATAATTATGTAAAAATTTATACATAAAAAAATTTATTTAATATATATTAAAATTAATCAATAATTGCTATAACTCAATTTTCCCAAAAAACTGCAATCCCTTTAATGAATTTCGTCAAACAAGGAACGTTAAAAAATGTATTATTTAAAAAAAAAATGAATGGAAATGCTGATTTATAACAATAATTAAACCCCCATATTCTTTTAAAAAAAATTTTCCTTTTTTTCCCAATGATATTAGAAATATCCCAAAATTTGAAAATATACAAATTACAAAGGGGGATAAATAGTCAGTATCTTGAAGAACAAAAAAAAATGGAATTGGTTAAATTTTTATTAAATCAATTAAAATCGTTTGAAATTAATAGGGGTTTCCCCCTAAAAAATACCAATAAAAAAGAAATCTAAATATTTTTTCCCAAAAGCCCATATTACCATACGATAAAAAAATCAAAGTAACCATTTTGAATGTTACCCGGGTCTTGGCGAACATAAAAAAACCCTTGGGGCCTTTGCACTCTATATATATATATAAAAATAACACCTTTAATTTTTATGATTTAAAAACTGTCCTTATCTGATGTATAAACGATAGACATCAGATATAAAAGTAAACTAAATATAAATATAAGAGGGCATTTTGGGACTTTTTATTAAACTGTCACCCCTTTTGCCCAAATCAAAAAATCCCAAAAATTTTAAAAAATGCCGTCATAATAATTATCATTCTGCTTAATACATACAAAAGGGGAAAATTTTAACTTTTGGCCATAGGGGGGTATTTGGCGACGTCCGTTTTATGAATGTGATCGACGTAACATGCTAATTTCCTTTTCAAAAAAATGTTAACTAAGAAAGTAATTTAATGCATTTTAATATGAAATATATGTGTGTGTGTGATAAAAATTTCTAGAATAAACTTATCCAAATAATAAAAATACAATTTTACGGTTTTCTAAATTTTTTAACTCAATGTTTTGTCATTTACACTTTTTCATATCACGGAACTTTTTAAAGAACGTATATTTCTGGAACCTTGCCCTATGAAAGTGACTATAATGTCATAAAAAAATCTATCTAAAAACAAATTATCTGAAATAAAATAATAAAATAAAGATATGGCGATGGTGATCACAATAAATTGAACTGAAACAAAAACAAGAGTAAAACAACATTTCAATAAAAAGGCTTAAAGTCAACGGCATTTTTACCAATATTTTTTTTTTATCTTTTCTTTCTTAAATTTCCTGTAATACAAGCCGATAATATGTGGCCATCTACAATACATCAAACTGAGAGACATTGAAGTCTATGGGGAAAAAACAAAATTTGAGAAACATACGACCAGTTTATTTCATTCCCCCTTTCCCTAACGAGCTTTTTTATCCTCTAATGGCACAAAATGAACTATGGGAAAAATTTTCCCTTTATCGAGGAAGATTAAAAATTTGGCGTATTCCTTTCCCCGGCTCGTTCCCCAAAATGAAAATAATTTAAGGGGGGGGAGGGTGGTCCCGGGGTTTCCTTGCCTACTTAGCATTGATTTTCTATTTTAGAAGGAAGTTTCACGGAATGCGAGATAAGAATGCCCCCCCTTTTAATGATGTCGAGGTTTGGGGGCCCCTTTTTATCAACTGGGGAAATTTTTGATTTTGATTAGAGTGTTTAAAAGGGGGCGTGGAGTGGAATTTTAAAACGTTTTTTGTAAAAGGTTAAATTTACCAAAAATGAGGATCTCTGAAGGCGATGTGATGAAGAAAGATGAAAATTCAACGTCAACCGAAGGGGCTGTTTTTTTTTTTTGGGGGGGGTGATTAAAAGGGATCTAACTTGTGTAAAAGCGTTAACTTTGGGAAACAACGATTTTTTTATTTCTTATATTTCAAATTTTAAAATTTTGTTCTCTCTTTTTAAAAACACATTTATTTCTATTTAAATTTTCAAATTATATCAACTTTTGAGTCTAATGGGATCAACAAGAAATGAACCAGAAGTTGGATTAAAAGGAAGTTTTCATTTTGGGGAACTTTTTTGTTTTAGAAAAATTGGGAAAAAAATTTTTTTGGGTAATTGTTTTTTTAAAATTAAGTTTTTTAAATTATTGAAATCACTTACGTTTATTCTTTTTTATGTGTTTACAATTTGATTTCATTTTTTTTAAAATCCACGATTTGATACCTTTACTTTGACATCTGTACTACCCCACACACACACCACAAAAACACTAAAAATAGCATCTACTTGTCTCTGGGAAAAAAATTTAACCCAAAACTCGAAAAAATGATGATGAAAAAAAAATATAGTGTATATTTGGACACAGTTTGACGACGAAGTCATTACATTCGTGTCTAATTACTATACTACACGAATCTCACTATTCACTGGTTATATTGAGTATAATAATCTAGCAGCCAAGCCTTCGAAATCCTACAGAGTACGGCAAAAAACCGGACAAACTTTTTTTTTAAAAACTTTATAAGAAATTAAGAAATTAACAAAATATAACAAATAATAATAAGAGTATACTCGTACTAATAAATGAATTTACTTGGTTTCAAAGTGACCATAGTTTTCAGCAATGCAGAGGCGCAAACGCTTGCAGAAATTTTCAACAATGTGCCTCAAGTCTTTTTAATCAATCCCATTCCCCCCCGGGCGTCCGACCATGGTTTAAAAAACTGGTCCGTCCCAAAAAACCCTCTTAGCTAAACAGTGCGACGTTAATAATCAATCAATCAATCAAACCCGCAGAAGCGATTGTTTGGGGCAGGGGGGTCCAACGTCCCCAGTACGTAAATTGCGGCCCCCGACTCTTTTTAAAAATTTTTTTTAAAAATCAGGTTCTTTAAAATTTTTTTATTTTGAAATTTTTTGAGGGGGAAAATTTTTAAAATATATATATATATATATATCTACAATGTATTTCCTGTTACCTGTTCTTGTTTTAAAAAAAATCCTTTTGATAATAGAAACGTCCTTTGTTTAAAAAAGATTTAATTTTTTCAAATGGTTTTTGATTTTACTATAGTAAATAACTTTTTTTAAAAAATTTAATTTCAATATACATATCCTTTTGTGGATGGTACATGATTCTCCGTGTGTGGGCTTTCATTTCTCCTTTCCTTTTCTATTTGGGGGGTCCAAAAGGGAGTCTTGATCTTTTAAAATTTAAGAAAAAAATTCAGGATGGGGAAGAAAAAAAGGAATGTATACAAATCGTTTTTAGAATAACAGCACAATCAAATTTTAAAATGTGTAAGAAAAATAATTCAAAAAGGGAAACCCCTAATTTTCAAGAAAAGGAACTGTAATATTTTAAACAATATTTGATCATTGCTTTTTATATTATATAAACATTATTTTATTACCTATGTCTGTATACATGAAAAATAATGAAAACAATAATAATAATTCATTTTCTTTTATGTTTTCACTCCAATAAATGTTTTTTTTTGTTTCCAGATCTGATATAAATGTACATATTTTAAAGTGCGGCCCGCGATATTGTAATGCTTTTCCGAAGAGGCCCGCAAGGTCATTTGGGTTGGACACCCCTGCTTCAGTTCCACTCCAAAGTTTTGTGCGGTGTAGTGCAGGGCTTGGACTCCCAAAATGGACCATACACTGTAATCCATTGTACACTGAGATTCGACGAGTAGGGGGACATTCTCCAGATGATATCATGTTTGGAAAATTCTTCTTGGTTTCCTCTTGTGTCTCTTGGGCCTTGTGAGCAGGTGTAGAGTCTTGTTGAAACGTCCAATTTGCATTTCCGAGATGCCTTTGGGCCCCAGGCCTGGGTACGATGTCCCCTCTGGTACACTTTTTGATTGATTTTAAAGCTCTCTTCCATAAAAACTGAAGACGTTTTGCACTTGCGCAAATTCTGCCCCAGACCATGACCGACTTTGTATATTGGTGATGTTCAACAATTGTTGAGGTGCTTGGAGCGTCCACAGACCAGATTCTATCATTTTGGGAGTTATGAACTTGTTGAACTGTAAACAGCTTCTCATCAGTGAAAAGGAATTTCTCCCAGCGCTGACTTGGAGCCCGTCTTAAAAGTTTTCGGCATCTTTGGAGCCGTACGAGTTTGTTTTTTCAGTGAGAAGCTAAGCTTTTCGAAACTTGTAAGGCTTCAGTTCAAGCTCCGTTTTTGTTATTTCTCTCACCGATCTATCACTTATTCCCATGTCACGAGCGATATGTCCCATGGAAAACCTCGGATTTCTCTGGACTTGCTTTTCGATAGCCTTACGATTCTTTGAAGTGTTTACAGTACGTTTTCGCCCATTTCCTGTACGTCTACCATCATTGCAAAGCTCTTTAAAACGGAAGATTGCATAAGACATTGTTTGCCGAGGTACATTAAGCAAACTAATGATTTCACACTTTTGTTTCCCTTGCTGAAACAACTCTAAAATAGCAGAACTTACTCTCGCATTATCAAAAACACATATAAATAAAAGTATAAACCAATAAATATATTAAAAAAACATTTTGGTATTAAAGTGGTAGATAAAGAAACATGAAAACACAAATAAAAAGGAAATCGTTAACTATTCTAGGAGTTTTTTTGCCACACCCTATATAATGATGAAAGAATACTGGTTGTAACACGAGTGAAACAAGTAATATAAAAAAAATTTAAAGTCAATTCCTACATAGAACAACAAAGAAAATTTTTATTTTAGCTACTTCTTATTAAATAGTTACAATTAATATAAATATGTGTATATATAGGACAGAATCACAACATTAAGTGGTCATTAATTTGTATTAATTATCATTAAAGTATCGTATTGTCATCAAAACAATGTTAAATAAACTTTCGGACATGCTTTATTAAAACGTGAAAAAACACTGGGGTTTTGACACAGGTCGCCAAAATGGTCGCTAAGTCACCAAAATGGATGCCAACGTGGCTGTATTTGTAATTCTTTAAATAATTAGTTTTAGTCAATTAATTTTTATTAATTATAGTTAAATTATATTGTATTGCCATCCAAAATAATCGTATACGTGAAATTTCAGCTCAACTGAGCGCTTAAAAATGTATTTTATTAACGATTGAAAATTCCACGAATATAAATAAATATAAAGAGAGTGTAAGCTAATAGTAGAAATTGAAAAATTAATCTAGCTGTTAATAAGGCGAAAAGAATGTAATCACTTTTTTATTTTGTAATTTTAAGAATCTTTTGAAAGATATGATAAAACCATTATTAATACGGAACTCTATAAAATAAAGTCCGTTAATATGAAAAAAACACACATATTCATGCTTTTAAATATACAAGATATTTTTATTTAAGAATGAAAATATATTTTGGTGAAAATATTGATGCAATGCTTGACAAAGTTCAAGTTTCTTTGGAAAATATTATTGCAGCTATTTATTTAGTAAAATTAATTAGAAATTTACTTTAAGGTAGAAGAGCTTATTAGTTAAAGCAAATATTGAAATAAAATGTATTTATTTGCTTTATAAATCTAAAAATTATTAGAATTGGAAAAGAGATTATATATATATATATAAGTAAGAAAGAAAAAGAAAAAAATCAAATATCAAAAAAGAATCCTATTATTTAAAATTTATTCTTAAGTGTTATTTACAAAATTTGCTGAAATGTTTATCTTGTTTGAAAAGAAACATTTTTAGGAACTTAAATTAAGGTTACCAGTGCAGCGAATCTCGTTGAAAATAAACAAACAAGCAACCATCAATCTAGTCAACAAGTAAAAGCACTTAAAATTCGCAAAATTTACAAAATAAAAAGACTTTTACTTTCTTTGTATTCTCAAAAGTGTGTTCACGTAATGATATTCCATCCCTTAAATCGGATGGAGAATCAAGAAAATAAATAAAATTTACTTAATGGCCTGAATCTCCAAGGCAGAATTTCTCTGCTGAGAAAAACTCCTATTCTTTATGCTAGAGCTTATGCTTTTATTAGCTGGTTTTTTAGATATTATAGGGAAAAGATTACTACAGAAGTACTAAAGTAAAAAAATGCTTCAGCTATGCAAATACATTTACTAAAATAGAAGAGAAGTATTGTCCTCTTTCTTTGACAGCATTTGCACACAGTCGGTTGTGCTTCCTTCCTCAGATATACTACACATGACGAAAATTAAGGAGTGCTGGAAAGCTAGAATCATATTTTTTTGACAATTTTAACAAAGGTTAAAATGTATCCAATTTAAAAATGTAAAACATTTTTAAATTGTATAGATTTTAACCTCTCTAAAAATACCTTACTTTAACCTCTAGGGTAATTAGAAGCCCTTAAAACCTATTTTTAAGTAATCATTGAAACTAGGCCACGCCCATTTGAATGGCTAAAAATCTAAACAAAGTGCTTCGTTTTAGCTTAAAAGTTAAACGTCTGATATAAACCAAAACCTGTATCTTTTATAGTAAATTGAGTCTTTTATTTTTTTATTTCCTAGCCGATTAGAAATATCACTGTTTACAAACAAGTCAATTTATTTCAAAATAAAAGTTTTGATATTCGATGTACCTTTTCTGAGAAACTACTGTTCACAGGTATGAAAATTTTTATGAAATGTTTATAATGATGGCTAATATATACTGAAATGAGCTTTTTTTTTGGTAAAAAACTCAAAAATTAATTTCTTACAAATTATTTATGTGAAAAACGGGTCCAATTTCGCAAGGTTTGATAAAATATTTCATATATTATTAAAAAAATTCAAAATTAGCCAAAATCTCATTTCAGTATAATGAGAAAGGTGTCTTTTAATTGTGTGAAAAATTTCAAGCATATAAATGTAACAGAGTTTGAGAAAAGGTACATCGAAAACAGCCAATTTAACATTGTAAGTATAGAGAGAGAGGTTTCCAACTCCCCTTAATAAACAAGAAGGGAAAAATAATGCTCAAAATAAAAATTTCGAAAAAGGTAATGATAACAATATCTATGGCGAGTCATAATCTCGAAATAATGTCTTGTCTAAAATAAAAAATACATTTGGACGCAAACACAATGCACTTTTTCAATATTCAATTACTGAATTTTTGATATCCTTGATTTAGACAAAAATGTCTACATTATTATTATACAAGCGAATATTCTTAAATTCAAATAAAGCTAATACTTTGTATTAAACCCTTATCTACCAAAAGTACTCATAATATCCTCTTACTTTAAAATTAATAGAATAACCATTTTCCGAATTCTGACGATACTTAGCGGGGAATATTTTTTTAAATTTTTTTCATTGTTTTTATGGCTTCAAAAAAGTGCAAAATGTTTGAAAAAAACCATAATTTTAAAAATTTTGGGGCATTAAAAAATCGAAATAATTTTGTAATAAATTTTAAAAGAATTTTTTGCTCGGGACGGCTTTATGAATTTAAAATGATCATACTCTTTAAAAGCCCTCATCATTTAAAAAAATATATCTCTTTTTTTGTGTGTGTGTGTGTGTGTGTGTGTGTGTGTGTGTGTGTGTGTGTGTGTGTGTGTGTGTGTGTGTGTGTGTGTGTGTGTGTGTGTGTGTGTGTGGTTGTGTGTGTGTGTGTGTGTGTGTGTCTAAAAGTATTAGAAAAATATTGAAATTTTTAAAAAAATTTTAAAATGTAATTTTTTTTTTTAAATAATATAATTTATTATTCTACTTATATAAAAAATACTACAGTGTAATAAAGGGATGCATTTAACTTTCTAATTCAACTTATAGCTAGTAATTAAAGTTACTATTTTAGAAAATAGCATGCGTAACGTAAAACATAATTAATATTTCTCTTAGAAATGATTCTTATTTTCACATATACTTATAATTTTTAAAATTATGATTATATTTTAAACATTTTATACATTTCTGAAGCCCCATTCCTTTATAAATATTGTTTAAAAGATTCAAATTATTTAATCTTAATTTTAAATAGTTATATGTTTTTGAATATTGTTTATATTTTCAGCCCTGTGTGTGAAAAAGTTAACACCCCTTTGACCCCATAAAGAAAACCTTAGAAAATGATTTGACTATTTTTTTAAGTGAACAGTCTATTTAATTAATTTTACAGTTGAATAACTTTGTGGCACTTACAAGTACCGACAGCACACTCGGTGTTGGAGCAAGAACTTGGTTGCTTTTTTTTTCCGTCCGTGTGGCTTATTGCTGTTTTTTGTAATGTTGTAGAGTCATCACTATAGTGCAAAAGACTTATGCTTTTTTTTACATTTCTTAGTTTAACTTATTTATTTTGCTTTTTAATTGTATTATTTTAACGTTTTCACAAAAAATATTATTATATAACGTATTCAAAAATAATGAACTGTGAATCAAAGCTTGTTTTCTTTGCCACACAATTAAATGAAATATCTATTCTTATTTCAAAGATTAACATTTAATTTCTTTAGGTATAACTGAGATTTAACAATAATAGGAGGTTTTTAAGGTGCTATTATTGTTATTGTTATTATTTCCTTTTCTTATAACGTCTGGAAAAAAGAAACTCTGTCTTCAAGAGGCTTTGGATTTATTACAGAACCTACTATCTGAAATCAATGATGTACTAATAGATGATTTTTTTAGATGAGGAAGTACCAGCAAATAATCTGCTGGAATGTTTGTTTGATTCTCAGGATAACGATCAAGAGACTGAAACTCAAGGTGCAGTAGTTCATGTTAGGAAAATTCAGCCTTTCTTACCCAGGATACAATGCTTTAAAAAAACATGCAGTCGAAACCTCACTGTGCAATGAATTTTTGCGTATTAATGAAAAAAAAAACTGTTTCTTTGAATATCATCAAAGTAAGTTTATGTGTAAAAAAAGTAAATAAATTTTTGAAAATTTATAATCTTTAAAAATAAATATTTTGTGCTGTGAAATATTAGTATTCACTGGTTATTTAGCATTTTTAAGAATTAAAACTGCGTTAAAAAATCATGTTATGAGAATATTCGTGATGTTCGTGTTATGAGAATATTCGAGACCTTTGTGGACTGACGGTACTTTAAAGTACCAATTTAATTAATTAGCTCTAACAAGTTAAGTTTCCCAAAGTCGAGTATTTTAACAATATATATCCCTTAATTTTTACTACAGTGACTGAAAAAAAAGTTTACATAAAAAAATTTGCAGTAAAACATAATGCGGTAGATAAAGGGTTAATGCCCTGCATAGAACTTTCTTTAGTACGTGCTTTTTGGAATCGCAATGCAAGAAAAAGTAATCTTGAAAGGGTTTCTAATGCACTTGTTCGATAATTAATAATACCCACAAATATATTTAAAAATATTACATATATTTAAATTTTGATCAGATAAAGAGGATGACACTAAGGTTTTCCAGTTCCAAAAATTTCAAACAATAGTTTCCTTTATTTCCCACTATGTTGGAATCAAGATTAGAACTACACACACATGTAATACAAAACTTCACCGTGGCTTCCATTGTCCCTTTGGTTCAAAAGAAAATCTTTATGTTGTCTAATTTTATATATAATTTAATTACTCGTTACTACTAGTAATTTTTAGCTGTATTTATATACAGTTTACTTTGAAAGAATTGTAGAAATAAATATATACAATTTTTTTGTTCCGGTTTAGTTATTCAACGTGTTTCTAGTTTTAAGAAGGTATCCGACTACTTGCAACAACTTTTTTAAAAACAAATGGAGATATGGTAATTTTTTGTGATTTTTAGATTTATTTAGTACATTTTAAGAAAAAAAAATGCTAAAATATAGAAGAAAAAAGGAAATTATTACTAAAATGGGAAAAAATTACATTAACGAGGCCCACTCTTTACAAAAACCTTAAGAACAAATTCTCAATTTTCCAATTTTGATGTGTTAATTTGGTAATCATTTTTGGAATGACCATCAGAATAACACATATTTTAATTTTTACAAAAACTAGAGCACTTTATCTTAGTTTTTATATGAAATTGTTTATAAAAACAACGATTATATTCACAAAAGGGACTGTAAATTTTGTAATACAACAGTGATCGATAAATTTGAAGGTTAAAACACTTCTGCTACTACACAAAATTTGTGCAAAAAAATTAAGCTATTTATTTTCAAAAATTTTGAGAAATTTCTGTCTTTATTTCAGTTTTTTGAGAAAAACACATTTCGAGTAAAATTCATTTTAAAGTATGACATCTTGTTTAAAGTTATGGCATCTGCTTTTATAATAAAACACTTGT
>BMAV01027024.1:7292-28945 GCA_019973955.1 Trichonephila inaurata madagascariensis
CCATTGTATTGCTTCTCAAATTGTTCAAGAAAAACATTCTATTTAAATAATAACTTAAAATTTCTTGTATCATGTTGTACATATTTTAAGTGTTTATCGATAGATTTATAACCTTATGAGAAATTATTATTAAAATCATCTCGTAATGCAGAAAAACAATATACAGGCAGATCTTGTTAGAAAATTGAATTATTGCAATTATAAAAGTCAAACATTTCGTGGCGCCATCTGTGAAGAACTATTAAAACCATTTTGTACATCTCATATGGGCTAAAATTAAATTGTTTTGATCTCCAAAATTTAAACATAAAAGTAAAATGAATAACCAAAATGACTAACTTTTCAATGATCTCGATATTTTTTCATTTATTATGAAAATATAAATTCAGTAATCAAATCAAGGAGTTTTTAAAACTAAAATAATATGTATGTATATATGTATCATTTGTTATTAATTTGTATTTATTTTTTAACCTTAAAAATTTTATTAGAACTATTTTGCAGAATTATTACACATCATCCTCACGGCATTAAAAATACAAACAGTACCTGTCACTTTGTATCGTCAATGTATTAGAAGTTAGAAAGTATATATATATACTTTCTGATATAATTTTTAAATTCGTACGTATGACTCGCCTTTTTTATTTCTTGATGCGCCTTGTGATCTTCTTAGATCACTGGATAAAATAGTTTCAACCATCTTTAAAATTTTCCCTATTCTCATTTTAAACTTTTCTTTAAAAATTAACTTCGATCTCCTGGAGCATTTCATTTTATTTATTTATTTTATCCTCGAGGCCCATTTTCCACCGAATAATCTGTGAAGAAGATAGGGATAGAAAATATCGCTTCATTTCTATGAAAATATATTGCTACTACACAGATATATTCCTTTATATACTACTGAGACTAATTTTTTCATAAACATCCAAAAAAGCTAGATGTCCACAAACATGCACAATAAAAATATTGTTGAAGAAAATACAAATGCGTAAATACACCAGTTTTTTAATAAGCGTGCGTAGTACTCACAGTGTCGTGTAACGGAGAATATTAGCCCCCTCCCCCTCTGCAAAGTCAGGTTTTTGGCTCCAAGCTGGATCTCATAAAGGATTGCAGAACAATAACACAATGTACGTGCTTGGCGTCAGTCAAACTTAGGGCCCCCCGCGGTGCGGGGCTGTACGTTACGCCACTGTGACGACTTATATTTATTTAATTAGAGATTACTTTAAATAGCATGAATCATTAAAATCATTATATATTATGAAAATTTTTAATAATCATAACATAAAACAAATTTACTTATTTCATATATTTTCATTTCACTTAACATTAAAAAATCCTAATTGGACTTCAAGTTTTTACTATGCATTGATCTATGCACTCTTTGGAAAGCAGTTTCGGTTTCTGAAACAATCAGTTAACAATTCAGGATTCGTGTAAAATGCTGATTATATATTTTAAAGAAATCCTAAAAACATTATATATATATATATATATATAAAAGGCTGAGCAATATTTCCAAAATAACAATGTTTATTTCTTTTAATTTTAAACACTTTTTAAAATCGATGAAAGATCCACACAGGGTTCATACTATTACAAATCTTCCTTAAGAGTTCTCCCAAAAGCTCCATCCGTGTGATCAGTTTGATTGAATTCAGAGGTCTTGTAAGTTTAGATGAGAAAAAATAGCCTCCTCATCTTTATCTCCAAAAACATCTAATTAGACTTTATATTTTTTTCTCTAATACAAAGTCTCTTAAGTACAAATTATAGAAGTATTCGATGCAACTTTTTCTAAGATTCTACGTACTACATTCATAACCTTGGACCAGTGCTTCTCAAACTTTCAATACTCGCGACCCAATTTTAAGTCATAAATTTCTTTGCCCCTTCCCCTCTCAACCAAGTAAAAACAATGTGTTGAATTCAATAATAATATACTTTGACGTAAATGTACAATATGAATTTAATTACAAATCGTACAAATTATCAAGATAAGTATTGATTTTTTTTTATGTAATTATACATATGAAAGCCCATGGGGTCACTGGTAATTGTTAAATTTGTTCTTAACTTGGTATTGTTAAATTAATTATCAGATACATTTGCAGTACTGATACAATTATAAATATACCAGCTGCATGGCCCGGAATTGCACGGGCTTTCTCTGCTTTTATAAATTTTCCCTTTCCTTCACAAAATCAGCACTTCTAATAACTCTTTTTCAAAATGATTTCAACCCCACCCCCCTTCCTCCGCTTAGCCCGGCGTTGCTCGGTCTTTTACCGAGTGTATAACTTAAAATTCCCTGTTACGAAATTTTTTCGCTTCTTTTCTGTTAGACAAGTTTATTGCCTCCCGGCGTTGCACGAACATTTTTAAATGCATAACATATTGTCATGGAAATTCCCCTTTCCCTCTCGCCATCAGAGCTCTCGAGTAAGTGAACACTGGGACTTTAATATTCACTCACTCACTTTGCAAATTTTTAGGCCCCGGAAACGAAAATGTACCTTTTTAAAAACAGTTGTATGTCGAGAAAAGTAGAAATTTTTATAATTACAAAATTTCACAACTGTATTAAATGTTGAATTAAAATTGTGAGCATTTTTTGAAATGTTCGATTCACGGAAAAAAGTTTCATACAATTATTTTTATAAATGAAGAAGTGAACTTTGAATTTGATAAGTAGTTATTAAATATTTAAAATTTGAGTATATTTTAACTGATGCAACTTATTTAAGAGGACTTGGTACCCCAAAAATGACCGATCTATCGTTTTTTTTTATTTTTATTTAATCTTATTCTTTGCATTATTATCTTTCAATTGATATATCATTTGTGCAAGTCGGAAAGTTAGAAGTTGAAGAAAACTTCATTTGTAAACAAATTAGGCAATTCGGCCTCTCCCCCTTTTTAGAAAAAAAAAGCTCAAAGCGTTATGATAAAAAAATCTATTTTATAAAGAGAAATAATAACTATAAAAAAGAATGTGTAATATTTAAAGCAGAATATTACCGAGGCAATACAACACAATCATTTTTTTTTCTTTGTGAAATGTGTGCATGTAAAAATTTTTAATTAAGGCTTTTTATATTAATAATTTTATAATTTCAGTTCTTATTCCTGATATGTTTTTCATGCAAATGTAATACTTCAATATTATGCGAAGAAAAAAACTAAACTTTCTGTCGTGAGAGAAAAAAAAATTTTTTAAACACTTTTCTTAAACTTTCTTGTGCAATTAATACCTTCTTAAAATTGATCATATTTATAAAAATGTATGGGATGAAAAAATATGAAAATGCAATTTTATTTTGAAGAAAAATATATAACTAATATCTTAAAGTTGTATTTTAAGTTTATTTAAGCTTATTATATTTTTTTTTCAGAATTATAAACTTTAAAGTGGTTTCTCTCAGTTTGTGTTTTTCGAAACATTAGTGCATTCAAAATGCTACCCCTTCCACAACTATTTACCAATCACTTCCATTTTTTTGTTGTGTGCTGCATATAAAGCATGTGACAAAATTAGGGATCCATTTTGCTGTAAATTGAATACTTTTTTTTAAAAAAATTAAAATGTAAGAGATATTGGCTTTTTCGTTGATTTTTAGCCTGTATATCAACATTTTATTTTTTTTTCTCAAAAACGAATTAAGTTATTGTAAAATCGATCCCTAAAGTTGTTTATAACATCCGTAAGAAAACTACAAAAAAATTTCAGGTTAAAAAATTACTAATTACAGAAAGAGTAGGATTTTAAAATATTCCAAAGTTTCTTCAAAAATTTTTAATTTTTAAAATTGTGTGAATAATATGTAAAAAACTTCATCTCGTATCATTTTCTGGAATAGAAACACTAAATAAAATGCTAAAATAAAATTTTTAAATACATAAAGAAAGTATCTCAAAGGGTACCAAGTCCTCTTAAAAAATAAAATACTATAAAGAATTAAAATTTATATATATATATATATATTGAAGTAATTCCCAGTTGAATAAAATTTTTATTTTGTCTTCTATTTTTTTAAAAATATTAAAACTACCTTTTTTATTAATTATTATAATACTTATTATTACACTTTCTTGAAAGGTTTAGAATTATGCATTGACAGACTTCTAAAACCTTCGATATACACCCAGTATCAATTTTACTGTAGTTTTGATATAGGTTTATAATATTCTTAATTATCCACCGTTCTTCAAGTTTAGTGAAATGGGTATCCTATACACTTGGCCTTTTTCAACTAAATTTGTTTTGTATTTCGATATTATCTTTTGAACTCTAAATTTGTTTCAATATTTTTTTGTATTTTTATTTAAATAGTACTTAAGTTTTAAATTATCGCCTTGCTTAATGGAAACTATTTTTACAACTTTGCATTCAAATGGGAGAATCGATTTTACGTTGAATTTAAAAGACATTTATTGAGTGTGAGGACCGGTTAATATTTAACTTACAAAACAATTTTATTAACGTCAATCAAACTATTCAAATATCGTTTTTTCTCAGTTGTATAAATCGAAAAGTTCACCGAATCTTCGAATTCTGTGTAAGCGACTTTAAATTACCATAACTGAAAACTATATAGCACGATTTAAAAAACAGTGAAAAGCTTTTTCTGAAAGACGGCGTAACTCTATCTTGTTTCAAAATGCATTATTTTCAGGTCGACTGATTCGAGACGTATTCGTTTTTGCAAGGATTTTTATAAAATAATCGTCTGTGTTTTGTCTTTAGAATTTCAACGAATTTTTATTTTAATTAATATTGCGCAGTCCGTTAATATTAAGATTTAAAATTTGGCGAACGTAGCATACTCGAACTTTTCTAAAATCATAAATAAATTAGCAATATTCTTTTTTCGATTAAAATAGTATAAATAATTTATATCTGGAAGTGTAATACGTTAATATTACTTTTTTTATATTTATTTATGTTAAAATTGTAATCAGCCTCCCACACACTCCGCTTGTTCAAGCTTTCGCCGTTCCTGGCATCTGTCGTAGACAAAACAAAATGCAAAGTCTTGCTTCACACATAAGAGATAGATATATGCTGTCGCGGGCTTTTTTTGCAGAAGGCAGAATTTTTTCCTACTTACTTGACAATTATCGTTATATTTTGGACACTTCACACAATATCTTTATAAATTATAGCCTGGTTGTGTTATTCTGATGTATAAGCTATGTTATTGTAAAGTTTCAATAAAATCCATTCAGTTGTTTTTGCGTGAAAGACTACCAAACATCCACACAAATTTTCACGTTTATAATATTAGTAAGGATTCAGTGTGTGTGTGTAAGTGCGTATTCTATTTTTTATTATGTTAGAATGTATTTTGTTTTGCAATCCTTTCAGTAAATTAATATTTTTGAATAATATTTTATTTTAAACTTCTCGATATTCCCGCCCCCTATGAGGTGCGCCCCACAGTTTGGGAAACGTTACTTCAGACGAAATAAATAGCAATCATCCTTATGAAGTGTGTTTAAGAAACTAGATGTCACATAACATTTTTAGTATTATTATATGCATTTACGTTTTATTTAAGTTATTATATCGGATGTTAATAATTATTTATTTAACATTTAATAAATTAGAAAAACAAATTCACTTATTTTTCTTACGCCTTGCCCATTTTACAGTAGTATTTAACAAAATAAATAGCTTATATTTTGAACATAATTTTATTTAATGCTATTCGTTTTACACTGCTGTTTGTAAAAAATGCAACACCATGAAATAATCATCAGAATTAAATTAATTTTGCAGCAAATATCAATTATAGGAAGTTGTGAGGTATTCGCCCGTGGGTGATACCTTACTCCTAAGTTACCATCGTGACCTAGAGGTGTGGGAGCGAATGAAGAACCAGGCGTTACTATGATCTTAAAATGTCTTTATTAAGATCTTAACTTAAACACTAACAATGATAATATTTATATTATAACTTAGCGGATCTCAGATGAGAAAACACACAATACGTATAACTAAATAAGCATGATCTTAACCACTATATTTAACTTTCCCGTCTATTCCTAATCTCTGTTTATATCACAGTTACTAATAGATACTAGAATTATCCTACCTTAATCTCTTGTTTAACCGCAATCCTCTCGGGTCCTAAATATCTTTTGTTTATCTCGCGTGGAACTGTATCCACCTTGACTTGATCGTTCTGTCACGGATAGCTTCACACTCAATGACGGCTTTCTTCTCTTCCTTCAGTTCACGCGCTTAAACTCAGACTAGCATAATCACTTCCCAATAGGTCATACGCTTACGTTAAAATTTTGCTATATAAAAGATTTTTAATTTGCATATTCTCGTTTCGCATCTGGATTAGGTAGGAAAGAATTTGCCTTTTTCGGCCCTAAAGAACCCAAGAGGAGATTTTAGTAGAAATTGCGATGAGCACGTCACAATGTTATGTTAAATAGTAAAATTTCAGAGCCATCGCGCATGCGTGGCGTGCACAGCACTCTCTGAACTGATGCTGAAAGCGTATAAATAGAGGGCTGTAGCCAGACGTTGAAAATAGTTAATGATTATTTATTAGAGGTGAACATTCAGTGAGAACTAAGTATGCCTCCACGATAAAATGAGGAGAAATTCCATCAACTTACAGAGTTAGAACGGGGAAGGATTATCGGCCTTCAAGAAGGAGGAATTTCCTGTCTCGCAATAGGAGCTCGTCTGCAGCGGAACGGTTCCACAATGATGCGAGTTTGGAGGCAGTGGACCAACGAGCACCGAATAACTTGAAAAACTGACAGTGGACAACGGAAGGTGACGTCAGCGCGTGACGATGGACACCTGCTCTTCATGGCGGTGAATGACCGTACAGCTTTCTCCAGGCAGCACGTTGGTCTACTGCTACAAGTGTATTAATGTCGGCTTCGTCAATTCGTTGACGTCTGCTTCGGCCTGGATTGCGTGCAAGGGTGCTTTTATACAGAATCCCCCTCACGGCAAACCATCGAAGGCTGCGTCTGCAATGGGCTCATAACCACTGAGCCTGGCAAGCTGATTGGCACCAAGTTGTCTTTTCAGATGAATCACGCTTCAATTTGGGGGACCATGATGGCCGCATTCGTGTTAGACGCTATGTCGGTGAACGCTGCCTTCCAGAGTGCGTTATCGAACGATATAGTGGCCTAACACCCTGAGTTATGGATTGGGGTGCGATTTTGTATCATGGACAATCCAGTTTGCCACGAATTGAGGGTAATCTCAATAGCAACAGGTACGCCCGTGAAGCGCTACAGCCAGGAAGTCGTTCCCTTCCTTCAAGGCATCCTTGGAGCTATCTTTCAGCAGGATAATGCACGCCCTCATGTGGCAACGACTTTTCGAGACTTCTGTTCAGCCTAACACATACAACTTCTTTCTTAGCCTTCTTATTCGCCCGATATGTCACCGATTGAGCACGTGTGGGATTTGGTTGGTCGTGATCCGCCAATGTGGAATTCTCTTCCACAAACAGACATTCAAAATCTGTTTGACTCCATGCCACGTCGTGTAGCAGCACTTTTTTCAGCATGTGGTGGCTACACCAAATACTGATTTCGGACACTTAATATTGTCTTTTTGCTTTGAAAATTTCGTCATTTATTTGTACTAATATAAGTCGTTTGTGCATTATATTTTATTTAATTCTGGTGATTCCTTCATGATGTTGCATTTCTTACAAACAGCAGTTTAAATATGCATAAACCAGTGGCTTATATACGGATTGTAGAAGGCTCAATGGAAAATTGGACCCATCCTTCAATCTTTATTCTAGATTTGTTTCCATACATGAGACTCAATAAGTAAAAGTTTGGAATCATTTCCTTCCCGCAAGAAAAATTTACACAAGCCCAAAGGAAAATATGTATGTGAAAGAGAATCTAACTGACAAATGCAGAGTCTCTCTCTTATTAATAAAGAAATCAGTGAAAAAATGTCAGTAACCGTTGATCAAGGAAGGAAATTTTTTGTTTCGTTCAATGCATTTCTAGTTGGGATGACCTGAGGGATTGTGTCTGAATACGATATTGTCCGACAATTTAATAATTCATTTCTAACTTCTAAACAAAATAAAAAAATAATAAATTGAAGTGGGTTTGCAATTGAAGTGTCGTATTTTCAATCCCAGGATTTCGGGATTGCATTATCCGAATCCCGGGATTAGGATTGGACTATTTATTACAAGTAATATAAAAAAAATTTTTAAGTCAATTCCTATTTAGATCAACAAAGAAAATTTTTTTATTTTAGCTACTTTTTATTAAATAGTTACAATTAATATAAATATGTATATACATAGGACAGAATCACAACATTAAGTGGTCATTAATTTTTATTAATTATCATTAAAATAACCAATCATGTATATAAAATTTCAGTTCAACTGAATGCTTTAAAACGTGAGAAAAATACCTTTTTAAGTTTTAACACAAGTCGCCAAAATGGTTGCTAAGTCGCCAACGTGGCTGTATTTGTAATTCTTTAAATAAATAGTTTTAATCAATTAATTTTTATTCATTATAATTAAATTATTGTATTGCCATCCAAAATAATCATGTATATAAAATTTCAGCTCAATTGAGCGCTTTAAAATGTATTTTATTAACGATTGAAAATTCCACCAAGATAAATAAATAAATAAATAGAGATAGTGAGCTAATAGTAGGAATTGAAAAATACTTACACATTATAGCATAATTGAAGTTGCATAATAAAACTGAAAATATAATTAAAATTTGGTTTAATATTTTTTATAGGAAAAAAAAATTAAAATTAAATCATCATAAAAGAACCAAATAGAAATAGTACATAATGAAATTAGAAAAACATTTCTTCATTTATCGTGTTTCTGTAAATAAGCTTTTAAAAAACATAGCTCGTCCGGTGTTTCATCGCTTCTTGTTTTTGTTACAAATTGTCCTGCCGTAGAAAATGCTCGTTCAGACCCTACACTAGTAAGTGAGGCCTTCATGAAAGGCAACACTTATAATTATTAATATTTAATTATATAGATTACAACGATTTGAATATCAATAGAATTAAATAAAGAATGACATGAATGTATATATGTTTCAATGACTGTGGGAATAACCAATTGTTCATTTCAAATGTTAGAACGCCACTTGGGCAATACAACGCTACCCGACATATTATATGATCTCTACAAAAAAACTATTTTCTTGTAGTTATTGAAGTGACTGATTGTATGTACGTTAAAATGCATTATTTTTTTCTGCACGAAGGGGATTTGAAAATTAATGTGAAGTGTTTTATTATAAGTTTCTGTTGATTAAGATACAACAGCAGTTATGTGTTAAAAAAAAAACGCTTGAGACTTGTTGGGCATCAAACAATTTTTTTTTTTTACTTCTAATGGGCTGCGGATTAATGATTAACAATTGCAGACCTAGTACATACCCCGGAAACTGGTATCTCTTTTAAGTGCGGCACTCTATAGGCAGATAACAATCGCCACAGATAATTTTGACGCTCAGTTTCCTCCCCAGAGGGAGGCACCTGAGCTCTGACGATGCGAAACTGTACTATAATAGTATTTAATTTTGCCAAGAGCATCCAAGCCAAATCGACACTCTAAGGATCTTTTACATGTCGTATAATTATACGACATGGCCGCTGTCGATTTTCTGCATCATGAAAATCCACCGACTCGGGCCGGGATCGAACTTGCAACGTTGGGTGCAGAAGGCCAGCAACAAATCAAACACGCCACCCAGCTGGCTATCAAACATAAATAATTATCTTGATAATTTAATAACAAAATAATAATTAATGATTAATGTCATAACAAGTTCTTACCCTTATGTGAATACAAAAATATTTTATATTGTAACTTTTATAACAAATAATAAATAAATAGGGATTTATTTCTTTTTGTAATATTTCTGTACGTCAAAGAGAGTGTAAAACCTATACAAAAACTATAATAATTTCATTAAAACCGCTCTTTTATAAGTACATCAACCTATACAACCTCCTGTATTACTACTTAATTTACATGTGACCTCTAAAGGTAAGAGGATTCCCCACATCTGGATTATTCTAATTTTATGTAAGTTATTTCTCTTTCTGTAAAAACAGTTTACATATGCATACATATAAATATAAACTGAACTCATTGGATACATATTAATTGCATAAAAATACTAAACTGATCTCAGTGGTGCAACAGCCCATGAGGGAGGGCCAAGGCCTACTGTGCCCATCTCATTATACGGGATCATTTGGTGTTGAGGTGCAGGAACTGATGTCCTGATCAGGTGGTTAATCTGAAGCGAAACCTCTAGTGTTTAGTCCCCAAGAACGCTTGGTACTCATTTACATATCCACTGAAGGAATGAAAGGCTGAGTCGACCTTTCCCAGCCCGAAGATGGAATCCCGAACCTGTGGTGGGGAAGCGCGATATGCTACCGCTCGGCCACTGGGCCTATACATACGAACTTCAGGGTAAAATAAAATTGTCTACTTAAAAAGAATTTGAAATATTGATTTTTTTTTTTAAAAAAAGCGCGCTTTACTAGTTAGATTAAAATAATTTATTACTAGATATTGGAGAGACTCAAATACTTGATTCACTTTTTTAGAAATATAACCATAACTTTGATTGTAATTAAATCAGAAGAATAAAAATCGAGTCTACAGAAATATTTGTTGTCTGAACAAAAAATTTCATGTTTCTAATTTTCTAAAACTTAAGTGCGGTATAAGTTGTTCTTAATGAAAATTCATTCAAGCTTCCCACACAGGAGAAATTCAAGCATGCCCTAGAAAATGATAAAAAGGAAATAACACGAAAAATATAACTCTGGAAAAGAATCCATCGTTTTAACTGTGAAAAAAATTGCGAAAATTTCTTCATCGAAATTTTTGAATCATTTTTATAAAACAACTCTTCCAATCCCCCTATAAATATATTTACTACTGGTCATTAAAATTGCAACATCGCGAAGGAAAGCAAATAACAAAATTTTACTTACTAAGGGAATATATAGCATGGTTAGGAAAAAAACACGGTTAACTTCGTAGGAAACTCAGGGATAAACAGGGTCCAAAATTAATATATACAGCTGCCACCTGTAGAAGCCGAAATGGTTGTAAGCCAGTTAGCCTGGGTTTGGATGACTGATGAGGCAAGCCATTCCTTGTTTCTTTATTTAAGTTATACTTCAGCGATATTAGTGGCTGGAGGGCGATGATAGACCGGTCTCTTAGCATTTTACGACCGATTTTTTCAATGGGAAAGAGATCTGAAGAACGTGATGGCCTGGGAAAAAGCTGAAACCATCTGTGTTAAGTTATATCAGAATATGACAAGCAACATGCTGGCTTGCGTTATCCTGTTGAAAGATGACGTCTCCAAGTCCTTAAAAATACGTCATAACCACCGATCTTAAAATCTGAGAAACGTAACACTGGTTGTTCAGATTACCAACGACGGGACGTCTTGTATATCCAATAGCTGTCCATATCATCACTCCAGAAGCAAATCCTTATGCCGAATATCAAATGCAAGAAGGCCTTGTGCTTTTTTTTCTCAGTGCCTTTAGACACAGATATGTCCATCATGATGCTGCATATAGAACGGGACTCGTCTGAAAAATCTATGTTTTTCTATTCCTGTACCCAGTTTTACCGTTGTATGCAGCACTGTCGCGAGAAGTTTGTATGGTATAAAGTCAAAGGAAGCCACAATATTTGTCACCGTGTAGACATTCCATGCTTCTCCAGACGACCTCACGCTGTCAGTATAATACTTGTCTTGTTGCAAAAAGACCAATTTCAGAAACAAGGTTCATTATTTGTCTGTACAATCCTTAAGGTATCCGACTACGTTCGGAACCGTGATTTTGCAAAAGCGTGTAAATGGATAATATTTATGATATTTAGTGTCACTTAAATTAGAATACATGTATAAAATTGTTTTAAGGACATTATGACTAAAAAAAAATAATTTTTAATACAATATCTTGACAAAAAATTAACTTAGAATAACCTTTATTCCAAATGTTCTCCTTTTGTAAAATATGATTCTATTGTGTAATAATATTTTGCCTGTATTCAGCTCAGACCTCTGTACAGAGGCTCAACTAGAATTTTTGAAACGCATAACTTGGAAGTCGGTTTATCCATGTTTTACAAAAACAAAAGGAAGAAATTTTAAGAAAATACGCCGATAATTATTTCAAATGGTTGTAACTCTGAAAATAATTTGAATTTTTCAAAAATCATAGTTGAGCCTCCGTACAGAGGTCTGAGCTATTGACAGGCAAAATATTAATACACAATAGAAGCATTTTTTACAAAAGGAGAACATTTGGAAAAAAGGTTATTCTAAGTTTATATTTTGCCAAAATATTGTATTTAAATAATTTTTTTTTGTTATAATGTCCTTAAAATAATTTTATACATGTATTCTAATCTAAGTGACACTAAATATCATGAAAATTAAACATTTATGCGCTTTTTTAAAATCATGGTTCCGAACGTAGTCGGATACCTTAAAGACCAACCTGGTAACATATCTGTCCTTCAGAACGTTAGTGGACTAGAGGTCTTTGAGATCCTCAGTCTGAACCTCCCCAAATCATAGATTTTATATTCGCATGATAGTTGTTGGATTGCACCAATGCGAGTAGCAAAATAGTGGAATGATAAACCGCATTTTTGATATCTCACGATCCAACTATTATCAAACTTTGAAGCGTGCTGTAACATTCGTAGTTATTTGTCTTTCTTTTACGAGACATAACATGATCTTCTCACAAGCAACCTATTTTCAAATATGATTTCAGAAAAACGAACCATTAACATAATTTTCTTTTTACACAGAGTTTGAGATGCCGTTTCTCTCCCTTGCATTGTTCGAGTGCACTTAAATGCTAATATTTGCATATCCCAGGATCTTCCTTACATGCGAATGACTTTGGTATCATCCCTCCTTTATGGTGTTGTATTTTTAATGACCAACATATATATAATTATTAAAGACATTCAAAATACATTTTTTATGAATCTCTTTTCAGTTCTACCTACTGGTATTAGAAGGTCAAATAAACTTTTAATCACACACTTATAAAAACAAAATCAGTAGTAAAAGTTTCTTAAAATATAAAATTTAAAGACTGATCAATTTGTCTTCGAGATCTGGTTTGTTTTTCATACCCTATCTTTTTTTACTTCGTTGATTAATAATATAAACCTAAAAATAAGGAAGTAAATATTTATACAAACGAAACTTTATGCAGTAGAAAAACAACTAAATTATCAATCTATCTCTAAGCCATGATGTTGCTTTTTTTATATATAATAGTTTTATTTTGTTCTATTGCTGTATTTCTTCCGGAACTGATGCTAATAAATAGGAATCAAAACTTCTGCAAACAGGAAGTAAGTGAACAGAATTATATGATGAAGTTTTCCTTTATACGCGTGCTAAACAATAGAATGATGAGATTACACAATAGATAAAGAAGTGGAAGCTTAATTTTGAGGAGTAGGGCACAGAATATGTTATTTGAGTTGAATCTGTGAACAGTTTCAATTTATAGCCACTGACGTAAGTAATGATAATTGAATCTGAATCAAGCTTCTGTATAAAATTGCATTATATATATATTTTTCACGATTTAATATATGTTCTATTTGTCTACAATAGAAGATTATGTTTATCATTCTTCTCGTGTTGCGATTAAATTTGATGAATAAATGAACCATTAAGTATACTAAGTGTTATTTCTTTGAGAGTAACACTTTCATGATCTATGTACTACTTTTCTTTGAAGTTGTCATTTAATATCCGAGAGAAATATACTAACATGTTTTCTAAATGAATCGTATAGTTTAAAGAAACAGAAAGAAAAACAAAAATATGTTTCATCCCAATCAACTCATAAAAATTTATTATCTCGATAGTAAAAAATTACTCCTTCCAAATGCAATTTTATTAGGTGGGTTAATAGAGAATACAAGTTGATAACACAAATGAGCAAAACGACTAGGAAAATAGAATGAAAATTGAAAAACATAATTAAGGTGGTTCAAATACTTGTTTAGGGGTTTCGGAGATCTTCCGTCAACTAAAATTATAGAAGATACTTTTTATATCAAATAACTGTCCATAATTAAGAAAAATATAATCGTTATGACGAAAAACATGTTTGTGACCTTAAATTTGACATGAGTATACATTCCACCTTCTGCGACAGATTTTCTTAAGAAATGTTGACATTTGTGTGTACATGCATTTCAGAACATTCAGGAAGAGATAAATTATTAGCAATCGACTTTGCTAACACCATTGCAGCCGCTGCAGCCTAGTGGTCAAGGTAAAGGGCTCGTGACCACAGTGTGTCATGCGTTCGAGCCTAGTACCGCTGAAGATTCGCCGTGTAGGGGAGCGATGCACACACATTGGTGTGGTGTGACGTTTGGTGAGGGGTGCCAGCTCAGATGTAGTCTTTGTCACTTGACCTTGACCATGGCTCAAAATTACGAGGTCTGTCATCAAAAGCACAAGAGCAGCTGAATAAAGCGATGTTAATATTCTCTCACTTGCTAACACCACATTGTTAATAGTTTTCCCTAACACAAAATGTTGATTTGTTTACTTTTTGAATCGTATGGGAATTTGTCTTGTTCCTTACATGCTTTTCGAAAATATAAAAAGAATTAAATCTTCATACAATGGTAAAACCTCTTTATCCAGAGATAATCCCCATTGTCTCTTCTTAAACCATCATAAAATTTATTTTGCAAAATATAAACTAGTATTAAATCTACAAATGAGTTAAACTGAAATTCTAAGCATTTCAGATTTCGAATTGTTTCATAGCAATTATCCAACAATTCCTGAATAGAGTTTCGACAGTTACGCGTCAGAGCTTTAGAATTAAAAAAGTTATTTATATAACTGAGCATAAAAACTAAATTTTTCTTATTATCGAATAGAGCAATTAGAGTTGCCGAAGATTCTTTGTAACTAGATTCAGTTATTGGAAACCCTTTTATTAATCCAACAACATGCTTTTAAATATGACAATTTTTGAAAATCTGAGAAATTCGAACATTCATGAATAGTTTTTAAAAATATTTGCTTCAAACTGATCTAAAATCCTAAGCATTTCCCCTGAAATTAGGTAAATCAAATTTTGGAAGATTATTTGATGGCTTTGTGATATAAATTTCCCTTCAAAATTATCTTTTACTTCGTACCTTTCTACTTCTGTAGTATTTAATTTTGATTCAACTTTTACTTAGAGTCGAATAAGCTGTATTCCGAATATTTTTGACTTTCTTCACAATATCGTTTGCCAAATCATCTAAATTACTAATTAGGTCACAAACTTGATTATTAAGATCATTATATTGACGTTCTTGATCAATTAATTGTTTTTTAAAAAACTTTAACTCTTCGCATTCAATTTTTTCATTCTCCAGATAGTTATTAATTTTAGCTGCAAGTTTAGTTATTGGAATGCGAAGGACACTTCGATTAACTTAATTATTTTTTTAATTTAGAAGCCATGCTCAGTCAAAAACGAAAGCAAAAAAATCTGAATTTCTAAGGTTCCGTGGCTCGACGGACCAAAAATTATGCAGATGCTGATTCGAATTTAAATAGAATCAGTGGACTGTAAAATTAAAAAAAAAAATTGATCTAAAGAATGTAAGAACAGGAATGAATAGTTTTGAATAAATCATTAAGAATAGAATTTCCACAGAATAAGAATTTTAACATGGAGAATTCCACAAGAATAAAGTTTTCAACATACCTCACTTTATTTTACAATTCGATTCGAAAAAGAACATATCGCGAATCAAAACAAACAAATCTGCTGCCAGATACTTCACATTAATAGAGACGCGTGAAAAATTAAGAATAATTAAACACGTTGGCGCAGCTTGAGTTCACGAGCCAACAGTGGGATTTACTACTAAAATTGTTTCGATTACTTACTAATTTATTTTAATTATTGCATTAAATTTACCAAAGCTTTGATCGGTTTCGCATCATGTACAGTCGGATATCCAATTTTATGAACCTCTATTTTGCGAACTTTTTCCTGGGACCAAGAGCAGAAGAATATTTAAACTGAGTTTCTATTTAACAAATTTTCCACATAATTAATTTCTTTTAGGGATTTAAATATTTCGTTAAATAGAAATCCGACTGTATATTCTACCTTATATCAAATATTCATACGAGTCATTGGGAGTGAACCTTTAGTTTATGGAGTTATGTTTATTTGGCTCGTTTTTTGTATCGAGTGACAAGCCATTAGTTTTCTGTGACAACTTTATCATAAATATTCATTCTCTTAAGATAAGAACTCGGAAATACGCTTGAGCAACATACTGCGTATTTTTTAAAAGCGAACTTTGCTCTGTCTTGGATATCTTATTATTCTGTTATGTATTGTAATTAAATTGGAACATATTTTCTTAGCGTAAACTAACGTATATTGTTTCTTCAACAAATAAAAGAAGTTTTTATGACTTATAAGTTTTTCATTTTTAAGTGGATTTTATGTAAACTTGATTAATTTTTGAAATAGCTGTTCTTCTCTTATTAATATTTTTACAAAAGAGCTTGGAGTAGACAGGTAAAAATTTTTTAGCTAATGAAAGACTATAATTAAAATAGAATACACTTACACACACATAAAACAGAACTGCAATCATTAGAAAAATTATAACTCAAGTTATAATGTCAGCTTTATTGAACGAAGTATTAAAGCAAAAAGTTAAATCAATTTAAATTTAATACCTCATGTCCATAAGTTAAAGATAAAGCAAGTTCAGGCAAAGAAAGAGTCAGAAGCAAAACAAATGTGACTTATTTGTAAAGCCGTTTTATTAAACAAAAGGTAAAGAACAAAAAATAGTGCTATATGCTTGATATCATTAATAAAAATTGCGAGTTTTGCTCCCTGTACCAGTGGCTGAAGAGAGCTGACGAGATAGGTCTGATGCTGTGCTCCGTCTGTTTCTTTTGGCAATAACTACCCAATACCGGTCCTCATAAGGTTTTGTAACTCCGGGATGACCTGTTCTGTAACATCTACACATATTACCATCATCTTGGAATCGTTTCCAAAGCCTGGAGATGACACTCTGCGCGATTCTAAGTTCCTAGGATATTTCTAGTTGGGTACGCCCACATTCCAAACATGTAAAAAGTCATCCAAATGCGTCCGTTGTGTCATAACTATGCAGTTATTACACTGAAAGGCTTCTAAAGCTCTTGCGAACTATTTTACTTTTTTGCCAACATTCCTTATATACTCTTCTCTTACACTCTCGTCATTGAGACATACTGTCGGTGATATCTGGTGGCTTCCTGCAATTTGCATATGATTTTGAAAAAGTATGTGTAGGCATTTTAAGGGTAAGATATCTGTTTTAGAGTTCGATTTCCGCTCGACTCTGGGAGAGACTGAATTATCCTTAATTTATGGATATGAGTGTGTATATCGCATACTTAAAAATAGAATACATCACAGAAATATTTTCGTAAATCAAAGTGAATCTCTTTGGTTGCAATGAATATGTCCCTAGGTCGTAATAAGTCTATACATCTTTGTTATGAAGTACCTAGTGAACAAGCAACTAGGGAAGTACATAATCTCCCTTAATAAAATATAATAAAATAGAATAAAATATTATTTACTAGCCGTTATTCGACCCTCTTTACAGCATATTTCATGATGCCGAATGACTATATATGTCTAAGTTCCAGCATTAAACTTTCGATTGTATCCAAAAAAATTCTTACAGCCCTTGCAACTTAATTTGAAAGGAACAGAACTTGAATTTGGGAAAATGAGAAGTATATTTATCTCTTACCCCTAAGTAACTCTCCCACTTTCGGAGTCGATTTCCGTAAAACCCGTTTTCAGCGAACCTCTCTTCAACAAAACATATATGTTTGCCAGATTTTAAATCTCCAGGCCTCATAATTCAAAAAAAGAAAAAAATATTTATACATGTAACTCCCCTAACAATACGCAATCTTCTCCCCTTTGGAGTCAATTTCTTCAGAACCCATTCATAACTGATCTTTACTCAATAATAAAAACATGTTTTCCAAATCTCAATTATGTATTTGAAAACGGTATTTTTAATCTGTACGCCCCCGTAACCCCCTTGGGTGTCGATTTCGAGAAAACTCTTAGTGGATCTCTAATATACAAAATAATGTGCGCCAAATTTCAAATATTTTGTCTTATAACTGAAAAACAAGATTTTTTTATTTAAATCAAAAACGTCCCGGAAACCTCCGTAATGCCCTCTTTGTATTTCCACAAATCCCGATTACAGCAAATTTCTACTTATTAAAAGAAAATTTTAAAATCTGTAGGTCTATATATTAAAAAGGTCACCAATTTGCGGCACGCTGCCACAATGTGGCACGAAGGAATTGTAACAGTGGTACGCGAAGACTTATTGAAAACTTAAAATATTTGAAAAGTTAACAATAATTAACAACAATTATTAACACACATTCAGATTTTAATGAAATGCGGTTGTTTTAGACTAAAAAATACTCTCGAAATTTATTTTAAATACGCTTAATTAATTGAATTACAATAGAAAATTCTCATGTAGAAAATAACTTTCATTAATTTGTACGTTATTTGCTCAAAAACGGGAATTTTTCTTTACAACACCCAGCATCCCCCCCCCCTCTCCCTTGGAGACGGATCTCCGCAATACTCGTTCTTAGCGGATATCTACTCAGCAAAAGTAATACTCCTGCCAAGTTTCAAGTCTGTAGGTATTAGACCTCGTGACCTGTACCTACTATTAGACCTTTACGCATTAAGTTCCGTCGCTTTTCTCGTTTATATATATATATATATATATATATATATAACATATGTTCTCTGCCTCTGTAGAGGTATCTACATAAGCTTAACAGGAGTGATTACTTTTGTCTAGTGGTTATGTTACTCGGCTTCGGAACCAAGCGTCGCGGGTTCTAACCTTCACAGCCTCTATTAATATTTTAATACAGAAATTGTGTTACAAATATGTAACAGATGAGTTTATTGAAGAGACCACACAAGTGGACAACACCTTGGCACGAATAAGGCCTGCTTAACTGAGTCTCGATCTGTATACAGGCCTTTAGTTAAGTTACTTTTAGTAAGGAGGTCCATCACTCTTCAGTATTTATGGCTGAAAGGGCAAGAAATTGACCTTTATGAAATTCTGAATCTAAAATAAGATTTAAATTATAATATAACTTCTAAAATTTTTCATTTAAAAGAAATCGTGTTCTTATTCATTATTTATTCTAAGAAATAAATAAAAACAAATATAAGATAAGCTTAAAGAGTTTCTTTGATATTACTATATAGTATCTTCCTTGTAAGAAAGAAGTGTAAATGCTGTTTAGATATTTATTAACTTTTTTCATATAATTAAAAATTCGTAGTTTCTGATTTGATGATTTCTATAAAATAAACTTTTATATAAAAAGTAGTACGAATAAATTAGCTCTTACTATAGCCTTGACATGTAAATGATTACCGTGCTTTTTTATTCATAAAAAATTTATGTATATATATATATATATGTCACTGTTTTAATTATACATAAAGACAAGTATTTGTAACTACGACTGTGAAACAGAATATTGTCAGCAAACAAATTTAAAAAATAAATGAAATAGAGTTTCCGAATACAGTAAGATCCATCTTAATTAGAATGTTTTATTTAAATGGGGAAATATTATTACTGTTGGGAAAAAATGAATAAAAGTACTTTTTCACAACTGATTTAATTAAAGTATTTGTCAAGAAGGAATTAAAATTCTTAGCATAGAGTTCTCTTTTTCAATTCCTACTATTAGCTCACTCTCTCCCTATATATATATATTTATTTATATATCTTGTTCAAATTTTCATTCTTTAATAAAATGCTTTGTATTCATCCTTTCAAAGAAAGGAATTGAATTTTTTTCTTTATATTACTTGTTTTTCATGAGGGTAGGATATAATTTATTTAAACATAAATAGCCAAACTAATGCTATAGTATTGCAGCAAATTATACACTATTGAAATGCATTCTATTGTAAAAGTACAAGGACACGCGGAACTCTATTAAGCAAAATAATTTTATTCAAAACCGAAAGTACTTCATACTTCTTATCAATATGTAGAGTTTTCATAAAATGTTGCAACATACGCGTAAGAAATTCACTTAGAAAAGTAAAAAACAACAACAATTAAGTAATAAAAAAGTGCTAAAATACATTTTTCAAAACTGTGAGATCACGAGAGGGGAAAAAAAAGTTTCAGCAAATTTAATAGAACATTGTTCCACCATTTTTCTGAATAATTTACAACACACGATTTGTGATCGAGTTTATAAAATCTTTTTTTTTTTTTAAAAAAAGAGCTGCGAATCGGTAAATGGCATTGCAGATCTAGCACATTCCCCGGGAGCTGGTATTACTTTTTAGTGCGACATTGTATAGGTAGATACCAGTTGCCGCAATGTGATTCGGATGCCCAATTTCCTCTCCAGAGGGAGGCACCTGAATTTTAATGAGGTGAAATTGTGCAAGAAAGTTTAGTTTTGCTGAGAACATCCAAGCTAAACAGGCACTCTAGGGATCTTTAACATGCCGCATTTAGCATACGATAGGGATGCTGTCGGTTTCCTGCATCATGTAAATCCCCCGACTTGGGCCAGGGTCAAACCCGCAAACTTGGGTGTATAAGGCCAGCGCCTAGCCAGCTACGCCACCCAGTCGACGTTTATTAAATCTTACAAGAAAGATTCTGGAATGTGGTCTCATTTTCCCATAATGACAACTTCCAATTTTATATGACAAATTGTATTTTTATTTATTTTTTTCATATATTTGGAGAAACAAAACAAAAAAACCTACACATCTTTTCTGTAAAGTTAATGTCAGAACTGCAGCATGGTTCACTGAGATGGTACCCGTCTTTAATTGCTGATGTTTTACAGCATCTGGAAAGTGTATATTTCTTTTTGAACCTCCATGTATTATGTTGGAGATGCAAATAATATTAAAGAATTTGTATGGTTGGACGCTACTAGTATTAAACTTAACCGTCTTCATGTTGTAGCAAACTCATTAGGTTTTAGATTCTTTCAAGTAGTTTTTGCACGATAGAAATGAATTTTACAAATTATTTATTCAGAATTCCACAAAGACGCGTAAACATTGGATATTTTATCTTTTTTATATATATAGTTCCACGTTCATTAAAACAATATCATGTTTTTCAAAATTAGCGTTACTTCTTGCGTGTTGACGTAAAATAACTGCATGAAATTTTGAAAAAATTTACTAATCCGTTTCTTTCAAAATTGTTGATTAGAAAAATAAGCCAATTGTGCGAGATTCCAGCTGAATATTTGCAATGAAAATCACCGGAATCGTATTTGAGTCACATAATGTTTACTCACGACGGAAGAAAACAAGATGTGCGGTCTCATAAATAAACATTACCGCTCAAAGATGGGACGAATTCTGCGAAAATTACGAGGTGAACGTGAAGGTAAAAAGTCCCCTCTAGCGACCGTTTGAGGTATTAGGACACATTTTTGTACCCTTACTGAGG
>BMAV01027024.1:41109-65694 GCA_019973955.1 Trichonephila inaurata madagascariensis
CCCCCTTCCCCATACAATAACAATGTGTTAAATGTAGCAATAATGTATAATACTTTGACTCTAAAGATAAGTATTAAATTTTGTGTATGATAAGCCCATTGAAAAATCAGTAGTAATTATTTAACATGTTCTTAACTTAGTATTGATAGTATCTATAGCATTTGATTAGTATCAAATATATTGTGGCGTACTGATACATTTATAAGTATACTATATCAGAATAAATGTGTATTTTTTTATTATGTCAGAATACATTTTGTTTCAGAATACATTTTTTAAGTAAGCTTTTATTTTCGAGTTTCCGATACGCTCGTGCCCCCTTGTAGGGTTATCACGCCTCCCTACGGGACCGTGCCTCACAGTTTGAAAAACACTGTAACAAGGTGTTAAAATATAAAAAGTATTACCAAAAATATATAATATCGGCCTATGCGCATCAAAAAGCCAAGTTCAAATACAGAATTCGTATACCGTTGGAAAGGGCGTCTCAAGAGCAATCAAATGTTACCAATATAACTCCATGTGGGTGAGTCATGCAGTGCCAGGAACGTAAAAGAATGAATGCGACCGAGTGGATCACAGTCAACGTAAGTACATATGCAGCTGGGGCAGTTGAAATTATTCAAGTGAATGATGAAATCACTTTTATATTGACACCGGAATGTGTAGGCATCGATTGTGTTCGATGGTCGTTTATGAAGACACATTGGGCAGCAGCTAGTGCACGTTTCACTACGACGTTTTTCAACATTCCATTCGGACATAAGTATGATATGTGTGATCGTCTATGGATTCTGCACTCATCGAAGCCAACAAAAGAAAAACACTTGCCACTGCTTAATAATATTTTCCCTGAATTGCTAGTGACTGACTTTAAATTGTGCAGTACGAGTAAAAAATCACTGGACTCGAACAAAGTTCCCACATTGTCACGTTCGGAAGGATTTGTGTATCCATCAAAGCAACACGCGGTTGCCCGCATTAGATGCAATTAATGCACGTCTAGTAATTCCGCGACTGTCATTCATGCAGATCCGTTGGTTGCGACGCCATTATTATACCCGTGGATGTGGACACAATGTTGCAGCAGCTACCGCATCAATTGGATGATGATCAGGAGTTCAATGTTAACATAAAGAAGAACATGATACATACATCTATGTATCTGAGCGGCGTGGTCATAAAGTCAGTGGTAAAAGCTTGGCTATAATTCTTACTTGGTCAATCATTGTGTAAGCACTACAAGATTACAATGTATTTCATGCTAACACAATAATCAGTTGTAGCAACCAACGCCATCGGTGATGATCCGATCAAGCATCTACAGTGTGACAGAAGTGCACTGGAGTCGGAGGTTCTGCTTGTAAGGCAAAATTTAGCAATCAGCGAGACTTGGATGGAAGCTTCCATGCCAGTGAATGTGACTGGTTTTGATCTGAGATCATCTTATAATACAGTTAAGCGCAGACAAATTGCAACTACATCATCGGTGGTGGTAGCATCATCATCAAGACGCTAAGCCGGTGGAGTCGCCATATATCGCAACATCAATAGCTTCACTGATTGTAATCGAGGGAATATTGACATTTCAGAAATTAATTTGGGAATGAAAGACGCAAAAGCTGGTGATGTCTGTCTAGTAAACGTAAAGGTCAACAGCATCTTCAAATTTATACTCGGGTGTGTGTACATCCATTCGGGCACAGCGTTAGCGAAATTAAACTCTTTATGTTACGATCGCTATTAAAATATTCCAAAAACATCGCTAAAATTATACCCGATTACGATTCTGATTTTACTACACCAATTATGATAGACGGTGACTTTAATATTAATGTCTCACAAGATACCAGGCTTCATGCTCAGCGAGTTCCATTTGTCTTGCATCGAAACTTCTCGAACAATACCTGTATTGATTTAACGTTAACCAGAAATCTCTCTGTATCCTGTATGCCATTTTTGTCGTACTTTTCATATCATAGATCTATAATTAATAAAGTTATATTATATAACACAGTAATTATTTGTTAACTTGATTTCTTTTCTGAACCCTTTGAAAGAAAATAGTTGCCATCACAAACAAACAAACAAGCAAACAAAAAACATGAAAACCCGGAGGACTTCTTAGTGTTCAAACATGATTATAACATGCATAAATAATAATATTTTGTATAAAAAAATATATTACCCGTTACGCGACGTCTTCACGTGCATCATACGGCCGTGTCCATGACACAGGCACTTGTCGCATGAATCTGATTTTATTTTTCGTTGACATTGCGGCATCGGAATAAGAATAAGATTTTCCGGACCACGATCAGAAGACGAATAGGAAATGGATCTTTGTAAATATCGACATGCTAAATGAAACGTATAGCCTAAAATTTTTATTCGTAAGAAAGATAGCAGGATTCTAACAAAATTTATAATGTTTTTGAAGCCTAGTGGCTGAGTGGTTTGTGCTTCGCGCTTCCCCGCCACAAGTTTAAGGTTTAAACCCCGGGATAGGCAAGGTTGACTCAGCCTTTCATCCCTTCAAAGGGTTTGTAAAGGAGCACCAAACTTGCTTGGGAACTTAACTCTGGAGGTTTCTTGTTAGACTGACCACCTGATCGGAACATCTACTCATGCACCTCCAGGCTCAAGGTCGCATAAACTGATTTCGGCACAGTAGGCCTTGGCCCTCATGGGCTGTCGCGCCATGCAGTTAAGTTATAATGCTTTTTGTCACACTCACATAGTTATGTATTTGTTAGTTAAATTCATTTATTTATAATCACGTCTATTAATATTAGAAAAGCACTTTTTATATTTTATAATTCTTTTATACCCAAAAGAATATAACGAGAACATAAAAATGGGAGGAGGTACCGTGATGCACGATAGACACTCCGTGGGGTATCCGAAATATCTTTCGTGTTGAAGGTGAGATGCCACCTAATATAGTTTCATTTGAAACTTCAATTCTTTTCTAATTAAGTTAACTTCTAAATTCTAATATCTTGAAATGCAGCAAAATGCTAAGGTAAAGCTGAACCCATGTAACTCAAAAACCCGCAGACAGGGGGGGGGGGGCGTTTGAGTTTCCCTGCATCATTCTCTCCAACATCTATTCAACTTATATGAAATGCCAGCTCAGAGTCACTTTCTTCTTCACTTTAAGTTAGTGGAAATTTTTATTAACACTAAACCTACCACCAGTGGTCAAATGATCGTTTGAGCAATTCATGTTATTTACATCTCATTTTAACCGTTTGAACAATTCCTTTTTTGATTCATGTTCAGGGGGTAGGGAGATTTCTATTTACCAGAAAACGGTGCATTTCGGCTGTACTCGGGAATAACGGTACCGGTTATCGAAACAGGCATGTCGTTACGTTAGCTTAACAAAGAATGCATTCGGAAGAACATTTTCATTTCCGTCCGAAGATGTTCTTCTCTTCCTGTTGCGAGGGGAAAAGGTCTACATTTTACACTCCTGCCATATGTGCTCGGTCCCTTGTCGCTTTTGAAAAGAAATCGCCGAAATGAGAAGACGGTAAAAAGGGAAAACAAAACTCGGCAGACACGAGAGGAAGGGGGGCGGAGAGCAGAGAAAAAACTTCTCACGATCATCGCGAGCGGAGAGTTGACCCCACAAAACCGCGCTAGGGGGGGAGGATTTCAGGTAGAGACCTCCCTTCGTGCAGTACCGTCCGCTGAGGAGCATCTTCTTCAGTCTCTCAGTGGCGAGTGCACAATGCTACTCCTCTGGATGCTGCTCTGCGCGGTAAGTGACAATCTCTCTTTTGGTGTCTTCCCGGGCATGTCAGGCGGCTTATATCAACACATTTGTTGGATCACCTCAATAATTATAATTAGTTTATTTTCTATGACGCTTATTAGCGAACGATTCATGTGCCGCTGTTTGTGAAAAACAGGGATTATCAAAAGACGATGCAAATATTGACATCTCGAATTTTAATTGTATTGCGAAATTTAAGCGTAAAAATGTTATATCAGCAGTAGAAATTTATCAGAAATCTCTCAAATGATGCCTCGAATACAGTAACTTCGAACATGAAAATTTTATTACGATATATTTGTGAAATCGATATTGGTCAATCATCAATTGGTGATATATGTGCTGCTCACTGTGTTTTGGACGATGGAACAAACATCATAATGGTAATTGTTTACATTTCGTCCAATAACACAGTTAATAATATTATAAATATTTTATACAAAAGACTTATGATTTACGGTCGAGTAGGCTCTAAGGAATTAAGAGAAAACTATCATACGTTACCACTAGTAGCGCACACAAAAATTTTTCAAGGAGGGTGTCCAGGGTCGAAAGTGCACCGTTTTGGTATCATGCTCCAATACGCCGCCCACCATATTCTTTTGATTTTGTTGATTTTCAGGAACAAGAACAATACAAAATTAATTATTGAATAAATAATTTGCATTAATTAATAAAAATAATTGTTAATAACAAATACATAATTAAATTTTACGTAATATATACGTAGGATTATAACCAATCAAAAAAAAATCAAGGGCTATGGGGAGGGGTCCGGACCCCTAGGACACCCCCCTTGTGTGATCCACTGGTTACCACTAATTTTAGCAGGAGATTTTAATGTTAATTGCGCGTCCAAAGATGGACAACTCTTGGTAAACTTTCTACAAGATAAATTAGAACTACAAATAAATAAAATGAATAATAACCGAAATGAGCCTACCACAAGATATGGAACAACAATCCATGCAGTTTTCTCTAGATATCTTTCTAATTTTTATTCGAAAGCATATGTATCTTGTTTCTCATACCATAAGCCTATTGTCTCGGTCTTACAATCAACCACAGTAATTACTGATGTATCCGATAAGGAAAATAATGAATAAAAACAAAAAAATCTATTCAACAATATTAATTTATCGATGAAAACCCATAATAAATTTAAATATTTGTAGAAAATTACTTTTTGTATAAGACTATACAAGTATATATTATATCTATATAAAAATTATATATATATATACATATAGATGGAGCTAAAGAAGTTTTACTTCAGTCGTGTGGTCTAAAGCACACTCGTTTTTTTTGTTTTTTTTTTTGAAAATGCAACAAAGAATATTCAAAATGAAACTTGTAGCAATCATTTTTCTACACACACAATTGTAAAATCTACAATTTTATGCGTTTCTATAATGTTTTATTTCTAATCCCTCTCAGAAAATAATCGATGTTTCGTATAATAAATCAGAAAATCTGTTTGATTTTATTTTAGATTTTAACACGCACATTTAAAATGCGCTTTTATGTTCCTCTGAAAATCTCCCAAATCCCTCGTTCTTCAGACACGCAATTGCATCACGGAGTCGTGTCTAATTGCTTAATGCGCGCCTCCAAAAATACGAAAACTAAAGAGTACTTTTCAGAGTTTACTCTATTTTACTTGGCTACAATAATTTCTCGAATTTTACAGAGCCACAAATTTCCATCTGATTTTATGTGCAATATATTTCTTATTTCAGTTTTCATAATTCTTAGCCAAAAAATTTGATTCATACAGTTGGAAGATTTAAAATCGGGCAATAAGTAGTCTCAAATGTGAAAAAAAAAAACAAAAAAAAAAAAAATAAAAAAAAAAAATATTTTACCAAAAATTTTAAATTACCTTTACCAATTAAAAAAAAAAAAAAAACTTATAAATTTGTATTTCCATCCCTCGATTAATACTGTACTTTTTTTTATAAGGTGTCACTGTTACATTCCTTTTAAGGTTTTACTTTTTTAAAGATACATATAAAAAAATTCTGTAGATATTTTTAAAATTTTGTTCGCTTGGTAACATTGGTGCTTATATTTCTAGTTATTTTTAAACCCTTTTCTATTCTGTGAATTCCGTTAATTTCAATATGAAATGGAAATTTCCTACTTTGCATGTACACTCAAAATTTGTTCGTTTGATTTAGTGTAAAAAATTCTTAGCAATAGAAAGGTGTACATGATTATACTTTTTATGCGGGTTTGAAAATATATATATCTGCCAATGATAAAAATTTTTAGTTTTTGGCCCAATTTTAAAATTTTACTAAAATTTTAAGGGTTTTATCATGAAGAAGAAATTAAAAAAAAAATGAAGAAATATATCTCTTTTAGAAAGCAAAATTAAAATTTTAGCTTCTTAATATAGTTGCGAAAAAATAGCAGACGCTGTTAAATTTTATATTATGAAAGAAGTCACAATAACAATTATAAGAAAAAACAAAGACTCCATTAGAAAAAGGGCAGCAGTTGGATCTTCTGCGAGTTTAAACACAACTTTATAAGTAGGAGATGATGCAAAGGAAAAGCTTTGTCGAGAAAACTCCACTCCAAAGCGGATTGGATGAGTACAGTTATCAATTACGTTTATTTTACGTTGAAATAAATAACTGAACTAAGCACACATTTAGTTTATTTTCGATTGAAACAGTTGTCTAATCTAAGAAACCTATGATTCTTGCAAATGGCGAGGGGAAAGATATTTATTTTATTTGGCTCAAGACTCGAAAGTCTTTTGGTATGCAATTCCGATGGTCAGGACTCTGTGAAAACTGTTCAATGATTCTTTTCTAATATACTCCCATTTATCCCAGCATTAATGTCAGAGATGCACCTTTTAAATGCACTAAACGACAATTTTAGGAAGCATCTAGAAGTTTTGAAAAAAATTCCGAAGTCTAAGAAGTGAAGACGTCCTTAATTAATAAATGTTGTGGTCAATAAACTTCGTCCACTTAACTATGATAATTGGTCCAGTACAAACGTACTATGTAAAAACAAAGTAAGCATTATTGACAGCTAATTTTTAAAGTGTTTCTGACGCAATTTTGGTTTTTCTACAACGTTAAAACATTTTTCTTCATAACCAGTTTTCAATAATATAAATTGATCAACGCTTAAGAATATATATGCTGCGTTTAACAAACTTTGCAGTGATATTGAATATACCTCGATTCTGAGGAAAGTTTTTTTAACTATTACAGAGCACTAATAATTTCTTTTAATAATTAGTTAACCCATTTTAAATTTGCTTATGGCTATTTGATAAATTAGTTCTAACCATTTTAAAATGCTTATAAGTCATGTTTTTAAGTTTTCGATGGCGTTTACAACACTTTAGGCTATCATTGCCCGGAATCTCACTGTAATTATTTTGCACAAAAAAATAAAATTGAAATTTTTTTCATGCATTCCATTACTTTTTATGGACATGTATGGTTCTCTCGAAAATATGATTGACTACGAGGGGTGTGCATTAGGGTGGTTTCACTCAAGATAGCTCTGTGTTGAAAACATTTTAGATACTTTTTATGTTTAAATTCAATATTTAATAGTATGTAAGCAAACATTTTCCAACTCTATTTACTATATAAAATCTTCATTATAAAATTGCTCGCTAATGGCGCAACTCAAGCTATATATTTCAGACTAAATCATACAAGAATTAATCGCTTCATAACTTAATCCATCCGAATAATTTCGTTTCATAAGTTGTGAAATCGTTTTACGTTGAAAAATGTTCCTAATGCAAAGATAAAATAGAGTCCTTTTTATCAAAAAAAAAAAAAAAAAAAAAAAAAAAAAAAAAAAGACCAGTTAATAATTGAATACACTTGACACTAGAGTCGGGTATTTATAGGTTCCATCCTTAGATTTTAATGCGCGTCGGTGATCACATTAACTAATAAGTTTGATTTGCAAAGAAATATCCCGAGAGAATGAATCTCTTGTATCACAAGTTCCCAAAGTGCTTCCAACGAAACCCTAGGAGCTCTTGTAACATCTGAGGAGATCCGTAGGAAATTAAATTTAATCTGGAGGTTTGTGGACAACGTTAGGTGCTCGAGAAAAGTTAACTGTTAAATAAAATATTAGGATCCATTAGGAAAGCTATCCATTGTGAGAATGGTTAAAATAAATTTGTGGCGAGAAAAAAAATTAGAGTAAAAGGTAAAAATTTTGGAATCAATTTGATAGATAGGCACATAAAGTACAAGTAGTATCAAGCTTCGCACGGTGGAGGTCGGAGCGATGGCGTGTGCCCATGGGCAGGTTTCAATAGGAACGGAATCACGCCGCTACGTGCAGTAACTTGTCTACAATATGACAATATGAAAGAGTCGTGCATCCGAGTCAACAGCTTAGTTTTGTTCTTAGTATGAAAAAAAATATGATTCTTTACTTTAATGCAAAAGTTCTAATTTGATGAAATATTACTTTAGAAATCCCAATGTTTTATTAATACTTTATCTTTATGACAACACTTACCATTCAGGACATGCAAGTTGAATTTATAATTTTCCCCGTTTGCATTGAAAGGGAGTCCTTTCACTTAAGGGTTCACGACCAAGCTTTTGGTATAAAAAGGGGTTCATAGGGTCACAGAGAGTTTGGGAACCCCTGCTTTATAGCCTTACCGTTATGACAATTCAAGTTTTGATCTGCAAGTCCAATCTATTTTGATTCGTTTCAAAAACATTTTAAAAATTTGTTTTCGATACTCTGAGTTTATTGGTACACACAAAGTCTAGGAGCAGTGAAATGAGAACAATTAAAGTTCATTAAAAAAAGTCGAGATAATATTTTAAATAAAAACATTCATCCTATACAAAAAATTTAAGCTGCTTGGCTTCATTCTTTAGAGTGTAAAAATCAAAGTAATGATTTTAGGAAAAAAATTTTTTAAAAAAAATTTATATTGCGATTACCAGTTATCCGGATACATAGAATTAATTAATTATTTCAACACTTAGAAATTTCATTAACATTTTGTTTTCTAAGAAAGTCGCGAGGATTTTTTTGAAGTCGAATTATTCATTTTTTCATTAATATTGAGTATTGTCAGAGAAATAATGCACTAATATGCATATATTTCATTATAAGAAGTCATTTTTGTAAAAACTTTTCGCGTTGTTTTACTAGTTTTGAAAATATATGTAAATCAAATCATTATACAAATGCATTGAAATCGTTTACCATGTTAGAAGCCATTGATTTACTAAAGCCATTTAGACATTTCCTGCGGATCCTATATACTGGGAAATCAAAATAGCGATATTTTCCGCTTTCAGAAAACAGTCTCTGCTTTCCTCGTTTTTCTCTAAAATGGAGAAGAGAGAGTGAATATTTTAAGAGCTTAACCTCTATCCAAAATGAGTTGAATGTCGAATTCTATCGAAAAGAATTATGCCCGGGGCGATTATTCCATCATTAAATGGTTAATTGAATGAAAATAGAAAAACTGATTCTTTTACCTTTAATTGCTTTTTATTAAGGGAGTATTTCAATGATTCAGCTCTCTATACTGCAAATCTCGAAATGATAGTCATTAGCAAAAATGGGTTGCCCATCCTGTAGAGTGGTTAACGACGCTGACTGTGGTGCCGTAGGGCCTGGGTTCGAATCCCGGAGAAGACATAGATGGTTATAAATGTATAGTGCCTTGGTGGCAAGGGGGTACTCTAAATAGCTGTCGAGCCGCAAGTCCTCTCGTGAGGTGGGTGGAAGGGGAAGAGAGGTGAGAGGCCCCTGACCCTCCCCCAGGGTGTTCTCCCTTAAAATTGGGGTAGAACCGAGCTATAAATCGCACTGTCACCCGTATGGTGCTCAAGGCTACGGCCAACGACAGGTGTACATCTAGCCCCTTGCCATGATGAATATCATGGGCTTGAATCTGACGCCATCGAGATCAGGTGGCATAAGAAACAACAGCGAAAATGGACCAGCTGATTCCTTTCGTATATACCTGACTATGCCTTAGCAATAAATATTAAAATACTAAAAGTATTTTTTAATTTATTTTTATTAAAGATGAATATGCTTTACAAATATGTATAATCATTAAATCATACAATCATGCACACACAAATTTCGTTGTCCATATATCACTTTGTGAATGAATTCAAAATCTCCAGAAAAATATCGTTAAACAGATTTTATGCAAAACTTTATAAACTTATTTTGAATTATTAACTATTTAATTTACTATTTGTAAGAAAACTTTATTTAGTTTGAAATTAAATTTTAACAATTTATCCTCGATTTATAAAAACTAAAGGGCTTTTCAACCTAAGAGCAATCGCAACTTTTGACCTGGTTTTGAACTCAGGTTAGTATCGGAACTTTGATTGAACATTAAAAATGTCTAGAAAAACTCCTGTACCTCTTCAAAGGCTCTTAGCCGTCGGATATTTTGTAACGAATGGAAAATTTGTAAGAATATAGAGAATATTGAATAAAAAAATTCTGCTTTTAAATTAATGGAATATTGTAATGTTTTAAGGGGGCTTGACATCTTAAAAATGACTTATAGCTCTATTTTTTTATTTTTGTGTAATAAAATCATTTGAATCACTATAATTTGATTGTTATATTACTTTTGTATGTATATGGGAGAGTTAAAAGAAGGAAGAAATGAGTTAAAGCAAAATGTAAATAAATATGTTTTTGGTATTTAACCACGTCTCTATTTTTAATTTGATTTTTCTCTAGTAATTGAAATATATAATAGTTACTTTTTACGGTTACAAACTTAAGCATAGCTTTTCTCATTTCGTGAGTTTTGCATGAATGCATTTAATCATTTAATGTATAATTAAGTAAAGTGCAACACCTTCCACACATATTTATTACTCACTTCCATTTTTGCCTCTGGGCGTTCTACACAATGCATACAGGAAAATTACAGAATAGAAAAGTGGGAAAATTTAGCAATAAAACAATTTTTTTTTAAAAAAAAAAAAATTAAATGTAGGGATACATTGGTTTTTTGTTGAAATTTAGTGTGCATATCAAAATATTTTTCTCCAAAACTAAATCAAATATTGTAAAGAAAATCTCTAAAGGTGCTCGAAACATCCTTGAAATTATTACAAGAATTTTCATATTAAAATATGAACAAATGTAAGTGGAAAAATTTTGTCAAACTCAAAGGCTGACTTGGGCCAACTAAACAAAGCATAACTTAATGTAGGCCGCAAATAAAATCAAAATTCATAAAAACGTAGGTTTATTTCGAATGCATGATAATAAACATATATAAAAGAACAAGAAACATCGAATGTTTACGTCCTGACACTTGACATCTCTTCTCTCTGCATCTATCCTTCCTATTTCGGGAGAAATTTTGATATGTTATGATGTATTTTTCTGCGCCAATATATTAACTGGGCTGCGAGTTTCACACTCCTGTTCTAAAGCATAATCTTTAAATGTGACAATAGGAAAAAAATGAAAAAAAGTACCCTGCTCCTTTAAAGGGAGCAAACAATGCCCCGCAAAAATTATACAAATGGAAAAAATTTAAGTGAGAAATAATAGTTTGGATCAAATGTACATCGACTATTTACCGAGGAAAGAAATATTTATTATTCAAATTAACATGCCTTTATTCTTTTGAACTAAACGTTTAACTATATTTATATACAGAAATATGTAATTTAACATAACTTTCATAGAGATTAAATTGTGCTTTGGCTTAAGAATTGAGAAACTGACGGATGTTAGACAGTACTTCACCCTCCCCCCCCCTTTTTTTTTTTTAGTAAAAGCTGCCCAAACTTAAAATGGAACTCTAGATATTGGTAACTATTTCGTATATTATTGGAACTTTAAAAAAAATGATCAAAATTAAAAAAAAAATTAAAAGGCTGTTAAAAAGAAATTATTTAAACCATTCAAACATGCGCTCTGAAATGACAGAAATAAATTTTAAATAGCATTTTAATCGCGCAAAATTCTTGATTGTTGAAGGCAAAAAGTTTTTGGGAACAAATAAAAATTGTATTCTGAGTGAAAAACAAAATTTCTGCAAGGAGTTTGTAAAAATGAAGTCTTAACGTGGTCTTCATATTGTTTGAAGTCATTCTATTGATATGTGAAAGGGACAAGAGGTATGACATGTGTGTGATGTTTGCTAACGATAACTGAACTTTGTAAAGTATTTAAATACATTTATAAGAGATATTTTGTTTTTATACCGAATAAAATAAAATAATTCAATGTCCTCCCCAATATGCGTGAAATGAATCAAGGATTTTTAATTAGAGCTATTTAGTGTGTGTGAATTCTCTCAAAATATTTTCTTTCTGAGCTTCAATCGTTGTAAGACTCTCGAAGCTGAGTGTAAAAAAGATAGAAAAATGGAAAGGATTTTGAGAGTTTTCTGTTATTTCTTTTTTACTTCATCATTTTGCTATTTTGAATAGTTCCATAAATGTGAGTATTCTATTGAAGGCAAAGCAACGCTTCTATTTTTCAATTAATAAATTACTGCAAATTCGAATTAAAACACGGGACAAAAAGATCAGCTCTATTATTGATTATACACTCAATATAAAAGATTATCGTAATTTTTGTACTCAGGCTTATTCTCCTTATGAGTAAAGCACCCGATATTGATATGCACTAGATATCGAAAGGGAATTCTAGTTTTTAAAAAAGAACGTTCTAAAAGATTTTGATTCATAGTTTTGAGAGAAATATATTTCAACTTATTAACTAAAAAGGATATTGCTACAATTTTTGTATGTTTAATTTTCTCATAAATTAAATAAGTAACCAAAAAGTTATTTTAAATTTCATAACCTGGAAAATCGCAGTATTTCAAAACCCATTCTGCACCTGTGTAGTGAAGAAATGTGGATCCAGACTATTTGGTGGTAGTAAAAATAAGGAATACAAAAGTAGTATCAAGATAAAACAAAATAAAATATCTCTAATGAATTGATTTTTCATTGTTTTATTTGGATGCTACTTTGATATATTCCTTGTTTCTACATTTTTAAAAATGGACATAAAGCGATGTAAACTTTGAATGCAGACTCCGTTGTAAAGATATGTAAGCAGTAAATGACTTCAGCAACTAAAAGCAAACTATTTCCCGCAATATAAATGTTTTTAAATAAAAATAAGAAGTCCTTAGAAATTCTACTTTCGAAGGAAACCTTTCCTCTCGGTAGTGACTCTGGAATTCAGAGTGAATTTCTATTTCTCAAGGAGATCTGTAAAATATGTGTCAAAAAAAAAGTCTAACAAGTAATCCGTATTTTTTTAAATTTGCATTATAAACTACCTAAGAAGAAAAATGCCAGGGAAAAGTGTTCTAAAAGGGGAAAGTGTTTTTCACTTCTTGATAAATACATTATAACTTCTTCGAATTAGTTATTTTCTGAAGCAATGCATTTACCTTCAAAACAGATTTTGAGATTGTCGATATTTGTGTTCAAGATAATCTTACAAAGTTTTTTTAGGAATTATTTAACTCTTCCTATAATATCGAGACAAGATGTGTATATATGTGATAACTTAGTCCACATGGACACTTTGAAACCTTCGACACTAGAAAATATATTTTTCGCGATCTAACAGAATGTAAAAAAATGAAGAAAAAGTGTGTCATGTATTTAAGGAAAATAAGTTCGTACTTACAGAAGTATTGCGCATTCCATACATTTAATTATTTTGAATCAAAGTGTGGTTTGACTTATCTGAAAAACGATGTAATTTCATACATTTACACCAATATCGTCGAAAGTTTATTTTAGCACTCGTTATTTTGAGACGTTTTATGATGTTGCAGTTCGTGCCGAAATTTATCCCTTTAATAGCAGATATTTCCCAAAATATATAACTCCACATTTAGCAACGTTTACCAAAGGAAATATATATATAGTTCTTAACTTTGTAGTTTATAGATTGGAAGGAGATTTTTTTTTCAATCGGTTTTATCCCCCCAAAATAAAATTTTTTCGATTTCCTCTATTTTAAGTTTTAATCTACCGTAAAATTCGGCGTATAATGCGCACCGGTGTATAACGCGCACCTATACTTTTAACCTGTATTTTTTAATTTTCAGGTATGTTCGCCGTATAACGCGCACCCCACAATTTTTAAGAAGAAATCTGAAATTTTGTATACAACGTTATGTTTTGAAGTCATTTATTCGAGAAATAATGACAGACTTTTGAAATAGTAGTATATTTCTAGAACTAGATCTCTTTTAGTTCATAAAGTATATCAGTTCTATTTAATAAGCAGTATTTAGATATGTGTAAAAGTAAAAATTTGCTTATGCTCATAGCTTCTGTTATTTTTAAAACTATCGTTTTTATACTCGGCGTATAACGCGCACCCTTATATTTTGATCACATTTTTTGTGTTCAAAGTGCGCGCGTTATACGCCGGATTTTACGGTAATTGTTTTTAAATGTAAACAATATACGGAGTTATTTTAACACACAAATCACTTCATTTAAAAATTATAGGTAAATCAAACTTTCCTAATTCATTTGTTCAAAAGTCAACACCCCCCCCCCCCCTTTCTATTTACGTTATAAAAGTGAATTAAAACTAGGTTTAAAAAAAACTCTCTAGTTACTAAGGGGTTCGTTTTCCCAGAATATTAAATGGGAATCTTGTTCTATAACAAAAAATGATTATCTAAAATTATTATCTTTCACTTCAACGAGTGTTTTTTGTATGCCATTTTTTTAGTTCTTCTTATAAATAAAATTTTCTCTGAAATGATGGTAAATAAATTTTCAGTACCTGGACTTTCCTAAATTTTTTGAACCTGTTTATAGTACTTTGTAATCGCTAATTTTTGAATGTTTGTAAATAATTTTCCCAAACCGACACTATTTGCTATGAACGCATTTATTTATACAGGTAATTTGCCATCCAGTGTTTAAATACTTCACCCCATATCGCAACACTAACCTTTTGAAAACAGTTTTTGTGTCTCCGATCCATTTACATGGTTATTATTATTATTTTTTTTCATTCACCTCTCGGCGTGATTTCCGTTTCGCTGCGGTTTTTGTGGTCCGGAATACTTAATTGGAGTGCTACCTTTTCGATAAAACTAAGTATTCGAACTTAGCGGCCTTTCGTGCGAAACGTGAATTGCTCCTTAAAACACATTTGAAGAAAATAATTAGTGTGTGATATTCGTTAAAAATACATCGAAAGGAACTAAGAAAAAATAGATCGTAGACGTATTTTCCCTCAGAATTGCAAAACTTTTATCAGCGAAATGGATAGCTGAACCAAGGAGCGAATGCTTATAAACGCGCGCGCGCGCGCCGTACTCTAAATCAACACGAGACCTATTGGCGACGACCTCTTAATTTTGAAGCAAAATGCAATATTAAATGTCGGATGTTTGGAGAAGCCTCTACGCACTACAGTCAGTGCTTCTGGGACATCGAAACCAACATATTGTGGATCTGTCGGATTCGATGGTATAAAAGCACCTATTGTAAAGCGTAGTCAACAATCAATCTTCGGATACATATTTTGAATATTTTTTTTATTTCTAATGGGCTGCAAATTGATCCTTAACCATTGCAGACCTAGTACATCCCCAGAAACTGGTATCACTTTTAGTGCGGTGCCCAATAGGCGGATACCAATCGCAACATGTAATTTTGACGCCCAGTTTCCTTCCAAAAGGGAGGCACCTGAGCTCTGACGATGCAAACTTGTACCAGGATTTTAATTTTGCCGAGAGGATCCAAGCCAAACAGACACTCTAGGGATTTTTTACATGCCGTATAATCATACGACATGGCCACTGTCGATTTTCTACATCTTGAAAATCCACCGACTTGGGGGTCGGGGTTGAACCCACAACCTTGGGTACAGAAGGCCAGCGACAAACCAACCACGCCACCCAACCGGCATATTTTTATTTATATTCATATTTTTAATATAGAATCGATGATTAATTGATTGTTTTTTGACGTCGGGCTACGAAGCAATGCAAAGGCTACTGGAGATGGACGTGTGAGGTCATCCTCATCACCTCGGTCAAGTGATGAGGACGACATCTAAGCTGACATCCACTCTCTTGGTTTTCCCACCAAGAAAACGTGAGAACTTTGACTCAAAACAGATTCAATGAGCATCAGTCTATCTAAGCCAGGGGTGTCCAACACGCGGCCTGCCAGTACGTAACTTGCGGCGCACCAACCCTTTTAAAAAAATTTTAAATATCAGATTTTTAAATTTTTTTCATTTTGAAATTTATTTGAGGGAAAATTTATATATATTTATTTATCTACAATGTGTATTTGCCTGTCAGCTGTTCTTGCTTTAAATTAAATCCTTTTTGATAATATTGTAGAAATGTCCTTTAGAGATTGAAATAGATTTATATACTTTATCAAACAGTTACATTTAATTTTATTATACTAAGTTACTTTTTTTACTTTTTTAATAAATTTTGAATTGCATTATGCATATCCTTTACTCTGCATATGGATGGTACATGATTCTCTGTGTGTGCGACTTTCGTTTCTCCTCCTCTTTTTCTGTTTGGAGGGCCCAAAAAGCAAGAGGCAGTCAGAGATGTTTTTTAAAGTTTAAAAAAAAATATTCAGGACGGTAAAGATAAAGAACAATGTATACTTAATTGTTCGCGCGCGAATGACAGCACTATCAAATTTCAACAATGAGTAACGAAAGATCAATTCAAAAGGAACACCGTAATTTTCAAGAAAATGGCAACTGTAATATTTTAAACATTATTGGATCATTGCATTATTATATTATCTATGTCTGTATACATGAAAAATAATGAGAACAATAATAATAATTCATTCTGTTTTAAATTTTCACTCCAATAAATATTTTTTTGTTTCTAAATCTGATATAAAGGTACATATTTTTATGTGTGGCCCGAGAGATTATAATGTTTTTCCGAAGTGGCCCGTAAGGTTATTTGGCTTGGACACCCCTGATCTAAGCGATGAGTCTTTCGTTGTATGAGGACTCGAACTCCCTGCCTGAAAATGTTGACCACGAGTTCCCGACCCTAAGCACGAGGTTATTGCGGCCACTTTGAGCCGAGGAAATGAGTCGGGTGTCTGTTCGCAAAAAGAGTTTTATTCTTTCTATTAAATGGTCTTAAACTTTTTTTGCATCGTTCTGATCACTTTTTTTGTGTGGATTCGCTCCCTCTTTTCGTCCTCATCTCTGCGATTTTCATGCGACCGCGGTCGGAGGAAAGGACGAGGTGCCTCCCCTCCTGTTGCTTCCGAGTGCTATGTTACTGTAAGCGGAATAGAAGAACACAGTTCTACGGATCTCTAAAAGGTTAACCAGTTTATTTCTGTGCTGAAAGGTTTCATCTATTGTTGTGAAATTTTAATCCAACTACAATCGACATTTCATTCAAGAAAGGAAATTTGTTATCTTTTTATAATTATTAGGCCTTCAAGTGAAAAAGTTTAAAGTACATTTTCAAAATATATTTAAATCGGAAGTAAAAACTTACCCGGAGCATTTGGAAAATATCTCGTTGTTGTTTAAAAACTGCGGCAAGCACGGGAATATGCGTGTCACACACTTGTAATATTGCTATATATAATATTATTCTGTTGTTTCTAAAGTAAACATTTTCTAAGCAATTTTTTTTAAAAAAATCCTAAAAAATTAGTATTATGTAACAGTCCGCTAAGATTTATGCATCCATAGAATAAAAAGTAAATCTAATGATATCTAAATGACAAGAAATGCAGTTTGAATCATTGAATATGTACTATTTTCCACGGAATTAATAAAGGAACGGCAGCCATTTTCTTCATGAGGAAAGGGAACACTACTATTAAATAATATTGAAATCATAATTTTATACTTCTGAACCTACAGCAACTGATTTTCAAATGCTGCGTCTTGATATTGTTTTAGAAAACAATTTTGATACTGGTATATATAATACTATTTTTGGTAATTTTGCCAAAGTTATTCTGTTTAAAAAATCGACAGAGCTATTAGATGTACCTGCACCCACCCTCAGAGATTCTTTTAGGGAAGACCCACACCCGAATGGATTGCTTATGAGCGAAGCAGCACGAGAGTTATTCCTTGTCATCTTAAATGTGGGTGAAATAACGAGGGCACACCCCACTCTCTAAACTTCCGCACCACGCGCCAATCTGACCCCTTTGAGTATCGGCAGGCTTAACGTACATCGGACCCTCTACATGGCTTTGATCTCTGTGACAGATTGAAAAATGTTTTTTTTCCCTCTGGAAACAGGAGGTCAGATGAGTTAGGTCATGCGTTGGACATTCCTATAACATGTTGAAATAAAAAAAGTCAGGGTATAAACCGAGACTAACTCATTTTATTTCCTTCTACTGCACAGCAGAGTTATTTCTGTCGAGTCGCCCATTTGAATCCCTTCAAAATCTGTCGTAAGGAAGGGATAATTCTGCCGAGGCTCTATGTTCTCACGTAAGCGCAGTGTGGAAGTTTAGGGAGTGAGGTACCGCTTCAGGTGTCATTTTCATGACTTGACCTTGGCTCAAAATGATGACGTACATCATCAGTAGCTCTCCTTTTACTTTTGAGTGGAAAGTTAAAAACAGTACATTAATTCTTTTTCATTATTATTTGTCTTTTTTTCTCTCAAGCATACAGAGATTTAGATTGACCACCTGATCTGCTCATCCACCTCAACACCCAATGGTCACGTATACTGGGATGGGCACAATAGGCCTTGGCCCTAATGGGCTTTTGCGCCACTGAGTTTAAGTATAGAGAGATTTAATGTCATTCTTTTCAAGTGGATAGTAATAAACACTTCGTGGTAAAATAAAGTAACTACGGCCCTTTTTTTTTGCATGCGAGTCCGTTTTAAATGTTTGGACTTACGGCAGTTATTTCGTATTAGAAGATCAGTTATACATTGCAGAAATATCATTATAAAATTAGGTCTTTCTCCGGGAATGGACGCATTTGTTATCATCACGGGCATATATAGATGTAGTCTATATATATAGATAGATAATGTCTCTGACGGGCATATATAGATAGATAATGTCTCTGAAATATTTCTTCAGTGCATCAAAATAAGTATTAGTAATAGCGAACATAAGTATTGTGCTTGTATCGCATCACGCATGTTAGTTTTCTCGAATAAATGTTTTTTGAGCTTTAAGGTGTTTTAGACGAGAAATCCAACCCACCATCTAAATGCAGGGAAAACTTTTAATGCCTCAAAGTGGGAAATACTTTTTTAAAATGATTCGCGATCTCTGAGAAAATATCCGACTTAAAAAACAAAACCTTTTCATCCTCCATGTGCAAATTGAAATAAGGTTCCTCTTTCTCTTCAGATCAGATGCATCGGATTTTGAACAAAATTTTATGTCACTCTGCGTTTTCGTTGCCCCAACAACGGCCCACTGTGGGCGCTGTTTCGCTTCGAAATAATGTAATTCCTACGAGCCGAATTGGACTGAATGATCAGCAAAACTTTCCACTATACCCGTTTGGGAAGGGAATACAGATTCCATTTCATATCTCTTCCGTATGGAGAACTCTACATGCGATTGGCGAAGAAAAGCTAAGATATTGAACGTTCATTAATGAGAAATTGAATTATTTATTCATGTTTGTGGCTATTGGTGGCTCATCTCGTCATTTTGAGCCACGGTTAAATGGTGAGGAAAATACTTGAATCAATCCATTTTCCAAACTTCCACTCCACACCAACATGAACGACAGATTGAATGCGCACCAATCTCTTTTATACGGCGGGTGGCGCCAAGACTCGAGGAAAGCAACATTGAATTGAATTTGCCTCTCCCTCTGAAGTAACACGAGAGCCAACGGGCAACTGAACCACGGTTATGTGTCGATGAAGACACCTGAGCTGGCACCCTCGAAACCACACCACGCCATTGGGAGAGCTTGCCTCGGTCGGATCTTCAATGGTACTATGACTCTAACCCACGATTCGACGACCTCGGCTACGACATTATCACTCGATTAAGTCTTTCTCAAAAATGGAAACCTTGATATTTTTGACGACTAGGTTTGTTGCCAACAATTCACTGTATTCAGGGAGACCGACAAACTTGCAGAGTGTGTAGGGGGGACAGAGGCAACTCAGAATCACATAGGAATGCAAGGTCGCAAATGCCGTAGTAACGAGCGATGGTGCAAAGAAGCAGAGAAAAAGAATAGAAACAGCAACACATTAATGGGTCAGAAAATATTTTATTGAAAGGTTGTACTACAACAAGTGCTCAAAAGTGTGCGCGTGGGCTTCTGCGGTCACATAGAGAGTTTGATGTACCAGACGCTCATTCCTTCATTTGAAGACCTCTTCGCTCGAATATATGTAGCTACCGAGAGAGGCAAAATTTCCCAGAACGTAAGGATTTCCTCACAGAGCCATTGACAGGCCTACCAAAGACTTCTGGTTATAATTTCGAGCTCCTGTTATAGTACAAATTTTTAATAAAATGTTTTCTATGCCCTTAATGTATTGCTGTTTCTGTTGTTTTTCTCTGCTCCATAGCTCACAACAACGGCATTGGAGACCCTGCATTCCTATGGGATTCTGAGTCGTCTCCGTACGCTCTACACACTCTGCAAATGTTTCGGTCTGGTAGCTAATCACCCTGTATATATTTTGATTCAATTCAAATTAAACAACGAGATCTCTACCGTATTGCCAGTAAGTAGCAAAAAGATACTTAAGGCATGATGATTGCTCTTTACAGGTTTCAAGAGAAAAATTTATACAAAATGCTTCTTATGCATTGGGAATACAAACATTTGAGAAATCCTCATAAATTGAAATTGAAATTAAATGAATGGCTAACGAATGTGAGCTTTTTTAGACTAAATTGTAGGCCAAAGAGTCTATTTTGAGATGGTAAGTAAGAATAGGAAATTTTTCACCGATGTAAGTAATTAAAGCTACTGTGCACGGCACAATTGCGAAACTTAAATCTCTTGAAATTTACATTAATTTAAAACTGTTTTTTAACCGCTGTGTAGAAAGACTGATGTACGGTTCAAATTGCTGCGGTTTAAGTCCTCATTTTAATGTGGTGTGGAAGTGTGGGGTGACAGTTCAGGAGTCATCCTCTTCACTTGATTCAGACTCATTGTTAAGAGGTGCTGTTTTGAATTGTGTGGTTAATGAACAATCCGTCACTTGGAAGTTTCTACATTTTGACTACATTTGAAACAAGCAATTTAAGAAAATTTATTTGTTGGAACTTGTATGAATGTCTCACAGCTCGTATTTAGTTAAGAGCTGGGTTAACACTTAAGAATCGGAAAGAAAGTGACTCAATTTGATTTTTAAATAGTAGTATGTATATATAGAGAGAAAAGAGCCAAATTTATGCTGGATGCATGTCCAGTTTCATAATTTACTATAATGAATATATTATATAAATATTATATAATTTAAGATGCATATTGCTTGTTTTAACGCTTTGAATTCAAAAATGTGTTAGCTTATTAAACTTTTTACTAAATGGACTTTCTTTTTCTCACTTGAGATTCATTTTTAAGTCATATAAATTAGAAAAGGAGATCTATTTTTATGAAATACTTCCCAAAAATTATAGTGTGTATTTAGGAAACAAGAATATTTCAAATAAGTGAAGATAAAAATTTTGAATTTTTTAGTTGCAACATTTTTACGTTTTCATCTATTGTAAAAAATCCACGTCAAGATGTTTTTTCAGTATGAAGTAAAAAAAAAATAGTTTATGACAAATTACAAAAAAATATTGGTTCCATAACATTTATTCTATCTTATTCATAATTAGCTGGCTACTTTGCTTTCACTCGAAACTACATAGCAATGTTTCCACTTATCTCATTCTAAGTTTCATCATTGAGTAATTTATCGGTTATGTCTCATTAAGTCAATTAGTAACACCTCATTGGGTTCCTTTAATAAGCCACTGTTGTGCATCTAATCGTGCTTCTGCGTCACATTTAACTTGATTCATTGTATATCTATCGATGACAAAACTGTTACGCAGAATAACTCCTTTTTTTTTTTTTTCGTCACTAAAATTTGCTCTGTGCTAAAAAGAATAAAAATTAGAGAACAGTCTGGGAGAGAGAGCACTTTTTATTCGCTGCCTATGGTATATCTCCATTGAAGCACTTGAGGGTATTTTAATTCTTGTCCATGTTGCCCAATTTGTGCCGCTACCGAAAATCGGTTCAACCCTATCCTTTGAATAGTCCGGCCGCCCCGGTAGCCAATTACGGAGCGGCCCACTTGCTTCCATTTCCATTTCAAATGAGCGCCCTCCCAGGTGTGGGAGTCTGGGGCGTGGGGGCAGTCGCCCACCCTTCGGCACGCCCTAGGACGAGGGAATGAAGAAAAATCAAAACGATGCTCGCCTCAGTCTAAAGTGTGATTTAAATGCCGTCTCGTGCAAATCTCGTTTTCTTCTAAAAAACACCCTCTCTTGCAATTCATTCCAAGCATTATGTACAAGCTGCACTCGTGTGGAAGAACATAGTTTTTTGAGGATGAATAGATTTCGATCAAAACAAATAACTGAACGAGACTTTTTTTTTTTCCTTCTTTTTTAGAAGAGCCGCTCGAACCAAATTATTTTGCTTATGTATCTTATTAAAGCTCACGTGATTGAGACAGCATTTTCGTCCAATGGAAATTCCAGAATGGGAGTTTTCTTAGTGAGTGCGGTCGAAAATCTACAATCGTTGAATGAAGGAAGGAGCGCTTCTTATCTGTTAAAATCGCGGTCATTGCAATAACGTATTATTTAGATGCACAGAAGTTTTTATCCATTTAAACTTTCCCTGCATTCAATTAACTTACTGTCTTTTATGACACATCTGGAAAATTATACTCACTATTGGGTAGATAAGAACCAAAACAGTGAAATTTAAGTGGAAAATAAGTAACAAAATTCCTTCTAATGGGTTCGTTTTTCTGTCATTTAACACATTTTTTGCCGATGCACTTTCAATCTGTCGAGGCTCAATGTCCCGTTGGCGTGGTGTAGTAGGTAAGAGAGGCAGGGGCCGGCTCAGGTGACCATGATGACGATGTCCATCTCCTATAGCCCTCGTGTTGCTTTAGAGTGTGAAGTTCACTCACTCTCCCTCACTTATCGCATTTTTAATATTGAGATGACTTTGTACTTCTCCTTTTGATTATAGGCTTATTTCTTCTTGATTATTTAAAATTCTAAATGCTTTTTGCTTCAAAACAAACGGTATTTTAAATTTATACTTTTTATCGTGCAATAAACAAAATCTCACATTTAGTTTATTTAAAAATCTAGAAATCAGAAGTGTTTCTTAAATTTTTTTAAAAAAGTATTGCAATGCAATGCGAATTTTTACCAAAATATATTAATGATTAAAGGTTTCATTACGTAAATATCTAATTATACATTATATACATTAGTATATGGGAAGAAATTTTATCAAAACAATTCTTAAGATTGTAAATCGCGGCGAAGAATTTAAATGCATGTAAAAAAGCAAAAAGAGTAACCATCGAAGCAAATCACGAAAATATTTTATAAAATGTTTGAAAATAGTATTTACATAATAAAGTTTATTCACATTGTGAATTTAATGAAGATGGAACAAAATTTGGAGATTTTTATTTTAGGTCCTCTTTCTCTTTTAAGATTGCAGTGCACAATAAAAAAAGGTTTTTTTTTTTCAATTTGTTACATACATGCTCAAAATTTTTTGTCTAGCTGCATTTATATAATAACTAAACCACGACATAAAAAATTTGGTGGGAAAAGAATGAATAATTTTTAAGAAATTAAAAAAAACAAAAACAAAAAAAAAACATAAAAATGAACGAGAATTTATGAATTTTAAAACGTTCCATGTGTATTTAAATTTTTTTTTAAATCCAAATTTCCACCTGTGATTGTAATTCTTTTAGCAATTTCTCATAAATTAAAATACATACAACGTTATATGTGTAAACCTGTACTTTTATATGAAATTTTGAAAAATATTTTAATGTTGGTCTATACAAAAACTTAAAATTTTCTTGGATGCAATGTAATAATACTGATGCGTGAAAGAAGAAATTATTTATATGCAATTACATATTAAAAGAATACTTTTAGAAAACTTTGTAATAATTGGACAAAAAACCTGCAACGTATGGAACCTTTTGAATTTTGGTTTCGAGGCAAATTTTTGATTTTGAGAATAACAGTTTTTTTTTTCTTTTATTTTAAAGCTATCTTAGCCAAATATACAAGAACCTGAACTGAATGCGGGGCACATTTTCAGACAGAAAAAGGTCTCAATTTTCATGAACGTTTGCAGCATTATAATTCATATACATCTGCTTGTAAGATAACATTTTTAAAATTTATTAAATTCCATTGTTTTTCCATTTTAGAGCACGTAAAAGGATGTTTCCTGTAGTATTAATGTATAGGAGAAAAATTGTGAAAACAATTTCGTACCAGAGAAATGGATCGACTTAGATAAAATGAGGAGTACGATAAAATAGGCTATTCTCTATAGGATAGCACACAAAGCAAGAATATAATAATAAAGTTTGAGATCTCATACTTGAAAAAATATTGCACATGGGTCCCATCTTTAACACTAAGTGAAGACAGCCCTAAATAAATTTCTACGGATATAACGTTCACTTTACGAACTAGTGTCACTTTTTCATACATCTTTTGGGAAATTGATGACGAGGAGAATATTATTCAATCGTAAACGCTTTTCTGTAAATATTAAATTGATATATTAAT
>BMAV01027024.1:69677-82119 GCA_019973955.1 Trichonephila inaurata madagascariensis
GTTCAGTTCCTGCCATACTACTCAACGGAGTACTATCAACATTAGTGACAGCGCGTGTTATCCTATCACGCAGTAAAAGAGGTATGAAAACTTGGTCGCATGGAGAGGACCAAGTTTTCGGATAGCACAGAAAGGTTAATAACGCTCATAGTACCATGCTGAGTAGGAACTGGACCATGACATTGATGTATTCCGTGTAACCGAGGTTTCCTACGTAGAACACCTGTAAGGTAAGTGAATGAAATCTGATCTGGTTCTGTATTCTTTCAAATGTTCTTTTTGTTTGGTTTTATTCATCTTAATGGGGTTTTTTTCTACCATAACGCTTCGAAACTCAGTTGGGAATTATGAATAACCTTGTTTTTCCTATCGAAGATTTTCTATACGTCCATTCTCCCGGGATGTCTTTGCATATTGCCGTGATTCAGCTCAAAAGGCAAGTGACAGAAGCGATGGCTCGAATGATTGAACAGGCCATTCGCTACTTTTGGAATGTTTAAAGACGCGATATACACCAAAAAATATTTTAACATTCTGTGCAGTTAATATTTAAGGAAGAATACGGAATGGGATACAGGATATTGCATTACGTGACGAGAAAGCATTTCAAGTATATGTAATAATGGATAAAAATATAATATAATAAAACTGATATTTCAACATTTCTTCTTTATTGGAATCATGACTTATTTTAACCGGAGACACATTATAAATTTTTCTTCCTATAGAAATGAAAAAACGAGAGGTTAAGGGAAGGGGCTCTAGAAAAAACTTTGTTATAATTTCTGCCGCATTCCTCCAATAAGCATTTAGGAAATGTTCTCTTAAGAGAATGGAGTAGTTCAGCGATTAAGGTCACGAATTCGTAGTCGGAGTGCCACTGAAGACCCGCCGTGTAGTGGGGGCCGATGCACGTTAAATCTGTCGAGGCTTAATGTCTCCCCGTTGGTGGGGCGTGGTGGTAGGAGAGGAGAGTGCCAGCTCAAGTGTCAGCCTTGTCACTTGACCGAGGTTTAAAATTTCGAGCTCCGTTGCCAAAAACCCTCGTGTAGCTAACAGTGCGAAGTTAATGTAACTCTTACTCACTCTTAAGGGAATGGGTAAATCACGACATTCCACTTTGACCAGGAACATATAATTTATTAGAGCGCCAGCGCATAAGTCTGCACTTTTTCTCTGTACGAAATGATGTATGAATGAAAAGAAAGAAACGAACCAATTAAGTGCAGGAACGACAATTTTTGCTGTCATTTTATAAACTCGTTTCCCCCCCAAAGAGTACTCCCCGATGGAAGAGTGTCTCATGATTCCATTTTATCTTTTCTTCACTAACAGAGGGACCCACGTTTCCTCGAAATGAAGTGAATTGATTATTAACTCTTATTTATGCACTTTTTATAATAAAATCTGGCAACAATTAAAGCGCATTTTTGTACTACTTGATAATTTTTATATGCTCGGGAGCAGTGTCGAGATTTAAGTTTATTTCGGGCCCTGGGCGCAGAAAATCTACAGGCCCCCTTGGCACTGGAGGATCGAAATCTATAGCCAGAAAATCTGGTTAAGTCCAGGTTATCCGGGTCCCAGGCCCCTGGGCACCCCCCTCAAGAGCTCAATGGATAAACCGGCACTGTTAGGGAGGATTGTGCTTTTAGTCTATACATTCAACGATTGTTCAACTGTAGAACGGACCACTAAACCAACTCTAATGCAATTTCTCAATAATTATGCTTCCAAAAAAGTTACTCTGACTGTTTCAAGATTCAAAAAAAAAAAAAAAAATGCGAGGATTATTATTGAATAATAATTGAGAGATAGTATCTTTAATCGTGCAAAAAATGAATTTTTCAATAAAAAAATATAGAATGTGTTAGGAGCGTTTAAAAATAAAACGCGTCGAAATTTGACAGTCACTCTTTGCAATAAAAAATATAATTGTCAACATAGACCTGTCCCTTAAAAAATGCAAGCAGATTTTTCGTTCATTTTTGTTTGGATTTCGTTGATTTATTTGGTTCCTTTGTTTTAAATCGCATTCAAGTGTGAGGATAAGATGAGATGAATAAGAAAAAATGCACAAATGTTGAAGTATTTAAGAAAGTTTGTTTTAACATCGCAAAAAATTTCATCGCATACCTGTGATAATTTCTGAGAAGAAATACATTGAAAAGGGGAAATTTAACGATCTATGTTAGCTTGCAGAATTCCGAGTATCCTAAAGGCTAGTGGTGATGTATATCATAATTCTAGAAAGGAATTAAAATAAAATAAATTCTGAGATAATTAAAGTAAAATACGCATTTACACTGATATAATATAAATATAATAATAATATAATTATAAATGCATTTGCTAATTTATTTATCAATACTAAGTTAAGAACAAGATTAATAATTATTAGTGACTTCCATGGGCTTGTTATATACAAAATGTAATACTTATCTCGATAATTTGAACGGTTCATAATTAAAATCGTATTGTGTTTTTAGCGTGAAATACATTACTGAATTCAATACATTTTTTTTCGTATGGAGGGGGGCGCGTATTGAAAGTTTGCGGAGCACTGGGATGCACTCTTAAATGTTTGTGGGCTATTTAATGTTATTATCGTTCAATAAATGATGAAAGAATGTTCTATATTTTCCTACCTGATGCTGTTTCGTAATGTATTTAATAAAGTGCAAAATAATACAGAAAAAATAAAGAACTTTTTCACCTACATATTGTGAAAGGGTGATCAAAAGGGAAGTAAACTTTTCACCTTCTCACTACAATGTATCCTTCAATAAGGAAATCTCTATATATAAGATCCACTTCCATACTTCTTCTAAACCTTACTTCTATCATTAAGGAAAGTTTTATCCCAATCCACCTTAGACAGTTCGCACTCTTTAACAACAATACCATTAAAATTTATTCTGAGGGCAGTAGAATGTCTGACTAAGCAAGTAGCGATATTAATTCTTGATACCCTCGAGGAAAAATTGACTCTCCAACACCTTGACAATTGATTTCTTGCTGGGGACAAAACTAGTTTAAGCTGAAACATATTTCGTTACTTTTAAATATTTCGCTGCATCACGATATCTACGCTCATTGCCGTAAAAATTTGCGCACCAAGAAAAACTCATCAAAATTAAACGAAATTTTACATACGTAAGTACTAGTTTGATATAAATGATTCGAAAATATAATAAAAGAAAAAGAATCATTTATTGCAGAAAAAAGTACAAATGAATGGAAGTTTTAGTACTCTGTTAAACCCCCTCTATAGCGCAAATGCACGATGTGATACGAGCAGGCATTGAGTCATACAAATTCCATATGATGTCCTGAGACATCTCGTTCCACAAATGCTGTAAGCACGCCTCTAGTTCAACCAAAGTCGTAGGCTGTCCAATTTGCCGTCCCAAATGATCTCAGATATGCTCGATTGGTGAGAAATCTGAGGATAGAGCAGGCGGTAATGGGCGGTATGGGTGGTAATGTGACGAAGCAGCCTTGAGACATCCTTGCTGTGTGTGGCCGAGCATTATCTTGTTGAAAAATGGCTCCTGGGCGAGTGGCAACACATGTGGCTGAAGGATGTCATGGACGTACCGCTGTGCTGTCATTGTGCCATGGATCAATATTAGGGGTAAGTGTGTTTCGTAATCAATGGCACCCCATACCCTCGCACCAGCTGTAGGAGCTGTGTGTCGCTGTAAAGCGAAGGCAGGATTGAGATGCTCACCACGGGGCCTCCACACACGAACACGATTGTCATCAGTGCTCATATTGAATCTAAATTCGTCGCTGAACACGACCTGGTTCTATTCTGTTGCAGTTCCATCCCATCGTGCGTGACACCCCTCCAAAAGGAGGCGTCGGTTATTAGGTGTCACGTGATGGGCGCCGAGATACCAGATGTCCTTCCTTGCAACACATGGGTCCGTAGTGAAGGGGCTGCCTGTGTCTGGACAGTGACCAATGATGCAGTTGGCTCTTCGCGTGCGTGTCGTAAGATTCGGCGGTCTTCTCGAAGACGGGTGTGCCGAAGGCGTCCTGAGCCCGTTCGGCGTGTAAAGGAAGTCTCTTCTGCCCACTGGTCCCAACACCTCCTTGCAGTCAAATCAGAACGGCCTACTTGACGAGCTACTCGTGGAACTGACCACCCAGTTTTCACCATCTCGATGATTCTTCTCTCTCGAACTCTGACAGCTGCTCATATGGTTTTCGATGGCGGCGTAATGGCATATCCACCTCAGCGTTTCCTTTGTAAAAGAAGGCTCAAAAAAGCTCTTATTACTTGTTTTATCTCAATGCCCTCTAGTGGCATTACACAATGCGCAATCAAGCTACATTTCTTATCATTTGCATATCAGCCCGACATGTAACTTCATGCCAAGTTTCGTTGCGATCCCAAAATTATTTCTTGGTGCGCGAATTTTTATGGCAGTGAGTTTATTTTCTGGGGATTCTAAGGCGATGGAATGGTGGACAAATTAACAAACAACCAAAAACTATGAATACTAATGAAATTCGAAAATTATATACACTGACGAGCTAGTCCTGAGTGGGTCCTATATCTATAATCCTTAAGGGTTTTTAATGCTCCTTAACATTTTACGATTTTTTGCTTGCACGTTTTGGGCTCCTGAAGCTTGAGGGCCTCGTATCATTGATACGACTGATACGGTGGTACCTATGCTCCTGGTTATATGTTACTACAGCGAAGCGCAATAGAGCAGTAGCATTTCAGCTGGCTTATGAACTTTATGTATTAAGTGAGATTTATATTAACACTCACTATAAAGCTGCATGAGGTCTATTGGCGACGGACCTCCTAATTTTGAACCCTGGTCAAGTGATGAGGATGAAACTTGAGCTGGCCTCCCTCTCCTAATTTCCACGCCACGCCACTGGAGGGACGTTTGATCCTCGACAGATTTAACCAACATGAGCACCTTATATACTGTCGGTCTTCAGCGACTCTAGGCTCGAACTCATGACACGTCAGCCACGAGTCTGTGAACTTATGTATTTAAAAGAAATCAACTTTCATCTCATCTGGCCGGCAAATTTTTGAAAAATGAAAAGGCATTGGTCAGCCTTTCCTTCAATAGAGTACATTTAAAATGCCGCTTGGGCAACTCGCCTTATACCTCCCAGAATTATTCGGTATTTGAAAATAGCGTGGCGATCACTATAGAATTTCTGATATCCTGGTTTTTGCCATTCCCGGGAATTTCCGGAAACACATCAAAATTTCGAAAAATTTAAAAACAAATTTCCAATTAAAAGTAGAATCAAAAATAAATAAGGATGCATATAAATTTCAAAACGTATTCTCGTTTATACATTCAGCTAAAAATACAAAAAGTATAAAATATGTTAATTATTCCGTTTAAAGTTTGATTTGAGAAAATATAAACAAGATATGCTTTTATCTTTCAGCGTAGTTCTTAGCTTTGTTATGAATAACAGTGCAGAAGAAAATTCTCTCTCAGCTATAGCTGTTTGAGGAATTGTGTTCAAAGGTTCAGCCAGTTTCATGTTTGAGAATCAATTTTAATTTTTTAAAAATCAGTCCTGAATAAATTATTCCTCAAATACCTTTTAAGAGGTAAATACAACATCTGACAACAAAGTTTGGCGAATGAAGTCAGAACGACCGATCTAACAACACTGGCGAAACAAAACGCTGTACATGTGTAGCAGCAAGTGTTTACCGTCTATCCCCACCATTGTTCTGTCGAGAGTCGTTTGTGTTCCGTGTAAGACTTGTTTTACTTAGTGCTTGTTTAGCGCTTTGGTTCTTAACTGAGAACAGAAAAATGAACGAACAAAACATCAATTGTTTTTATTGCTGGTTTAGTTTAATTCGATGTTGGTATGTGTTTATGAAGATGTAGTACTATCCATGGAATGTGCGTACGAGTGGCTCGCCCGTTTGTTGAGAAGGCCGGGAAAGTGTTTCTGACAATCCCAGCAGTAAAAGACCAGTGACTTCCGTCAATGACAAAAACATTGAGAAAAAGAGTAAACTAATCATGAAAAATCGTCGATAAACTGTGAGCAAGATAGCTGGACGATGAATGCTGCAAGGTACATTGAAATTTTGACCCGATTCTTGAAATGTATAAGCATGGCACCACCCTAGTACGCACAAAGAGGTTCGTGTTTTTTTTTGTTCACGACAAATGCTCGCCCTCACGCAGACAATATCGTCTAACAGTTCCTGGCAAAAAAGGGGGTGGTGCAAATTGAACATCCACCATTCTCGCCAGATCTCAGTCCGCCCGACTTCTTCCCGCGACTCAAACTCGCTTTGAAAGGAATGACGATATTTCTGACATCCAACGAAACGTGACGAGGCTTTTGAACTCCACCTCAAAAGAAGACTTCTTGCAAAATTTCCAGGACATGTATTGTGGATCTCAGCGGTGCATAGTTATGGGAGGTGACTATTTCGAAGGACAGTGAGGTAACTTTCGTTAATATTTCCTCTACGTTGATGATACAGGACTATTCGCCGAACTTTATTGTCAGAGGTTGTATTAAAATATATGTTACCGTTAAAGCGTGGAATACACTATTTCATAGAATAACTAGATATTTCATGAAATAACTAGATCAGTCAGTTAAAGTATATAAAATTACTGAATTCTACAATTTAACTAGGTATTCTATAGAATAACGATTCCTGGATCGTTAAAGTATGAAATATGATACTCACGAAAGCTCTTTGAACCGGTTCTAACTGCTTTGGGAAGAATTTTTCCGATTAGGCGGAATCAACAATTGTACTCTAGATATCAGTTCAGTATATGTCAGAGAGAATTAATTTCCATTAAACAAGTTCCAAATATTGGCACAAGGCTTCGATCTGTTGCAACAGCTCAAAATTGCAGTACTGGACAAGGATTTAAAATGTGCTTGTGTAAAAAAAAATGTGTAATAGTAAAAAGTGTGGTTGTTTCAAAAAAATAATAAACAGGTCAATCCAAGGTATCATCACAGTAATCCTTGCTCTAATAAATAATGAAAAGTAAGATAAAAATATCTCATAAGATTATGAATCAAGATAGGACTGATTATTTGATATTAGGACTTGTAATATTATCAGAATTGAAAGTAGGCGGATAATATAATTATTTAAATAAGTGATCCAAGTTACGCGATCAGATTTAACTACAGCTGTGTGTTTGGTTTATTCTCACTTAATATAAGTTTATCTAATTTATTAGAAATTTAAGTCATATTCTTAATAAAGTCATATTAAGAATTTTAAAATGTCGATTCATTTCGAGAATCCCACACCTCTAATTCACGCGGACAATCAAAGATATGGTCGCCATAGAACGACCATATCACATGACTTGTCTAGTTATTCTATGAAATAACTGAATTATACACTTTAACTTTAGCGATGACATATATAAATGACAAGTTATTTGCTGCTGGAGAAGCGTTCACTTACTTTAAGAATGTAAATTCTTGTGTTTAAGAGATTTTATTTGTGTAACTGATTTCTTGTTAATGAAATAACATTGTGACTCCCAAGTTTGCTGAATTCCTAGTAGTGAGAGGGATTACACAGCTATTGGTCAAATATCGTTTTATGTACAAATTTAACACCATTATTATGGTATCCTCCGCTGGAGAAACTTTCAAGTCCAGACCTATGATCTCGCAGAAGATCGGATCGAAGTTCGCTGATTTCGCAAAAGGGGGATCGCTGTCCAACAGTCTCGGTCACTTCGTCTCTTCGAAGTCCTAAACGAAGTTCGCTGATCGAGGATCTCGTCACCTTCCGAAGCGTCTCTTTAAACCTCCTGGTAGGGCTCATTTCTCCTCCATAAATTCTATTTGGCGAACATCACTCGGCGCCCTCTGTCTTGGTCCCAACCACCATTGGCTCTTCCGGGATAAAAGACTGTTGCGACTGAGATTATCTATGTCACCGTACCTCGTAAGCCATATGAAGATCAAGAAATCGACCTGTCACTTTGACACTGGGAATGCACTCCTTGGTATTCTTTCTCATAAAAGGCCGACACTCCATCCATTCAAATGCATCGCGGCCACATGTGAGAGGGAACGAAAAAATGATAAACCCGTCAAAAAAAGTGTGCCCCTTCAATAAATCATTGTGAAAATAAGTTATTTGGTGAATCTATTTGAGAGCGGCAACATCAAGCGGTTCAAGAGTCTGCTTAATATCTGTTTCACTCCCAGGGCTTAAAAAGGTATAATAAGGTAGTAAACGGCCATCTAACAAGACGACGTTACACTATGCTTAATTAATGTAAAAATCTTACTCAAAAATTTGATCGAGAAAAATAATTAATAAGGAAAGTTGCGAGATTTTCCTAAAAATTTTCTCCCCCGACAGTCTGGGGGTTTATTCCTTTCCTTAAACTGAGGATTCAATTAAATAGCCCCCAATAAAAATAAGTATTTGAAATTTTTTTAAAAATAAATGAAATAAATAACACTTTTAAGCTTAGGTTGTTTTTTTTTTTTTTTAAAAAAAACCGTAAGTATTTACGTTATCAACATAAATTAAAATATCAGATCTTCATCAGAATATTCATGCTGGTTTACGAAAAATGATGTTCCTTTAAAAACTAAATATTTTTAGTTAACGAAGCGATGTTCGACAGACAGACAGGAGCTGATCAGATAAATATATATAGTTTCGTGTATTTACTCTTTCCTATGAGAAGCTGCAAAAATTCTTCCCAACCCTACTTAGGCATTACTCTTTCTCTTATTGCACTCTTACCCCGCTATTGGTGGCTCCAACGGACATTTATCTTTCCAAGGAATGGAGAGAACAATAGAAAATTGCAACAGTGTGGTCAGCTAAAATTTACATCGAAGGTCGACATCCACAGTCAAGTCAAAACTAGCTACTTCAGATTATTTCAGACCCGTATCGTTTCCTGGAATACAAAAAGTGTGGAAATTTTATGATTTGCCGGGAAAGAAACCCTTGTGGTTATGACCAGGAACACGGGGATGGCATATCGCGGTTCGAGTCCTGGAACCACTGAAGACCCGCCATGTTAGGGGGGGGGGGCGGGGCTGTTAAATCTGTCAAGCTCAAAGTGCTTCCTTTTTCTTGATGTGGTACTTCTGAGGGGAGTGTACTAGCTCAGTTGTTGTTTTCATCACTTGACCGAAGTTCCAAATGACGAGGTCTGTCGATGGTGTCACTTTATAGTGCGACGTTAATTAATTCTCACTCACTGAAAATAATATTGGTGCCATAGTAACCGATTAATTGATTGTTTTTCCAGAATGAATTCAAGTGTTTCAACTATAGCAAAAAATACATTCCTCATTAATCCGCTTTTTTCTTTACACCTTTTCATCTCTTATAGAACGTTTTGCATTGATGTGCGTATGAACCCAATTGCGTGTAACCCTCCCCCCCCCACCGTATTTTTTGTGTGCATGTGTGCATGCCTAGTTTCATTCTTCTGCATATAATACGCCAAAAGTAAAAATTCTGTTAATTTTGATCACTATATTGTTAAAAATATTAATTATAAACAGTCCATCGCGTTTATCATACACAGGAAGTGAAAAATATATAAAACAGGGTCTTTCATGAAGGAAACATATTCCCACTTCTTTCTAAAAATAAATGCAATCAAAAATGTGTACCCCTTACATCGTGTTTGGTGGTTTTAGATTAAGAAAATTCACCCACTTGTGCTGCTTCAAGAATTTATAAAAGGAAAATTAAAAGGATTCTTAATTATAGGAGATAACAATTGTGTGTGTACACAGCCACATATACGCACAATTTTAAATGAGCGTATTTGAGTTTAATTGTCATCGACAGTATGATACTCTCCGAAACATTAAGTACTTTCTCATAAGTTAGAGTAGGTAAACATTGTGGTGCCATCTATTTAAAAGCCCACAAAAGAAAACTCGTGTGTTGTCGTGGCGCCATCTCCCGAAAGAAAAACTAGTTAAAACGACTTTAAATTCTTTAATGTAATAAAGATTATATAATAGTGATGGTGAATAACGGTTATATGGAGAAAAAAATTATTATTATAATCGAAACCAACTTGTAAGGAAAAGATTTTCCATGTTATGGAAATAAATTTGTTGAATTTTCGAAAAAAATGGAAGAAGTCTTAATTTTGCATTAGACGATTTTAGATATTGAATAATTAATTTTTTACAATATAAGTAACAACAAATGAAGATTATTGAGGAAGGCGCATTGTGTGATGAATAGTACAGTGCGACATTTCACTGTCCAGCTACCTCCTCTCCCAACACAGTCGAATCAATTCGATTTCCGTCTTTCACTTCACCGTCGTATGCGATTTCGACAGGAGGTTTAAGAAAAAAAATTAACACTACATATACATACAAAAAGCTAAATGTTCATGATTATTTTTTTTTTCCTTGAAACTATTTAACGTGTCCTCTCGTCGCAATAAAGGTTAAAAAGCAGTAAAATGTCTGTTTTCCGTAACATCAAAGTTATTTTATTTTGTTTTCCCCTTCATTTATACACAAGAGAACATCTTTTCCACATGGGTAGATTTTGAAATTCTATTAAAGAACCTTTTGGATCCCCTTTATAATACATTATACGGATTTGCATGGCATTTTTCCGTGATTCTATTTCAATGTTTTGCACATATTTATCGCACCGAAAAGTTGAATTTATCAGCTTTGTTTTTCATTAAGTTAACTTCAGGTAACAAGTAAATATTGCTCAGTGTTAAATAATATGATTTTTTTTTCTGAATAATTACAATACATTAACAACTTCGAAAAATTGTTGAAATAAGGCAATATGGAGATGTTATTTCAAGATAAGTTTAAAAAGAATATCTTGTGTTTAAAATTTAGAGAAAGAGAAGAAAATAAACATGGTTATATTTTTAAAACTATGCTTTAATTAGGCAATATTTAGTACCTAAACCAGAAATTTTTAAATGTTTAGATTATGATTCACTTTTCTACCTAACGTTTAATTTATTATTTACCATTTCCTGAATAGAGAAAAAAATCATACCTTTGTATAAAACAAAAAAGAAAATTTCAAATATGGTTGATGATAATAAACTGAATTTATAAGTGAATATTGTTGAAAATCTGCTTTTTGCGATTTGAGTTTAACTTCCCTCGGACTTTGTGTGACAAATTTGATAAAAAATAACTTAATAATTAAAGTGTTTGATAATAATTGCTACGCGTATGTCAACAAGTGAAATGCATTCAATAATGCTTTAAGTAGTGCAGCGCCGTAAAAAGTAGACTGTATCAATCGAGTTACTAAACCGGTCAAATATCAAGAAAAGAAAAAAAAGAAAAAAGAAAAAAAGCAGCCAATAGAGGAGAAAAAGAAAGTAGAAACTCGAAGTGGGCGAAGAGAAACAAGATATCGCAACAAATAGTCGACAACGCGAAAACTTAGAAAAATAAAGTGAGAATAAAAAAGATAATTAAATTGCAAGAAAATAAACTATTTGTAAATGAAGTCAAAGATAAATATTTAAAATACTTGTGTGTGTGTGTGTGAATAAAAATTAAATTGCCAAGCATACAGAGCATAAAAACCTGCAGAGCATAACAATTAAACTTGTTAACACGCAAATAGTTCAAAAGTAATAAACTTACATTACTGTTCCATTAGATGTATGAGAGGGAATATAAATACAGAATTGCGTATGCGTTTGGGATCGACTCTTCACAAGAAAAAACTTTTTGAGAAGTAATTCTCGTTTTTTCTCTCCCTTTAATAGAATATACAATCATTTCAAGATTTCAATTTCAATCCCCCTCTCTCCTTTTTGAAATTGAAAGAATTGTTTTTTAACCCATTCACTGCCAACCACGAGATATTTCGTAGTGTGTGTTGTAATTTTAGATTGATTGCATATCTGCATTTGAGTTAGGAATTATTAGAAAGGATGATTGAAAAATTTATACAGTGCAAAAAACCTATCAATTATACATTTTTATAATTAAAATTATAGCTTAGACCAGAAGTGCGCAAACTAGGGGGCGCCAAATTTTTATGAAATGCATTATGCCTGCATGCTGCATACCATACAGTGTACATATAAAAAAAAACGCCGTCACTTACTGTTTATCAATTTCCCGCTGTTCGCTCTTTCTTTTTTACCTTGCGTATGTAAAAATGAGAAGACCCAAATTTTCCCCGGGAGATGATGACCTCTTCGCTTTCGCCGTTTTTTGAAAACCCCTTTTGTCCCACTTTGATGTTATACGTACTGTGTCGAACGGGTTTGCACTGACATGCGCACCGTACGAGATGATGAAAACCAAAAGGGGTGTGGGGGGCATCTTAGAACTGCGTACCAAGCCAAGGCCAACCAAACGACCAAAAATTATCGCTGAATGTTATACTGAGCGTTTCCATTAAAATTGTAGCGCAGTTGGCCTCAATTGTTTT
>BMAV01027025.1:0-15759 GCA_019973955.1 Trichonephila inaurata madagascariensis
CTAAATTGTTTAAAAAAAATTAAACCCCGTAAGGGGGCCCGGTTTTTATATTTAAAAATTTAAGTTTCAACTAATAAAGAAAATTAATTTAATTAATTGTAATTTATTTAATTATATTATCTGCAACTTGTTTTTAAGGAATGAAAAAAATTAATTTTAAAAAAAAGCTTAATATTTTTAAAAATGAATAAATTTAAGCTACTAAAAAATTTTCGCCGCAAAAGAAAAGTTTCGTACACTTAACCAAAATTTAATGGAAATTTAAATATTGTAATTTTTTTTTAATTTGATACTTAGTAGGGAATAATCTTTTTTAAAATGTAAAACTTTTAAGCTCTTAAAAGTACTAGAAATCAGTTTTTTAATTTCTGCATCGATTTCCCACCAATTCTTCTGTGTTTTTATTGTTTTTACTACACTTTTGTGTTTATTTGTCACGTTTTTTTTTACATCAAATTACTAAATATGTTCTACGGGGCTAAATAAAGTGATTGGGGGTTTCATAATTTGGGGACAGTTATAGAACACCAGTGGCGTACATTGAGAGATGGCTTGGCGTCATTATCCTGTCAAAAATGAAGTCGTTTCCATATTCCAAATTTTGGGCGGAAAATTTTAAAATTTCTCTTTAAAATTAAAAATAGACTCATGTTTCAAATATCAACAAAAATATCAAATTACTAATTCTGTGCGATTTACACCCCCAAACGCAAGAACACTTCTATCTCCATGTTTTATTGATCCAACTAGATTCTTGAATTAGGTTTCAGAAATTCAAAATTGACACAATTGATTAGGATGGGAGACAATTCACATTTTTGGTTCCGATGGGCCTATAATACTTGAAATAAAAATAGGGAGTTTAATCCCATGAAAATTTTGGAAGAACTCCTTCATTTCCATGCTCCAGCATGGAAGTGAAGGTGTTCTGGCCCTGGGGTGTAAATTGGTTTCAAATTGGTAATTTTTATTTTCATGGTATTATGAATCATGAGTCTATTTAAATTATTTTAAAGAGAAATCATCCGCCGAAATTTGGGTATTAGAGTCTACTTAATTTTTAACAGGGGAATGACACCAAGTGCACCGCTCTCATTGTACGCCACTGAGAACTTATAACTGTCCCAAATTATGAAAACACCTCAATCACTTTATTTGAGTAGAACATATTTAGTGAGATTCTGATGTAAAAAGAAACGTGACAAATAAACACAAAAAGTTAAGTAAAACAATAGTCACAGAAGAATTGTAAAAATCGATGCAGAAATTACAAAAACTGATTAAATCTTAAAGACGCTTAAAAGCTTTTGGGGACACAAAAAAGATATATAAGTCCCAAATTAAGAAAGAAATACAATATTTAAAAGAGTTGAATTTTTTTAAGTGTGCAAGATTTTTTTGGGAAATTTTTTTGTACTTTTGATAAAATTTTTTTAAAAATAGTTATATTATTTTAAAAAATAATTATTTTTTCCCAAAAGAAAAGAAAATATAAAAAAAATTACAGTTAAAAAAATTAAATTTTTATTAGTCGAAAAATTGTTTTATAAAAAAAATGCAAGTGTATGAACACTTTTGTGGCCCACTGTATATTTATAAATACATTATATAAATTTATCTAGCGTGGTTTCCACTCATATTGGGTTTTTTATAACAAAAATAAATTAAAAAAAAAACAATCTTTTGAATTTTCAGGTTTTTCTCCCAGTCCCGTAGCAATGCTTTAGTTTAAAAAGAGCAATAACGTAAATATTATATTTTAGAGATGGATATATATTTACACACTGAATATGATGTTTTTATGAAAAAATCATATTTTGTCAAAAATTTTAGAAAAAAGGGAGGTGTTTTTAAAAAAGCTTTAAATCTCCGTCCAACGTAAAATTTATATTTCCCCAAAATTTCTTTTTTTACTGATAGATTTATCATTAACATATGGAATAAAATATTTTATTAACTTCTCTGTTTCAGTTTTTTGAATTTCTATTAATATAATTAAGCTATATATATTTAAGTAAGTGAGAATTAAATATAAATATGAAATTCAGAAATAATAAATAATTAAAAAAATAAGAGCTGTAAAATTTGTGACTCGAAAATTATAGTACGATCGCCGAATTCAAATAGATCAATTGACAGTTGAAAAACAAACCTTGACCTCTTTTATAAGTGAAAATTTCCTAATGTAAATGAAGAATAAAAGTGGTCAAGTAAGAAATTGCAACAGATTGTCATGAGTGATGATGGAACGACTTTCAATTTGTACTGAATATGTGTTTTCACCTTTCGTTTGATGGTAAGTTGGATCTTATATTAATTTTTGTTACTTATTCTATTTTAAAATATTAGGAATTCTCTGCAAAACTTCAGTAATAATGAATTTTTGCAAATGATTATTATTTCCCAAGAGAACTATTTTTTACGAGTAAAAGAACAAAAATCGGAATAATTTGTAAATGAATTTTGTTATGGCTTGAACTGATGCGAGTTTTTTAAATAACAGCTAATATCATTTTTTTTATTTTTAATTAATCTTTATGCTGCTTAAAACTTTCTTGGTATCACATTAATATTTTATTTTCTGTTCTTCTGGTTATATCAACGTTGGTTGCCATAGCAACGAAAAAGAATCGTTTGTTCTTACTGAGATAAGAATGAGTCACATCGCATTTTTTTTGTTCTATTGTAAAACATCTGCTTTTTTAATGTTAAATACTTTACTTAATTCTATTGTGAATATGGAAAAAAAAAGCTGCTGTTAGAAGTTGTGTGATCTTCTCTATCAGTAAAATCGTTTTAAATACGAGCGAACAAATAATATATATTAAAATGCTGATTATGAATGTTTGATGCCCCTACTATTCTCTCAAGTTTTATACAAATTAATAAGGATTAGGAGCTAAAACTTTTTGAATAAAATATATATTTTACACAGAAAAGTAAAAAGGAGGAAAACGAGGCGTCGAAAACTGTCACGTGATTGCCATAGTAACGCATTAAAAATGTCAGAAGTGATTGCAGGCCAAAAACAAATCGAAAAAATAAAACACTTGTAACTTTAAAATAGATCGTAAAATAACTGTCCGATATAGTACGTGAAATACTCGTCCCAAACAAATACAGTGGGCCACAAAAGTGTTCGTAAACTTGCGATTTATTATAAAATTTAATGTTTTCAACTAATAAAAATTAATATATTGTAATTGTAATTTTTTTATGATATCTGCAACTTGCTCTTAACGGAATGACATATTAATTTTTTTTAAAAAATAGATATATTATTTTTACAAAATTAATTAATCAAAAAGCTACTAAAAAATTACGCCACAAAAGTCTTCGTACACTTAACAAAAATCTCAACTTAGCTTTAAATATTGTATTTCTTTCTTAATTTAGTACTTAGTAGGATATCTTTTAGTGTCCACAACAACTTTTAAGCGTTTTGGTATAGATTTAATCAGTTTTTTGCAATTTCTGCTTCGATTTTCCTCCATTCTTCTGTGATTATTGTTTTTACTTCACATTTTGTGTTTATTTCTCATGTTTTCTTGTTTTTTTTACATCAAAATCTCACCAAATATGTTCTACTGGGCTAAATAAAGTAATTGAGCAGGTGGTTTCATAATTTGGGGACAGTTATAGAAACACCAGTGGCGTACATTGAAAGCAGTGCGCTCGGCTTCATTACCCTGTTAAAAAATAAAGTAGTCTCCAATATCCAAATTTTGGGCGGATAATTTGAAATTTCTCTTTAAAATAGTTAAACAGAGTTCATGATTCACAATATAATAAAAAAATACCAAATTACCTAATTCTGAGGCCAATTTACACACCCACGCCCGAACACCTTCACTTCCATGCTGAAACATGGAGGTGGAGGAGCTCTTGTTCCACATAAATCCATGGGATTAAACTCCTTATTTTTTCGTTTACAATCTATTATAGGCCCATTGGAGCTCAAAATGTTGAATTATCTGCCATCCAAATCAATTTGCTGTCAATTTTGAATTTTCTGAAACTTAATCCCAAGAATCTGGTTGGATCAATAAAACTTGGAGGTGGAAGTGTTCTTGCGTGAGGGTGTGTAAATCGGACACAGAATTAGGTAATTTGGTATTTTTGTTGGTATTGTGAATCATGAGCTCTATTTTAATATTTTAAAGAGAAATTTTAAATTATCCGCCCAAAATTTGGATATAGGAAACGACTTCATTTTTTGACAGGATAATGACGCCAAGCGCACTGCTCTCAATGTACGCCACTGGTGCCTCTATAACTGTCCCCAAAATATGAAAATACCTCCTCAATCCCTTTATTTAGCCCGGTAGAACATATATGGTGAGATTTTGATGTAAAAAAAAGAAAACATAACAAATAAACACAAAATGGAAGTAAAAACAATAATCACAGAATGGAGGAAAATCGATGCAGAAAATACAAAAAACATTAAATCTATACCAAGACCCTTAAAAGTTGTTGTGAACACTAAAAGATATCCTACTAAGTACTAAATTAAGAAAGAAATACAATATTTAAAGCTTAGTTGAGATTTTTGTTAAGTACGAAGACTTTTGTGGCGTAATTTTTAATAGCTTTTTGCTAATTAATTTTTAAAAAAAATAGTTATACTATTTTTAAAAAAATAATTTTTGCATTCCATTAAGAACAAGTTGCAGATATCATAAAAAAATTACAATATATTAATATTTATTAGTCGAAAACATTAAATTTTATAAGAAATCGCAAGTGTACGAACACTTTTGTGGCCCACTGTATATAAAAATAATTACCAACTGAGGAAATTTTTTTAATGTGAAATAGAGTATATGACACAAGCTGTTTCCTTTAAAAAATATTAATGAAAAAACGAGCATTACATTTTATCTCATGTTTGGGTACTTACGTATTATCGCAGCAATGCCAACGTTTAAGATAGTTTGCCAAATTAGCAACTCCGATTTCGCAAATGTCGTACCCACTGAATTGGCAACAATGTGCTTCGTTTCATATAATGTCGCCAATAGGTTGCGATAATATGTAAGTACCCATGCTTTAAACAGGCAGTTTTTATAATGGTTAACAAAATAACATATTTTCTTTAAAATATCAAAATTAACATTCCAATAAAACCTAGCGTAATTTGTGAGGCTGAGTGGTCACGATTGCTACCTCGTGGCCAGCGTTGTTTCAGTTTAGAAGCGTCACTTAAGACCCCACTGTAGAGAGAGTTAAATTTGTCGTGGCTCAAAGTCCTCATGTTGGCGTGGAGTGGGAGTGAATGAGGTGAAAGTTTTGGTCTTATCCTCGTGACTTGACCGCTCAAAATTACGAGGTCCGTTGCCAATAGCCCTCGTGTTGCTTTAAGTCGTCGATAATAAACACTTAACCACAATGGAAAATCAGAATTTGATAAAATCATAAATTTAATTTGGATAGTATATTAACCCTCCCATAAGATAAGTGCAAAAAGGATACATTCTGTTGAGTACATGAAAAGAATTGTAGACTTCAGGAATTTGAATCTTATAGCTTTCTGCAAGAGGAAGTTGGATCTGTGAACGTTCCTTACAACGTGACACTGCGTTTAGATTAAAAGCAGAATTTTTAAGAGTCAAAACACCTGCTTCCTTTGGCAATGTGAACTAAGATGAGCTCTGTCAGACGTTTCACAGAAAACATAATTGTATTTAAACAAATGTGAGCAATTGTTCAAGAAAATAAGACCTCTGAAAACAAACCTTTGCATGTTTTACAACAAAAAATTAATGGATAACCAGGCCTAATTTTCAGAGTAACACGGTGCGGGACTTGCTTTGTTTCAAAATGTATGCGGTACTTAGGCATTATCGCAAACTATTGGCGACATTCTATGAAACGAAGCACCTGGGTGCCGATTCGGCGCATAGGAAATCGGGACTGCTAACTTGACGAGTTATTAGTAGAGAAAGCGATTGTGTTGCGATAATACATAAGTACTATGTATGCTATTAAAACATTTTAAACCGACAATATTTCCCACAAGATAACAAAATCTAAGAAAACACATGAATAAAAATGATTTACAGTTATTATATTATAATATTGTATATTATGATATACACAAATATTTTCCTTTCACTTGAACAGAATCATGCCTGATTTTTTCCCCATTGATAGAAGTATTTTGTCAAAACATTCTGAATTATTTTTTTTTTCATTTGCTATAATGCTTTAATTATTTATCATATTTTTTTTAATTCTCAAAAATGTTTCTTGTGGATTTTTTTTTACTGATTTGTATCAATCTTTGTGTGCTTCAGCTTTAATTCAATTGATCCAAAAAGTTAAAAAAAAGGATGTGTGTACTGATCTGTGTCGCATCACTGATTTAAATGTCTGTTGCCATCCAACGATAAACCAAAAATTGCAATCTTTGTGCCATATCTTTTGATAAAATTATACATATGTAAAAATATAAATATTTACAATTCAAAAAATTAGGGGAGAAATTTATTTTTTAAAGTGACCGAAATACAACTTTCAAAAATTCATATTTTTGTTTTTAACTTAAAAAATTTCAGATATTCCTATTTAATTGATAAAACACATAATTTGGAATATCTTGATCATAAATGAATTTTAAAAAGTCATTTCATAGTGACTATCAAGATATAAAAACTAAAAAAAAAATTTCTATTAATGAATTTTTATACCTTCACAAGTTTTAACTTTTCTTCTGACAACTTTACTGCAAAGCCTGGTTTATATTGGGCTGCTCGTAGGGAAATGGCTTATATGGCCCATTCCTCGGCGTAATTAAAAAAAAATTACGCCGAGGATTTAATTACGCCCATTTATTTTCGTTTAAAATAATGTGCCTCGAAATCTATTCAAGATTATTACATGAAATTTCAAACACACACTTTCTCTACATCTATTAAAATAATTTTTCTTTTCATGATTTTTATTATTACTTAACAAATGCTTTTTAAATGTAGAAAAAATAGTGCTAATTTTCTCATGTTTTTTAAAATGTTAATGTATAAACATTAAGACAAATTTTTTAATGCACCATTTACTGTTTTAATTGTGACTTTTAATAATATGCTCCAATTCACTAAAGAATATTTTTCTAAATTTAAACTTGAGACATATTTTGAATAGTTTTTAGCTGAAAATTATGATTTTATACACTTTCTATGTTTAAGAGATTTTTAAAAATGAATTCCAGCTTTTCTTGATTAGAAATTATAACATATGATCAACTTTTGACAAAAAGTTCAAAATGAATCTACACCAGATCTCTCTTTGCTCCTTATCTTTACACATAAGCAAATTTTTGGAGAAGTGGCTCAAGTCCATGATATAACTTGCATTCTAAAATGCCATTAAGATAAATAAACATCTAATTGAATCTCTTCCTTAGAAATATTCATAATATTGGTATAAATACAATTTATTATGAAATGCAACAGATGTCCATAAATATATTCAATGAACTTTTTTCCTGATGCACATTCAGAATGAAACATGCACTGCTGATGCAGTGTGAAGGTTTGGAGATGTGGCTCAAGTTCATGTTAACTTGCATTATAAGATGCCGTTAAGAGAAAGAGACATACAATGAAATCTCATCCTTGGAAGTATTCATAATATTTGTGGATAAATACAATGTATTATGAAATGTAATGGATGTCCATGAATATATTTAATATACTTTTCCCTGATACATGTGAAGAATGAAACCTGTACCATTGGCACAGTATAAGTCTGTATTTTTAAAACGAACAAAAAATTTTTATTTTTGAGTGCATGAAAAAGTCCAAATTCAAATAAATCATCAGAATACCTCTAATCACAGAAAATAAAAATAATAAAACATATTTCCTTTACTATATTACAAATGAAAAGAAATTTTCTCATTACACTTTTCATTTTAGAGAAAAAAGCAAAAGCAAAGCTGTAATTGTGAGGTTTTTTTTACAAAAATTGCTCATTGAGAATTAAGTTAAATATTTGTGCTTTTGAAGCCCAGTGGCTGAGTGGTTAGTGCATCACGCTTCCACACTACAGGGCCGAGGTTCAAACCCCAGGGTGGAAAAGGTTGACTCAGCTTTTCATCCCTTCAGCAGGTCGATAAATGAGTACCAAGCTTGCTTGGGAACTTAACACTGGGAGTTTCACGTCAGACTGATTGGAACATCTGCTCATGCACCTCAGGGCCCAAAGTCACGTATACTAAGTTGGGCACAGTATGCCTTGGCCCTCATGGGCAGTTGCACCACTGAGTTACTGTGCTTTTATATTTATAGATATAAATTCCTATGATTGTAGTTCTTACTTATGCCACTTGATCAACAGTAACATCAAATCAAGGCCCACAAAATGCATCATGGCAAAGGGCTAGATTTTTACGCCTGTTAGCCTTAGCTTTAAGCACATGCAGATGACAGCAATATTTTGCTCGATTCCACCCCAATTTTGAGGGAGAACTCTCTGGGGATGGTCAGAGGCCTCCCACCTACCTCAGGAGAGGACTTGCAGCTCAATGGCTATTTAGAGTACCCTTATGTCATAAAGGCACTATACATTTACAAACATCTATGCCTTCCCAGGAATTCAAACCCAGGCCCTATGGCATTGCAGCCAGTGTCACTAACCACTATACCAGATGGGCGGCTATTCCTATGATTAAATCAATGATATTGCATAAGTCATTAGTCCTTTTTTTCCTTATATCATTTTAGGATCCTCTGCTGCCCATCTGTCTGGTAGTTGGTGATGCCGACTACTGTGCCATAGGGCTTGGGTTTAAATCCTAGAGAAGGCATGGATGTTTGTAAATGTATAGTGTCTCTGTGGCATAAGGGTACTCTAAATAGCTGTCAAGTGGCACGTTCTCTCATGACATTGGTGGAAGGGGAAGAGAGGCCCCTGACCACCTACAGGGTGTTCTCCCTCAAAATTGGGTTCGAAATCACCCAAATTGAAGTACTCAAAGCTATGGCTATAACCACAGGCTTGCATCTAGAACTTTGCTGCAATGAATTTCATGGGCCTTGATCTGACATCGTCAGACAGGTGGCATTAGCAACAACACACAGAATACTCTGTTTTACAATTAAATATTCATAAATATATGGTACTAGCTTTTAAATAATTGTTTAAATATAAAATATATTTGCATTTACAATCTTTAAAATTCATGCATAAATATTCTTATTTTAAATTTTTGTTGGTAACAACCAAACTTATTGGAAAATAACATAATGAAAAAGTTTATAGAAAATATGATTTTAAGATATTGCACAATCAAAAATACTATACAATAATTAATGATACAAAGGGGAGGGGTGATTAGAAATTCACCAAGTTTTCTTTATAGGCTAGCAAATATAACATGAGCATTTCTTGGATTAAATTAAACATATCCATGTAGAGTCTGATTCAATCAAAAATATATATTTTTTTCAAAGATATTTTTTACTCAAAAAATTCAAGAGAAAATACAAAAACAATACAAAATATTTTTTTAATATTTTTTAAAACCATTTTTTTTTTTTACATATGGATTTTAATGGTACAGAATAATGAACATGATGATACAATTATAAAAATGATATAACATGGAAAAAAAATCAACCGCAGAAAACAAACAAACAATATTTCATTATTTGATAGCAAAAGTTCTTAAGCAATGTTAAACCTCAAAAAATTAATTTTTTTTTAAAATATAAATTTTGTTCAATCTATCTATATTGAATTTACTGTGCAGTCATAATAACAGTGTTTAAAGTGTTGATTGTGAAAGTAAATATGCATAAAAAATTCTCAAAACCTGGATAATTCCTCCTAAAAAGTTCCACCTTCCTTTTTTTGAGCCAATAAAGAAAATTTAAAATTAATTACTAGTGATAAATATATATAATTTCTAATAGGGCTGCAGATTGGTATTTTACCATTGCAGACCTAGTACATTATCTGGGAGCTGGTATCCCTTTTTAGTTCTTCACCATAAAGGTGGTATACTAATTGCTCCACAATACATATAACTACATTTATATAGTTATATTTATTATATTCATTGACAATTCTTAATATATTCGACATTTTTTAGAATGGATGTGTTTGGCTGCTTTTAAAATTTCATTTTAATGCAAGGAAATTTTTTTTAAATATAAATTATATTTTATGAACAATAAATATTCCATACTAAAATATTTTATTAACATGATTTGACACAAGCAAGTACTAAATACTTGCATCTGAAAAGTTATTGTTCCTGTATGATAAGGATTCTTTTTAAGTTTTAACAAAATCAATTCAGGAGAAAAACACTTTTTTAAACTTACATAAAGATGGTAATTACAACATAGTCTACATTTAACAACCCCTTTATTTCAAAATATAATGTAATTAACAAATATAACATGCCTTTTGTAGTGATGTATTTTATGAAATTTATAGTAAAATTTACATGCCAAAACAATAAAAAAAAAAAAGAACACTTTTTATAGTTGACATTCAAAAAATTTCAGAACAAATAAATGTAAATAATCCTAAAATTATCTTTATAAGGCTTTAATACATATACCTTCCATAATAAATTATAAAATTGCTATCAAATATCAAAATATACATATTTGTTCATTTACATGATAAATGTATGCTTAATCTTGATCTGCTCTTGATTCCTGCATATGCATCTTTGCCAGTTCTAGCTTCTGTTGATAAAATTCATAAACAAACTGTGCCATATGAGGCATGTCATTCACAATGAAAGGTTCACTCATTGGTTCATCATTTGATTTTCTCGTACAAGGATACACCTCATGAGGTAAAAGATATAATTCTTGAGGACGCTGCATAAGAATTTTAAATGATGGAGCTAGTTCAAAACAATTTTGGAATAAAGATACTCGAGCAAAAATATAAAGACCTAAGCGAGCACGAGACATTGCCACGACCAAACGTCGAACGTCTCTCAAGTGGCCAACAGCTTTTGTTCGGACTAAGGAGAGAAGAATGTAATCATTTTGTTGTCCTTGGTATTTGTCAACAGTTGTAACTTTGTGTGGTCTACCAAATAAAGGATTGTCAGCACATCTCTTATTAACAACATCTCGAATCAGATGTTTCTGTCCATTGTAGGTGGTTAAGATTGATATTTTTTCTGCAGGGTATCCAAGGATTCTCATGAACATGAAGACACCAACAACATATTCTGCTTCAGCAAGGTTCTATAAAAATAAAAATACAAATAATTACATATATATAAAGTAGAGAAAAAAATTAAAATAGGAAAACTCAGAAACTATTGATTAAGGTCTATATTCATTAACTATATTATAAAAAATGAAAATGTATGATTTCAGTTTAATCAATCAGATTTATTTTACAATTATAATTTATTTGGATATGCTACTGTAAACTGAATTCGACACTTCTTTTACGGACTCCAAAGCATTACTTCATTTCAATCATCTTCATCATTTTTCAATCAAATTATACACAAAAATATTTATAAAAAGAATTAATGGGTCCTTTAAATTTTACATCTTAATTCCTCAGTCTTATCTGATTACAGGGTTAAATCTTTGATAATTTAACTGTGGTATTACTTTGGAATGAATACAAATGTAGCAAAATTGGTCATATAATGCAAACTGTTATTTTCATTATAATGAAATGTGTAAAGAGTGTGAATTGTTTTAACTTGCTTGATTTTCCAACACCATGTTAAATAAAGCTAATCTGACATTGTTAGAATCTAAATATTAAAATAAAAATACAGTTATGAAAATAAATATCTTCTCAGATGCCCCGTTTTTCTGATTTTAATATTTGTACACACAAACATGTAAGATCAAATTATTGAACTTTTAATGCAAACACCAATATTTTGTAAAATAAATTAAAACAGTTCACATAAACATTTTATCAGACTCCAGAGTTTTTCATAAGGAAATGGATTACTTTTGACACATTGTTTCCTAAATAAAGACATTTATGTTCCTGGTTACATTCTTCTCTAATAGCATGTAGATGTATGTTGCATTTCACACTTTCTTTTAATATTACTGTACGTCCTGAACTCTATTCTTCAGCATATTTAATAGATAATGCAAGTGATTCAGATAAAGAAACTGTGAAAGCCAATAACAAAGACCACAATTCATTTATCTTCAAATAATCAGTAATCAATGTAAATTTATGATGGAGTAAATTGTTTTGAATTTCATTCCTTCCATATCTTATCATCAGAAATAATCTTATGTGAGAATATGGGTACATTTCTACATCTTTAACACATTAAAACATTTTTCCATGCCATCTGCATTTATCTCTTAGAAGCTTACAGTTTTTAAAAATAAATAATAATAATAATAATAAACAACTAAGACTTAAAATATAGCTGAACAAATATATATGCAAGTAATAAAAAAGTTTATACTTTATAAACCAATTTTTTTCTTTTACCAAATATTCTTTTAACTTTACCATCATAATTGTGATACTTTTGTTTAAACAATCATGATAGATTTCTATAATTTTTTTTTAAAAAAAGAATACAAGCAGTTAAGCTAACATTTAAAATCTCAAATCAATTATAGGTATTAGTGTGGATTGTCTTGAGATTGAATCTTTACAGTATGGATCAGAAGACCACTCAATAAAATATATTGCCACATAATCCAATTTTAAAATTATGAGATACATAGACAATACATAGGTCATAGAGAGAGGTAATTCAAACTAATCACAGTTTTATTGCAATAAATTATTAAGAAGGGCTTTTGCAAAGTGGAATACTAGTGGTTTCAGAAGGCAAGTTTATGCTGCTTCAAAAGATAGAAGGGTGAATTTGTATGTTCAAAGGGATAAACATAGTCTAAAACCTTCCCAGAGTAAATTATGATGTTAGTGTGTGAAATAAGCATAGACACTAAATTAAAGCAACTATAGCAAATAAATTCATTTTTAAGTCTCAAAGAGGTAAAATATTTTAATATTTGTTTGTTTCAATTTAGTGTGGAAAATTTTTTTATGTACATATCTTTCGAGTGCTAACATTTACTAGTTTTCTGTTGAATAGCTAATGTAGTACACTGCATATAAGAATTTTGGAAATTTACTCTTATGAGTGAGAATCAAACAAATTTGCAATTGAATTACTTCAATCTGCCTGCATTGTATATTTTACCATTCATTATTGTACAAATATTTATTCTTCCTCTCTTGTTAATGCTTACTGTCGAAACTATACCATTCTTGAGAATATTATTGTTACACATAGTATGTTCATCTACCCCCTCAAAGTCATTCACAAGACCAATAAAATTATACTCAAAAGCATTCAGAATTTTTTTCACAGAAAAATTTCTAAATTTTAATAAGTAAAAACATGTGCTATTTTTCTAAAATCAATCAAAAGGGATAGGATTGACAAACAAAGACCAAATTTCCAATTCAAAGTAATAAAAAAAATGTCTCTCAAATACACAAATTTTTTGTTTCAGGTTTTCTAATGAAAAATCTACATTTCATTTCATAATTTTTTTAAAGCTTCTTTATCTTTTTATTATGATTTTGATGCAGTATAAACTCATAAATACTTTGTTTTTTCTCTTTCTATAAGGTGAAACATACTTAAATTTGGTTTAATATTAACCTCTTAGGAGTCATTCATTAATATTGAGGAAGACTAAAAACAAAAATAATTTTCTCTGAAAATTCATTAATTTCTTCCAAAAAACAAACTAACTTTTAAAGCTGCAATATATATTCAAATTTACCTGCTCCATTAACAATATACACAATTTTTAAAATTACTTAATATGATTGCAAAATCATTTAAAAATAAAAAAGATTAAATGCCCTACACACAACAGCAATATTGTTAGAATATTTACACCATATGAAACCTGCAGGTGTAAATGTCAGTTTATGCTGTAAAAATACATAGAAGAAAAGGAAAGATAATAGGCAAGTTTCCAGAATATGAATAAAATTAAACTAATAGCTATGGCTGCATAAGTACACATTAGATATATTGTTATAAACTAAACAGTGAAATAGCACATGAGGGTCAAGGCCTACTGTGCCTATCTCAGTTTTTGCAACTTAAGGAGCTGAGGTGCATGAGCAGATGTTCCAGTCAGGTAGTCAGTCTTATGCAAAACTGCCAATGTTTAGTTCCCAAGCAAGCTTGGTACTCATTTATCGACCCACTGAAGGGATGAAAGGCAGAGTTGACCTTATCCAGTCCGAGACTTAAACCCCGGACCTGTAGCATGGAAGCACAAACACTACCACTGAGCTTGTTAAATATATCGTTATAAAAACAACTCCAATACATTTCTGACACACATTTATAATTTTAATTTAACATTTTCCAAGATGTATTCATATCTTTTACATTAAAATCTTAACTTTTTTTAAATACAGCAAAGTAACTTATGAGAAATAATTATAAGCAATTAGCAGTAAAAAAACTCACTTTCTCCTTATTTTACATGAATATTATTAAGAGATATAAAATTAAAAAATAATTCTTTTTAATGCCATAGGATTTTCTGTACTTTAAATACTCACTTGATAGAAATATGGATTTGGTTCAGATTCTCCAACACCATTGAAATCTTCAACGTTAATAAGCTGATAGTCAAACCATAATCCAGCATTAGCCATTTTATATTCTGGTAAATTGAGAACATGGGGTAAATTTCCTAAATTCTTGTATCGCCATCTGTAAAGTTCACATATACTGGGTCTAGAACGTCCTTGAGCATCAAGATCTATAGTTGGAACACCCAGGCGAACAAATCTAAAGATACAAATAAATAAAATAAATTTTCAGATTTAATATTTTACAAGGATATCACAAATACAGTACACATCAATTGCATTATAACATGCATTGTATAGCTAACATCTACTAATATTAGCAAAAAATTACTTTATTCTAATTGTATAGTGAGTGAGTGTTTATTAACATTCCCCTACAAAGCAATACAAGGACCACTGGCGATGAACTTCGTTATTTTGAACCTAGGTCAAATGAAATAACACATGAGCTGCCCCCCCCCACACTCAAAACTGCCATACCATGGCAATGGGAGGACATTGAACCACAACAGATTTAACATGCATCAGCATTTCTATACAGTGAGTCTTTGGTGACACAAAGGCTCAAACTCACAATAGGCTGACCACGAGCTCATGACCATGACCACTAGCCTACTATGGCCACTCTGATTGCATAGTAAAATTCAATAGTAGAATACTGCTTTTTTTTACAATTAATAATTTATTTAATATATTTATGCACCAAATAGATATAAATTAATATGTTTAAGAAAGAGTTTTAACATTTCGATAAGGGAAAAAAAAGAGGAAATTTAGAATGTAATATATCAATTTTGTAAGAAAGAGAGACAAGGTTAAGGAAAAGTACAAGGGACAGACAAAATTTGATGATTTCTTTTGTTTGTTTACTAATTATTTTATTTAGGCAAACATTTTCCACTGAAGGGATGAAAGACTGAATTGAACTTGCCCAGCCTTAGGATAGAATCACGGACCTGTGGCGTGGAAACGCGATACGCTCCCACTTAGCCACTGGGCTTCATTAGTTTTCCAATTATATTAACTACTAACTGATCAACAATTTTTTTCTTAAAATTTTAGATTTTAATATATAATATAATTTAATTAAATTATACACAAACAGCATATTCAAACTATTTTGCACACCCTTTGAACATAAAGCTATGCTGT
>BMAV01027025.1:15859-40506 GCA_019973955.1 Trichonephila inaurata madagascariensis
TCTTAACTGTTATCACTTATAATAGTTGAAATATTTTTGGGTACTAACATATTATCACAACTTTTTTGGCAATATTATATGAAATGAAGCACATAGCTGCCAATTCAGCATGTACAACCAATACAAAATCAGGGTTGACAACTTGGCGAGCTATCTTGAATGTTGGCATTGTTACAATAGTATGTAAATACCATTTTTTGTACATCATAAGTAGAAAATATAAAGCCTCTCAAAGTATCATTCCAAAGAGAAAAAGCGAAAATTATTGGTTACAGGAACCTTGGGCTGACAACTGCTTTTGTAGCTGCTATCAACAGGAATATTGGTGATATAATTTAATAAAATACATTCATTAGAAACACAATGAAAGAAAAAAATTGAATGAATTTTCCATGAGTTTGGCTTCATGTCACCTTTAACCAATAAATACAGTAGAACGTCATTTATCCAAATCAATTGGGACTGGACACCATTCGGATAACCGAAAGCGATCTATGCAGTATATGAAACTGGACACTATACGAATATTGGAAATCATCACATGCGGGAAACGTACATGAAGAAAAAGCAAAATATGTGCAGAATGTCGCAATTTCACCTTTATTGTGGAAAATAATCACTTATTTTTTGTTGTACCATTGTACACCTTTGTTTTTTCTCTGCAAGGTATCTGACTCTCTTGAGCAGTAGTAGTTGAGTACGACAGCACTCTGATTGTTGTTCGTACCACTCCATAGCTGTCTCTAACACAGAAAACACGTCAGCTTTTGATGGACCCTAGCTACTTTTGTTGTTGTCCTCGTCTTCATTCATTTCATCATCAACTGGGTCGGATTCTTCTTGCACGGAAGTCACAATCTTGTCATCATTTAGCATTTGAAATCCAGTCTTCTGCATCGCATGCCATCAAGGTTTCTACATCTTCTTCATCCCATTCTTGAAATCCTGGGATCGATGGACAAAGTTGGTAATCTCCTCCCTGTGGTCGTCATTTAAGTCTTTTTCGCCTTCTAAATCTAGCCACAGCTTATTCCATGCATTTTTCAGGCTCTGTCTTTCAAGCGAGTTCCTGCACTGTTCGAAAATGTATTCATATACAGTACATGTAGTTGACAAAAAACAACTGGTCCTGATATTTGACGCTTTGGATAATAAATGTTCGGATAAACGATGTTCTACTGTACCAAAAAAGTAACTTTGCTTTGTTTTTTTACATAATCCGAATATGTTCATTTGTAATTTAAAGTTTAACTGTTAACAGCTTGTATTAATTTACTCAAATTATAAACCAATCTAGAACATAAAAATGGCATTAAGTCACATATGTAATAAATAAAAAAATATTACATGAAATTATCTTTGCTGCATCAAATAGAGAAAGAAATATATAAATATTTTTATACTTAAAATTAACATACCTTGTGAATAAGGACTGTTCCATGTTGCTATACTTTTGAAAAGCCATATTCTTGATTACAGGTGGTAACTGATGATGATCACCAATCATAATCCACCTTTTAAGACGATTAAATCCATCATGTGGATTTTGCAGCAATAAAGGAATAAATGTCTCAATTTCTAGTATCTGAGCAGATTCTTCCATTAAAATGTTATCATACGTAAAACCCAATTCTACTAATTCCTTCCTCTTTAAAGCTGCATGAGTACATGTCATAGCTATAATTTTGGCTTCTTTCACAAGTAAATACTGAGACCTGTCCAAACCACTTCGAAGCAATTCAAATGCTCTGAATTCCTCCAGCTGTGAAAAAATCTTTTTAATGTATCGAAAGCAACCTTCAGCTTTTTTCATGTCATCATCGTAATTTTTACCTTTGAATAGAGGCTGAGGAGCATTATCAAAAAACTTTGCGAAAGGAAAACAATCTGCTATTTGAGTTGCTGGCACCTTCTTATTTTTACTATGTTTAACATTACTCAGAAATTCTTCCCATCGTGCCAATACATGATACATGTAAAAATGACCAGCTGTTTCACAGGTATATGAAACATCACCAGGAACATTAAGACTTTCTTGCAATCTCCCAACTTCATTTAACAATTCTAAACGTTTTGCCAAAACAAAATTTACCCGACCATAACGACTAAAATCTTTTTCAGTTTCCAGCGATTCTTCACCATGTCCCAAACGAAGCAAATGCCTTTCGTCTATGTCCAAAGCCATAATTTTTTCAAATAACTGATTCAAGGCTTGATTGGAATGTGTAACAATTAAAGTTCTCTGATTAGGAAAATTATGATACAGGTTTGAAATAATCTGAACAGCAACATCTGTTTTACCAGTTCCAGGTGGTCCAACAACCATTGTGAGTCCCAATTGCATCCCAGAACGTATGGCTTCAGTCTGAGTTGGAGTAAACATAATTGTATTTTTTTTAGGCTGCTCATATAAGTATGGCCCTCTACTGGGCAATACATGAGGGGTGACTGAAAGTTTATTTTTCTTTTGCTCATCTGTCATATTTTCTTCTGGTGAAAGAAATTTTATTTTAAATGGTGGTACAAGCTTCTTAGGATCATCTACATTTACTTGCACATCAGATTCTGGAAAGCTTTTAGTTAAATGATCCATATTAAGAAATGTGTCATTGAAATCAAATTCCATTATCTGATTATCTATTTTTGAATAATGTGCAGCACCAGGATCTCCATGACCTAGAACAATATCATGCAACCAATCAGGAACAACACAATCTGTGTTCATCAAGCTCCTTATAGTTTCCAGAACTGCCTTGAAATTGTTTTCTTTTGGTTTTCTTCGCATTATGATATTGAACGTTTCATACACATCTTCTTTCCCACCGACAGCATTTAACATGTCCTGTCGATATTGATTACAATCCAACCACACACGAAAAGTTCTCATATCTCCTTCCATTTCAGGTTTAGGTTCAGGTCCTTCCTCAATAACTTTGCCAGTTGGACCTAACATACCTTCTATTTCACATCCTCTTACATATGCTAAGCCAACTTGAGGTATAAAAGATTGCTTGGGATCATAAGCAGTACCAGGCAAGCACTTTGGTTTCACAGTAATTAAAAAGCAAACATCATGCTTGCGTAATGCCTCCCATTCAGTTTTTATATCATGTCTAGTACTTAAAGTTACAGTTACATCAGCCCTTACTCGTGAAGGCTGTTTCTCGCCAATATTTGGCTTACCAACTTCTATGATAGAAAATGAAGTTATAGGCTGAGCCATGCGAGCCCAACCTCCAAACATGACTTCCCCAACTTCAGTTTGCCAGGGTCTTAATCTTTTGATTGCATCCTCAATATCCTGCCTTATTTCATATGTTGATTCAAGACGAAACAAATTAAAATTACGAAACAAATAATCATAAAGAGTGAGAAACTGTAGATTTAACTTTGGTAATGCAAGGCATCCTTCACCTGAAAAATACTCAGATGGTACAATGTTTTCATCCCATATAATTTTTTCTGTAGGATAAAGAGGCATTTGGTTCAGAGCTTCTAATTGAGAATCTCTTTTCTCCAATTTTGAAATTAACAACTCTAATAAGAATTGGTTATCAAAAGGTTCCTCAACATCATTTATACCAGGTAAAAGCTTCACAAACGCAGCCATTTCATGCAACATGGCATTTTCTAAGGGTGAAAAAAGTTTTTCAAGGTTTGTTCTAGTATCAATACTTGCAACATTAGATAAAATGAATTGTTTAAAATCGGGGAATTTTTTGAAAGCAGCCTTTTGTACATTAGTAAACACAGCATAATGTATCAGCATCATATCATTATCACTTAAGGGCTCACCAGTAAACTCGTTTACTTCAAAACGAGAATAAAATTTTAGAATTTCCAGTAATTGAGTAAATAAGCGTCCTTCAACTCTTTTGTTCAAATTAGATAATTGACATTTTACTACTGCATGATTATCATCTAAAAGCACATTACAAAACCGTCTAGTCAATGGCAGAGCTTCAAGATCAATTAAAAGTTCCACAAATCTTTCACAGTAATGAACCGTTTCCAACATCTCTTTGTCCAACGTGGGAGTTTTCTCTTGATTTGGAAGAGTACTTAAAACAACAAAAAAATTTTGTATCAAATTATACAGAAATTTTCTTTCAAACTCAACAGCTTCAAGCTCATCTGGTTTTAAATCTCGATCCTTCTTTTTCATTTTATTCCAGTATTTCACCAAAAAAGGAAATTTTTTAAACTCTAGCTCTCGCCTTTCAGGTAGTATATTGATCCATATAGCTAAGGAAACTAGTTTTTTGACATGTTCCAGAATTATTTCCACTTCACAACTGTTAAAACAATGAATAAGAAACACAAGCAAGCACGTTCTTTCGCGAACAGAAACACTTTCATCTAACACCCTATGTAAAACTTGCTTGAAAAAAATGGGGAAATTATCTGGTTTGGCCTTAAAGGGCTCCCAAGCCGGTACACGTTCCCGAAATTTTTCATTTACCATAATTACAATTGACATCAGATGAGAGTGAGTAGCATTTTCACTGTATTTTGGCCATAAGCAATTTTCGAGGTACTGACTGAATTCAAGCACCATGATACGTCTGATAGAAAAGTCCGAGGCAATAATTTCATTTTCATAGATTTCGTTAATAACATCGTCACTAATTATTGTCTGATCGGAATCAACTTTGCTTTTTCTGTTGGGAGCCCAATATTTATTAGCTAAAACGGTAATTGAATCAGCATTTATTTGAGCCACAGTGGGCAAACTTTCTTTCTTAGGCAAAACTGCAGTCATCCTGAAATAAATTTAATCGTTTCTTAAAACCTTTAATTGTAAGTTAGCGCTTCTTTATTCAATACTTGTTTACATGCGGTATCAAAATTGTTGCCAACTTGCAAAAGTCTTTTTAATAGGTTTGAATTATGATTAACATTGGTAAAGGTTAGTTTCGGATTTACTACGAAGAAATTTAATCAAATTTATCAGTCATTTTATGAGATAATGACAAAATTAAACTTCGAAACAAATGTACAACTTTACAATAATATTTCTTTACAACTCAGAATTTCAGGAATAAAAAAAAATTTAAGGAAAGATGTAATTCAAATTTTAAAGCTGAAACTTAACTTTTGTTTGATTTATTTACTTCGAACATTTCTAAGGTTCTTACGTGCATTCTACAAAAATTTTTCATTCATTTGTATTTTATTAATAAAAACAATGGATTTTGTGTAACTTTTGAGCGATTGATTGGCAACAATATATACGAAAACAAAGTTTCCTTCTTGTTTGAGTGTGTGTCAGCGGTATTTTCCTTATAGCACTCAAATTTAATGCCTAGTTACGTTTAACATGTATTAATATTAATTTCGAGATTTATTCAAAATTCGCATTCGAGATGTTTACATTTTTTCGTTGTATTTTTGGACCGCGTGTTTACAGGTTGTATAAAAATGAAAGTAGTCAGGTAAGAAAAGAATCACAGCTTGTATAATTTAAATAATTTTTTTTATTCATTCTTCAACGAGATAATCGAAAAAATTATTATTCTCGTTTAGTTAAAACTTTAAAATGGAGTCATTGGGTTTTCGATCTTTAACCAATTTCATTCATTTTTGATACGTTATAAAAAAATAAATGGAACTGCCGTATTTTATTAGAATTTTGAATATTCCAAAGTTAATTAAAAATGGAACAGATTTTCGTTAAATTTTTTTTTCATATCCATTAAAAATAGATTACTAATAGTATTGAAAGAAATCTCAAAATATAGTTTTGCTGATGTTTGAAATTACTATGGAAATTTATTTATTTACAGGGTAAAGATTATACTGGAAATTCCTTGGAGCATTATAGTGACGGAATCGTGAGAACAGCTCTTTTTTCTGTAAATATTTTAATATCTTTTTCAGAAAAAGTTTTCTAAAATTAGTATACATTGTCACTATTTAGTATTGGATGCTTAAAAGTTTTTGTTTTTATTGTTAAATGTAAAAGTTTGCAATGAACTTACGTTAAGTTGAAATTGGAAATTATCTAAAATATAAAACATGGGTTTCAAATTGAACAATTCATTGAATTGTTTCCAATACCTGATAATTCAGTTGCATTTAACTAGATAACTTATTTTCATTAATTCGTAGAATATTTTGAATGTCTTACTTGGAACATACAATTCTCGAACATACAATTATTCATTTTTGACACTTTTTAAAAATTTGTATTAACTATCATTGTTTTTCTCTTTTTTAAAAAAATCATTGTTCTTATATTTGTTGTAGCATTTTAAATGCATGAAGTAATCCAAAAGAATGTCATTGCATTTTATAAAATAATAAAACAAAAAACTGACTTTTATATATGAAATTTTAAAGTGTAGAATATATTTGATTCAAATTTTTAATTTTATTTACAAAAACATTTAATCAATATTTTTTTACTTTTTGAAAATTTAACAGTGTTAAATAAAATCATTCTGTTTTATGAATGAATCTGTGTAAAATAATTTTTTTAGCTATCAATGGCATGGTCACTTGGATTATATACTTCCCCCCTGCTTGCCAGCCTTATGTATCGAAGAGGTAAGTTTCATTAGTCATTGAGCTATTAAATCATCATTAAAAGTCATTGACTTCATCCTATGCGTGACTTCATGTGATTAATGTTTTTTCATTTTATTTCCTTTTGTGTTCTTTAAAGAGTTTTATTATGTCTGAAATTGTTAATCACTGTTTGTTAAGTGTTTCTGAAGTAAAACAGCATCTGGACCAGATCGTTACTCAGTGTTTTAAAAATCAATTTTAATTTAAAATACAAAAGTTTTTTAAAAAATTAAGTAAGAAATGCAATTGTGTGAAGTAATAGAATTCTTTGTATAAGCATACAGGCTTTACTTAAAATTATTTAAAACAACTTCATTAAACCAGATTTTAACTGTCATAAATTTATATTCTGAAAATTATACTATAAAATACATATCTGTATCTTGTCTTTGATCAACTGTTTTTCTATGATTTTCTATTATATCACTTGTTGAATTTATTTCCTGTTTTTAAAATTCAATTCAAATTATTAATAATAATAGTATTTTTAAAGTGTATTGCATAAAGAGTGGTTCTTTTCTTCATTTCATGCTGTAGTGTATTAAAGTAAAAAATTTTCTCTTAGATTTTGATAAAATACAATTTCTACAGTCTCGAATGAAATAGTAATTGATAAATAAAATTTTTCTAATAACAAATATGTATCTATATTCATGTTGATATGTTATTCTCAGAAGTATCTTGATCTAAAATTTAATAATTGAAAAATGTTTTAGTAAAGTTTGCTTTTTTTTTATGAAAGACTTTAATACTTATGTATTAGTGTCATCGCTGCGAAATTTACACCTCATGAATCCCACCATTTTCCGCTAATATCTTGTCTGATGAGATTCTTCTCAAATAAAATGCATAAGAATCTTGAAATCATGGTGCGATTTGCGGGGTGTCAGTTTTGCTTCAGTGATGCTAATACACAAATACTGATTTTTGTTACCTACTATTGGGAATTTATTTGGGTCCTTCAGAAGGATGTCAGGCTGCTGTGTGTAGTAAAAGGATGGGGATGCTGGCCACTAATTGGACACACTTCCCTTAACTAGGAGTGAGATGTTAATTTTTCAGGCCACTTGTGGATTGACTTAAATTTCCAACATTGGTTCCATTGTTTTATTTCAAGATGGCTCCAATGCATGACCCTATTATGTGGTCTTATTTGGCATAAATATTTATACATAATCTTCAATATAAAGGATAAGTTGAGTAAAAATAGCAATTTGGTATATTTTTTTTAAAAAAATGTTGATTAATATCGGTCTGTTTGTATTAATTGCTTTTTGTTGTTAGTATCATAATAAAATATTTTTTAAAAAATTGAAGTATTTTCAGATTTAATTTAAAGTTTTACCCTGTTTCTATTTGTCAGATTTGTCATAAACAGAGATTTACATGTAAATATGTACTTGTACTAAAGATCACTTTTAAATTAAAGCATTTTGGCTTGTGTATTTTTAGAAATACACCAGGTACATATATAAAATGTAGAAATATTTTATTTGTTTTGAGATGAATTTTGATCTATAGATAAATAATAAATGCCTTTGATATAAAAGACAAATGGAATGTGCTATTATGCATTAAAAATATGCATTATTATATGCATTAAAAATATATTGCAAAAAAAAAAAAAGTTGGAAGATTTTGAAAATGTTAAATTCTACTCTTTCTTGATATTCTTACAAATTATGCATTATTGAAGAATATCTAATTATACATTGTTGGAAATTTAAAAATTGTTCAGTTAGATAAATAAAATCTTGTTGCAACTTTCGTCTTTTTTAATTTAATCCTGGTTATCTTTGTATGTATTAAACTAAACTCAATGGCACAACAAACAGCCCATGATGACCAACACCTACTGTGCCCATCTCAGTTTTTGTGACCTTGGGCACTGAGGTGTTTCAGCAGACGTTCCAGTCAGGTGAGAAGTACTGTAGCAAAACCCACTATGTGTTTAGTTCTGAAGCAAGCCTAGTACTCATTTATCAACCTACTGAAGAGATGAACAGCTGAGTTGCACAACCTTGCACAGCCTGGGATTTGAACCCTTGACCTGTGACGTGGAAGTGCAATGTGCTACCACTCAGCCACCGGGCTTCTATCTTTGTATGTACCTATAGTTTATATGACTATGGGGGTTGGTAACTGCTTTTCTAGGTTGTTACCAACATGAACATTGGCAATATTACAAATGCAATAAATTCACTAAACACATTTAGGAAAAGTTAAATTATGATGGTGTTTAATCAATTTAACCTGTTTATATAATAGCAACCCGTGTAAGCTAGCATTTGGCATATTTTCTATGTTATGCATTTTTGTATCATGAGATTTCTCTAACCAATAAGTTAACAGTTTAAGGGAAAGAAAATGACACTAAATTTAAACAAACCACTCAACAAATTGACAATATTTGAAAAGAATACCATCTGTTTTATAATATCAATGACTGGTGCATGCCATGATACTTACCATAAAATCCGGTGTATAATGCACGCTTTTAACACAAAAAATAAGATCGAAATTTAAAGATGCACATTATAAACTGAGCATAAAACGATAACTTTAAAAATAACAAAAGTGATGAGCATAAAATTTTTTTTACTTCTACAGGTATCAAAATACTGTTTATTTAAGCGAAATGACTTGCCTTATGAACTAAAAAAGTTTTAGTTCTAGAAGTATTCTATTTTTTTCAAAAGTCTATGATAATGCCTTGAATAAATTACTTCAAAACATAAGAGCAATATATACTAATTTTTCAGATTTCTTGGTAAAAAAGGGGTGTGTGCATTATATGGCGAATGTTCCTAAAAATTAAAAAATTCAGCTTGAAAGTATAAGTGCGCATTATACGCCAGATTTTAGGGTAATAACTGCATCACCTGTATATTTTGTTAACAATCAGTATATGCTAGAAATTTGGTATGTTTTTTTACATGTTCCTATTTTGCCTTAATGATCTCTGTAATATAAATACCTCTCTTCAGTAGCGCACACAGGAATTTTTCAAGGGGGGTCCAGAGTCGAAAGTCCAACATTCTTGTATCCTGCTCCTTTTGATTTTGTCGATTTCGGGAACAAAAAACAGTAAAAAACTAATTATTGAATAAATAATTAACATTAATTAAAGATTAATCATTAATAACAAATATTTAATTAAATTTTACATACTATATACTTAGAATTATAATCAATCGTGAAAAAAATCAAGGGCTTTGGGAGGGGTCTGGACCCCCAGGACACCCCCCTTGTGTGCGCCACTGCCTCTTTTTCTTTCTCTTCAATATAAAGTAACTTAAATTTTTTATTTTACATCTAAATCTGATTTTTAATATAATTTTTATGAAAAATATATTAATGTTTTTGTATATTTATAGGATATTTTACCACTGAAGGAATGATTACTTTGTATAAATTATCTAGTACTGTTGGACTTATATTTTTTGTTTCTATGTTTATTCGTGGTAAGTATAAATATGTTTTAAAATAAACATAAATGTGTTGTTACTTAAAATATTTATTTAGAAAAAAAGTTTCCTTAGTTTAGTTTGAAAGATTTATTCGAAATGAATCATTTCAAATTTAAAAAAAATTACTTTTTTTTCTTTGTTAAATTTTGGAAATGATTATTGTTAAATATTTATTAAAATTTAAAATTGGATAAAATTGAGTTCACTTTGTTCGAGTTATTTTGAAATGCATTTTTTATAATATTGAAATAGTGAAGAATATTAAAGTGTCCATTTAATTAATGTCTGAAAAGCTAAAATAAATATACTTGTATATGAATTTTATGCATATGGGCTAAGTTGAAAATGGGTGCCTTAAAAGTAATAAAATGCATTTTATTTCAGGAGTTGGAAGAATGATGAATTCTGATTATTTAAATTTCATTGCTGCTTTGGATGCTTACAAACAAAATAAATCAAGAGACATAAAAGTATGTTTCTTATATACATTTATTTTTAAAAAAATTATAAATAAATTCAATTTGCTGTAGCTTTATGGTTAAAAACTATATTTATATTATATTTTGTTAACATTATAGATGATGAATCTGTAAAATATACTTGTTCAATATTTAAAGAATTAAAAATTTTCATATTATATTGATTGTTATGCTTTTAGTAAAATGTAAAAGAAGTGTGTTACTTATGTCTGGTGTATATAAAGTCAAATGGTATTTACATATTATACTGTCAACCAATTTCATCAAATCAAATGATGTCGCAATATACAACCACCCATGGAAACCAGGTTTAAACACAATAATAAAAATGATGATAGCATTTGGCGATGATCTTTTTTTGATTTGAAGGTGTCTTTTCATTTGATGAAATTATTCAACGGTATAGTATGTTGAAAGGAGGATATGTAAATATACCATTACATTTTCTAAAATTATGTTTTAAAATTAAAAAGGGGAATTAATATTAATATATTAATATTTATTTCAGTTTCAAATGGCTCGGTATGACTTTGATTTTAAAGAGTGGCCTATTGATTTTTATTGGAATGAAACTTTAGTGTAAGTATATTTTAATAGTAAATAGTACTTGCTGTTTTTCATACTTTAATTTTTAATAACCTTTCTATATTTCATTGGATAGGGATCAAAGCAAGCCAAAGACATATATTTGTAAAACAACTCATAAAAATGGTATTTTTGACAAACTCACAGGCTTGCCTTGTGATATTCTTAGGTAATTCTTTTTATTAATTTGTAGAGTTAAATTTATGTATTAGATAAGTTATATGGCAGGTAATATAATAGATGTTATTATCCATTAGTTACATTGCTATTCATACATTTGGGAGAATGATGATTTATCCTGGATCAATTGGTCTTCTTAATACTTTTCTGTGTAAGTTTTTATTCATTGTAGTTTAAAATCTGTTTTATAAGCTTTTTTCCGTATTTTTGTTCTTTTATTTTGTTTATTTGTTGTGCAAATTATTTTATTTAAATTTCAAAGTTTTCATTATGACCATCTTTTTGTTTATTAAGTTTACTATGAAATAATTTATCAGAAATGTTTTTTTTTTTCAGCACCTATACTTTTGAAAGGAAGATCCAAGTTAGTAGAAGAAGTAATCATGCTTTATTTGTTCTTTAATGAATAAACTCTTTCTAGTATTGATTGTATAATAGATCCATTCTTGTCACAAATTGATCACATTGTATGTAGTCACTATGTAAAATTTAAATATTAATTCTTAACATATAAAACCATGCAAGTATTTTAGTGAGTGAATGCTTATGAATGTTGTTTAAGGGGAAACAAGGACTAAAATAGAATATCATGTTTTTTTAAAAAAATTATTTCCTTTTTCCTTTTCTATTTGTATAGAAGAAAATAAGTAATTCAAATTGCATATATGTATATGTAGGAGTGGTTAGTGCATCGTGCTTCCACACCATTGGTCCGAGGTTCAAACCCCGGGCTGGGCAAGGTTGACTCAGCCTTTCATCCCTTCAGAGAGTCGATAAATCAGTACCAAGCTTGCTTGGGAACTTAACACTGGGGATTTTGTTTCAGACTGGCCACCTGATCAAAACATCTGCTCATGCAACTCAGAGCCCATGATTGCGTATACTGAGTTGGGCACAGTAGGCCTTGGCCCTCATTGGCTGTCGTGCCACTGTGTTAAGTTGTATTTATATATATTTGTATGTCACAATCCATGGAACAATAACCCAACATTGACCAAGGTCTTTTAAACCAAACATTTCTAGACACCTCTACTTGCAGTCCAACTTCCCCAACTCTTAGTTTTAAAGGACCAAACAATCCTCCTCTACTGCATCTGTCCATTGAAATCTAGGTCTTCTTCTAACATTACATGGTCCAATCAAAAAGATTTCTTTTTAGATTGTTGCTATGGGTCATAAGTAAAATGTGCCTCATTCAATTGAAGCAGTATATTTTAATGTAATGGACAATATCTGACTCTTTGAACATTTGGTAGAATTTGATGCTGGGGCTTCTATGTCAGGTACAATTTTCTTGAATTCCTCAAAAAACACTTTTCAGGACCTTGCATTTAAAAGCACCCCAAATCCCTTCCCGGTCATAATCCAGGACTCTGAAGTGCAAGTCAGGGCCGAATGAATTAGTCTTGTAGAGTAATAGCTTTGTCTTTTTTGATAAAACTCCAGCTCTAGGTATAAATGCTTTAATTCATAAAAAGCTTTATTAGTGGCAACAATTCATCTTTTTATTTCATGTAGAATTCATTATTTGTATTAAATATTGATCCCAGATAAATGAATTCTATGACTATTTCAAATTTATAATCCCTGATTTAATTACGAGTTGAGGTGTTAATATTTTTAATTGTAGCCATATATTTAGGTTTTTTTTTATCCTGATTAATAATAAGATCCTCTAGTTCAGCTTTTCTCTTAATAGCTTCAAATGCTTCTGTTAGATAACTTTTACTTCCAGCCACTTGTGCTATGTCATCTGGAAATGCAAGCACTTGGAAAAGATTTTCTAAAAATGTTGCTCTTGGCGTTCAGACTTTCTGATGACCCTCTCTAACACAATTTTGAATAAAAGGCATGAGAGAGCATCTCCTCTTCTAACTCCCTTATCAATGAGAAAGACATCCTTGTATTAGAGCCTTTTAAAAGGTCATTTTTACCAATTTTATTAACTTTCAGGGAATATCAAAATCATGCAGAGCCATTTTATGTGTGTGTGAACATAAATTTTGTTTCCTATTTAATAAACCATTTCTTATATATTTTTAAAATTCTTAATTATGATAATTTATTAATATTTATAAATTTTTGACAGCACAATGGACAAAGGTTTAAACTTTTGACAAAGGATGGAAATGAAATTGATTCCATGTTTGTGGATCGAAGGAATAATGGCAATTTTGCAAATGGAAATATTCTGGTATAATTGACATTCTTTTATTCTATTCCTTTTAATTTTAAGGAACTGAAGGGAGTAGAAAATTTATGTAAAGGAATTAATTTTATATAATTTTTTTTTCTTAATTTGTGAAGTAGTTTTAAAGCTAAAGGTAAAATTACACCTTTGGAGGAAAAAATATATTACATTGAAAGAATTACATATTAGTAATTTTATTTAATTGAAGTATTTACCTTGATTTTGTACTTGTATCTGTATGCAAAGATTTCAAATGTTGTGTATTCTACTTAGCATATAACAATCATAAATTGTATTTCTTTCCTACTTCTAATTTTTTTATGATTTTCAATGTCTAAAAGTTTTTAAATTCATATACACTTTATATTTGATTATAAGACTGTATTGGTAAATTAAAAATATTATGTAATACCATTGCCAATATGAAAATAAGATCTTTTTTTATCATGTTTATAACTTGGCTGTTATAATTTGTAATTTTTATCATAATTGTCATAGTTCTCTTCTTGCCATTGATGTTTTATGTATATATTATAGGCAGAAACGTCTGTCATTAAATTACTATTCTTTTATGTTAAGTGTGCATTATTTTTATCATCTAGAGTAAATATATGGTAGTTATTTTTTATAACTCTCTATATATGTATAAAATTTAGCTATGTATAGATGAATAAGAATTGGGAAATTAATGAGGACTGGAATTATTTAATTAAATTTATTTCCCTTTTTCTTTTTTTATAGTATATTTGTTTTCTGTTTCCATTCTTAGAGATTTCATGAAAGTTGATGCAAGGTGTTTCATTGTTAGTTTTTTCAATGTAGGTAATTTGTTGTGAAGGAAATGCTGGATTTTATGAATATGGTATCACTGGAACACCTATTGAAGCAGGCTATTCTGTGCTGGGATGGAACCATCCTGGTTTTGCTTACAGCACCGTAAGCAAAATATGCTTAGTAAAAATAAATAAAAGGCATTTTAAACTCTTTGACTTAATATTTTTTTTTTAATTCAAGATGTAATAGGAAAAATGTGTAGGTTTTCAATTTAGAAACATGTTTTAAGTCATTTTTTGTTTTCTTTGTGATTTTAAGTTCTAATTAATCAAATTAAATTGTATTGATTTCATTTTAAAAAAATAAATCTTGAGAGGGAGTATCAGAAAAGCCTCCAAATTAAACTTCTTGTTTTTTTAAAGGCAAAATAGTTTTTGTTTTAAGGATATATTTGTTATGTTCTTTCAAAAATATGAACTTTAAAATTTGTAATTAAAACTCTTTGCTGAGTGTAGTCCAATAATTACATTTTATACAAAAAATATTGTTCACATTATATTGTTTCTGTTCAATTTGAAAATTTTTTTACAATTTTAAAATATTTTTATGGCCAATTCTGTAAAGGAAAATTTTTGTTTCGAGTAAATTTGTATTAGTTTACAAAAAAAGAAAATATTACTGCAAATTTTTTGAAATGCTAATTTCAATTAAATGTATTTTAAAATTTGTTATTATGAATGTAAAATACTTTAATTAAATTTTATTTCATAACATTTTATTTAAAATTATTATAAGTCAATCAGCTTTAAGTGTTAAAAAGTATAAAATAGTTCAAAAATATAATATAGGTATATTGATACTTAGAAGTATTAGAAAAATTTTACATTAATAAAGTATAGGAAAATTAAATTTCCATTTGTTATGTGATTAATATATATATATATATATATATATATATATATATATATATATATATATATATATATATATTAAATAATATAAATATATTTTATTATTATTTTTTTGTTTTTGTTTTTTGTTTTTGTTTGAATGTATTTTTAATGCTTCTATCTAAAAGTAATACTGTTTAATTTAACTCAATCTATTTATGAAATGGTTCTTATTTAATTGAGATATTTAATAAAGGAATTTTTTGTAATATTTTGTATAAAATCATATTTATTTTTTAGCCATATTATCCCTCAAAAAAATTCAGTCTTATGCATTTCATAAATTTTTAAAAATACCTGTAATGTAGATAACAATCTTTTAACTAACTCGATATTTTCTATAGTTGAAATGTTATTTACATAGATTTTGAGTACCATCAAATTATGCTGATAGTAAGAAGTAATCAAAGTTTGATTATGAATTTTGCAATAACTCAGTAGAAAGTTATATAAAAAAACCTTTTATTTAATTTTTTGTGAATTTTTTTTATGGTAAATTTTTTTCTGTGTGTGTGTAATACATGAGTTTACTAAACTTGATATGTTAATAGTTATGTATTATGAATTTTTAAGGGCTTGCCATTTCCCAATCAAGAGTTGAATGCTGCAGATGTTGTCATGCAATTTGCTATTTATAAGCTGGGTTTCAAACTGGAGAATATAGTAATATATGCGTGGTCTATAGGAGGCTTCAGTGCCACTTGGCTTGCTATGAATTATCCAGACATAAAAGGCTTAGTAAGTTCCCTTTAATATTATTTTCTTAGTAATATAATGTATAAAGATAATGCTAGAAAAACTGCATGATAGTTTTAAATAATTATGTAAATGAAATTTATGTATATTTGAGCAAAGTAAACTAACAACAAACTTTTATGTATCTGTAACATTTTATTACTTAGCATTATGGAAATTTAGCAAGTTTAATTATTGGAAATGTTTTCTATTTGCTTCTTTAGTCAGAACTGAGTATTACTTAAAAATGAAGGCTACTTATACACTTAGTATATTATTTTTAGTGCAAAAAATATTATTGAAAAAAGGACAAAGAGCTTGTATTTTTATCCACATTAGTGATGTCTTTGGGTTAAAAAACATAAGCCACCAAAATTCAGAGGCAAATTTTTGCTTTCTTTACTTTGAAAGCGTGAATTTTGATCTTTGTTTTTAATCATTAAACCAAAGATGGGATTATAAAAATATTAATGATTTGGAATAACAAGGTGCATAAAATCAAAACATTTATGAGGTGAAGCAAAGTAAGAAATACTTACAATCCTTGATACAGACAAAAATAAACATTAAATAAAAATTTTCATTTCCCCATCACAATTTTCGCATCATAAGGAAAAATTGCAATAAATCAATATTTAAAAAATATATATACTGTAAAATCCAGTGTATAATGTGCACCTATACTTTCAAGCTAAAATTTTTAGGTATATTCGCCGTGTAACGTGCACCCCATTTTTAACGAAGAAATCTGAAATATTAGTAAACATTGCTTTTATGTTTTGAAATCATTTATTCGAGGTATTATCCCAAACTTTTGAAAAAATAGTATGCTTCTAGAACTACAACTCTTTTAGTTCTTAAGGCAAGTTTTTTTATTTAAATAAACAGTGTTTCGATACATGTAGAAGAAAAGTTTTTTTTTATGTTCATATCTTTTGCTATTTTTAAAGCTATCATTTTTATACCTGGTGTATAACGCGCACCCTTTTCGGTCTTATTTTTTGTGTTCAAAGTGTGCGTTATATGCCGGATTTTACAGTATATATTTGTTTCTGGTTCCATAAGGAAAAATGACAGCAATAAAAAAAAAGGGGGGGGGGTTATAATTTATTTTGTGTAAATAACTCTTCTATTAGAAAATTTAAAGTGGTGCTGCCAAAGAAAATACTAACTTTTATGTGCTAAGCAGAAGCAAAGTGACAAATTGGTAGAATTGTCTAGGTTTAACTTGCAGTTGTCATGAGCACGGATTGCCAGAATTCATAACTTCTAATATAAGTTGCTTAAAAAGTACATGCATCCCAGAGACAGAAATGATTGCCAATGAAGGACAATATATTTAAAAGTGAAATAAATGATTATGACAAAATTGAATATTTTGTTATGTTTGACATTAAAATTGTAAATATTTTTAGGTTTTAGATGCCACCTTTGATGATTTAGTAACTTTAGCTATCCCAAGAATGCCTATTAGCTGGAGTAAGATGTTTCATAATGACTTTTTAATACATTTATAATTTTTATTTAATTGTGTTTATATTTATAGTGAGATAAAGTTATTTCAATAAAACCTAAATGTCATTTTTTCTTATAGATTTTGCATGAGTAGTATTTTTTAATATCAAAATGTTTATTGTGTATGAAGAATGTGATAAAAATTAGAATGCTTAATTTCAGAATGAGTTAGGTATATTTATATTAGCCTGCATAGGCAAAAGATGTGCTCTCCTTAAGATCAAAATTATTATAAAAATATATTAATTTTAAATGTTTTTAGTTATTTATTATTCGCATCCTTATTTTACTTGAATTAAAAATTAATTTTTCACCTATTATAGGATTTACACTAACATTGTTTTATTTTCTTTTTAAATGTTTGTATTTGAAGGTAAATTAAAATATATATTTAAAATGCTAATCTAAATGTATACTTCAAAGTTTGAATTTGCATTCAATATGTGTAGATTGAATTGTGTAAAATTGTTTGATTAGATTACGTGTAGATTATAGGAAAAGGTAAAATAGTTCTATATTGTAATTTTAGAATACTTAGTTTTTTAAAGCATAATGGTACTTACAAACCTTATTGTAATTTTAGAATACTTAGTTTTTAAAGCATAATGGTACTTACAAACCTTACTTTATAGCAGTCATTCTTTCAAATTATATTATTTTTTCAATTTATTAAATCATTTTACAACCTTATTTTGTTAACTATTTTTCACATAATTATGATGGGCAGGGGTAGAGTCTGAATTATAAAGTAATGCATTCATGGTCATAAAATAATGACTTTGGTCTCGTTTTTTTTGAAAGACTGACATTTTGTTGATTTCACCTTTAAAGTACAAATCTGTTTTTACTTATAACCCTCATTGGCGTAGTGTGGAAATTAGAGTAAAGTGCGAATTTAAGTTTTGTTTTCACCTCTTAACTATGGTACAGGAAGCAACACTAAGTGTATCACAAATATCCTTAGTGTTAGTTTTTAAAGCAATGTTCATAAACAATGTTACATAAATATATGACTTTGTTATGTATGTTTTCTTTCATTTAACATTAACAAAGTGCAAGCAATATGGTTCTTATTTTATAAAACTTGATTGAATTTTATCAGATTATTATGAAGAATATAAATTATCTAAATATCTGTTCATTTCCTTCCCCCCCAGAACCTTTAGTTGTGAAAACCATACGTGACTATATGGATCTAAACAATGCAGAACAATTGTGCAAGTATGTTTTTAAATAATTTTTCTTTTTTGTATTTTAAAAAGTAATAATCTGTATATCTGTATGGATATATATGTATATGTAATTTCAAATATAGGACAATGAAAATGCTTGTTTTAATTTTTATGTGATATGTTTCATTAATAAAGAATCGAATATGTTGAAATATCACATCAATAATATATGCTTATCTGATTGACAACATAGCGTATACAAACTTCTTTTTTTGCTGCACAAATATTTAAATGAAAGGAAAGGAATCATCTCCCTTTCTGTGCCTTTGATTGCTATTAAATTTGATTTTTTTGAAGAAATTATTTATGAACTTCATGTTTTATTTTAAATTATTTATGAAAATGGATAACTTTATAATTAAAATAAATCTACTTTATAGAGAATTAATTATTCAAAAATATAATATGCATCTCTGTATATGCTGAATCTCATGGAATTTTATTAATGTTACTAATCAACAAAAGTGTCTTTTTGTGATATCTTAAGTTGTGTGGGAAACTCAAACTAAGAATATATTTTAATTTAAAATGACTCTGCTGTTCTTTGACTGACTTTGCATAAAATATGTAAAAATAACTTTTCTTATCTTTGTAAAGTTTGATCTTCCTATAAATTTTTTGCAAATATCATCCCCTTCTAACATATTTAATTTCTTAATAAATTCATTAGCATTATATGTGTGTATATATAAATAATAATGATGTTGTAAAAGATAATACTTATATATTACTGTAAATGTTCGGAGGAAGTCTTAGTTTTTAAAAAAAATCTCTGAATTTTCCCCTGCTTTCTGAATAATTTTGGAAAATATGTTCTGAATTGCATTACTAGAAACTATTTTAACCTGAAAAAAAGTGTGTGTGTTGTCTTTTTTTTCCTGAATCTAACCTAGAAGATTTTTGTAATTTAGGTGTAATGCATGGTTGTGTGTTTTTTTTAAAGAAATTGACTCCGATTAAAATGTGTGCTTATTTATAGATATCCTGGACCAGTATTGATGATTCGTAGGACTAAAGATGAAATCATATCTACAAAGCAAGTATTTTTTGTTAACCTTAACTTTAACATGAAATGGATATATTTGTTACTCAAGTCAAACATGTGTTGTATAGTTACAGGAAACATTTGTATTTCTTTAACAACATTATGGAAAATTTACAAAAGCTGTACATTTTTAGCAGTTGTCAAAAATACATTAAAAATAAAAATATGCATTGAATTTTAATCAACTTTAAATACCAATGTATTAGCAATCACAACTCCCTGCATGGAAAATTGGAATAAAATATTAATATGTGTAGCATGTCTGTGTATGTGAGATTAAATGTCAAGGAAAATTGTTTATCTCTATCAAATTATTTCATGCCTAAGTAGAGAGTTCAATATTACCTGTTTATTTCTTTGAAGCATATTTTGAAAATTTTTTGTTTCATCTGAGATATTTTGATAAAATACCAATGCTTTGTTATATTGAATTTGTTGTTTTCTTACATTCCTTTGATCTTATTAATTATATCCTTAATTTATTATACCTTCAGAGCTTCCAGATCTATTCAAACAAATAGAGGGAATGATCTACTCATAAAATTCTTACAAGTTAGGTAAGTTTGGTTTTTTATATATAGTTTTGAGTTCAAAATCTGTCTGATGAATAATTACTGAATTAAATTATGTTGTCTAAAAATTATAGTTTTATAGTACCATAAAATATGCTTTTTTTTTTTCCTTCTGTTTTTGGAATTTTTAAAGAGTAATTTTTACATTTAAAGATAGAATCTTGATTCCTTTGGACATTTATCTAATGCTGTTAATGACTAATTAATATACTTATTTTTGTTTAATTGAAATCAAGAATTTATTTTGAACCAAACATATATTAAAAAATATTATTTAATCCTGACTTTTTACATATTGACATGTATTCTAGAAACTTGAACATTTAATTCTTTAGTAATAAGTACATAATAAACTTTCATTGATTGAAACCCCATTGAACCTGATGTTACTTAATCTGGACAGCTATTTTAAAAAATCATAATTAATAAATGTAACTAAAAAGCTGAATTAGGTTGTTGTATTTTTACCTGATTTGTATTATGTAAATGATATATTGATTTGAATTATCTTGTTCTGTCTTACTGTTTTACTTTGTTTTATAGTGCATTAAGAAATTATAAAACCACTAACAAATTCATGCATTTCTAAAAAAGACATAATATTCATTTTTTTAGCATCTGTATTTAAAACTGGTACTTTCTGTACTTATTGCAACTTTAAAAACTTAATTTTATTCAAATCTACTCATTTTTCTAAAAATTAAATAAGGTGTCTGTTAAGACGTTATTAGATCACTTGAAAAAAAATTGTATAATACATTACATCAGAACCATTATAAAACATATACATTAGTATTTTGTGAAAGCATTACTTCAGAAGCTAAGAAGGCTTGCTTGAGTTGTTGACGATTTTTTTTATAGATTCTGTAGGTTAAAAAATAAAGTATGAAATTTTATTTCATAAAAGTGCTAGTAAATTTTAAAGAAAAATGACGAGGTTAATGAAACATTCCCAAACTGCCATCCACAATGTCATATAATTAGATGGGAAAAAATGATTAATACAGAACAAAACAATCTAGACCCTGACAACATAGGAATGTTTTGCAAATTTTTCGACCATCAACTAAAGGTTTTTGACTCATAAATTTTGAAATTTTTTGAGAAAAAAAACTTTGTTGCACAGTTTGGAAGAGTTAAATCAAATGAAGAAAGCATCTGAGTTATAAATATCATTGAGAAGAGATTAAAATGGGCATGTCTGGGAATGACAGGAGGAAACATTTTTGATGAAAAGAAATTTAACCTTGATGTCCTTGATAATTATAAATGTTATTGAAAGTCTTGAGGAAAGAACCAAAAGCATTTATTATTTGACAAATGGAAGGAGTATCTTAAATTATTTGAGAAGCTTTTATGTGTGATGAATTGTACAATTTACTACAAATTTAGATGTGTAAACACTGCCCCAAATCAAGCTTTTCTGTAGTTGCTTTTATTTGTTAGTACTAACTGGATGTTTCAGCTAGATAATACTTACATACATACATCTCAATCCACTGAGGAATAGCTCAAAAAAGAAATTGTAAATTTTTTGCTCTATAGCCAAATCAGAGTCAAGATTTATGCTTTATGGAGGTATATTATGTCACAAAGTTTATGTTAAAAATCAATTTTCATTTGCCAATGAACTGAAAATAGCTGTTGTAAAAGAATGACATAATATTTCAAAAATTGAACTTTTACCACCCAGTAATTAAATCAAGTGTGGAGGGTTTGAGATTATCAAAAAACGGAGAACCAATGTATTAATTTGCATACTTTTTTGTTTGTAGACATGTAGTCTTATAAGTGGTTCACAATGTAATTTTCATTTATTTTTAATGTTTTTGTTAATTATTTATTGTAGTATTCAAAATTATTGAAACTTAATTATAATAAATATGTCCTAATATCATGCCTCATATTTTTAAATTATACTTAAAACTTTTGTTTCATATGTACCTTGGCTCATTTGATAGGTTTTGTTTAATCTTAACTATCTAGAGCCCTAATGCCTCAATTACCATAAAATCTTGCATATAACGCGCACTTTTAACACAAAAAATAAGATCGAAACTTAAGGGTGCATGTTATACGCCAGGTATAAAAACGATAGCTTTAAAAATAATAATAGAGATGAGCATAAAATTTTTTTTACTTCTACATGTATCGAAATATACTGCTTATATAAAAGTAATGACTTTCCTTATGAACTAAAAGAGTTGTAGTTCTAGAAGAAAACTATTTTGTCAAAAGTCTGGGATAATACCTCGAATAAATGACTTCAAAACAAAGAGCAATGTATACTAATATTTCAGATTTCTTCGTAAAAAGAGGGGTGCGCATTTTACGGCAAATATACCTAAAAATTAAAAGATTCAGCTTGAAAGTATAGGTGGGCATTATATGCCGGATTTTACGGTAATTAGGTTCTACTGCAATTATAATTTTTTTAACAAAATGTGCCCTGTATCAGGAAAAAACTTTTTTAAGCTGTAAATTGACATGTAGGCATGAATTGGGACTGTATATTTTAAAAATAAAACTTTGAACTTTGTAATAAAAATAATTAGAAGAAAGAGAATAATTTTTTTAAAAAAAATTATGTTCATTGATAGGTTTATCTGGTAATAAATGTGGAAAATTATTTTTAGGTACCCAAATATAGTAAATAATGAAACATTGTGGGCTCTTAAAGAATGGTTGGCTGGTGACAAAAGTCATCAAAGTAAGTTTTTAAAAAAATGGGTATATATTATATTATTGAATTTACAAAATTTTTCTGTAAATCTTTTTTTTTCTTTCAAAATTAAAATTTTAGTAATAATGATTTTCAGACAATAGTTGAGTTATAATTAAAGTTTTTTCAAGTACTTATTCTATTTCATTTTAGATATTCTTTGGACACAGCAAGGAGTTGAAGAAGATTTATGCAATGCTACTTTGATCTCTTATATTGAAGAAAATGGAGCAGGTTTTCCTTTGTTAATAGGTAACTAAAGTGTTTTTTGTTTTGTATTACAAGCATCTAAAAATCTAAATGCCTTAAATCTCTTCAAAATTAATTTTTTGAAAAACTTATCTATCTTTATTAAATCTTTTACATTATTATTTGAGAAAAATGCATAAATTTTTTAGTCCTTATTAATTCTTTTTTTTGATAAAAGTGACAATTCCTGTACATTTTAACTTGAGGTTAGAAACGATGAAAGCTAATAATTTTTTATTTTATTAAATTTTACATGCAAAGCTGGTATAAGTGCTTCCATTTGCATCAAATATTTAAAATATTAACACTATCTCAAAATTAAATTTTTTCAAATATTAAGTTGGCATTAATTTTTTGATTATTCATATAATAGATTAATTCATTTTATAATCTGTTATATAAGAAAGAAAATTATAGCTACTACATTTATTTTTATTGAAATACAAATGTTGATACAAATCACACAAATATATTAGCAGTTTCTTAGGGCATAAATTATGATCTTAAATCTCAAATTAATGTACATTTTCATAACCATGTAATATCATTTGTTGTTACATTAATTACTAAACATTCAACACAGGACTATGTTATTAAAATTTATATTAATATTTGTTGCATACATACATCATTCAACATTATTTATTTTTAAATTTAAAAATTTGTTTGTAATCTTTTTTTTATTATAGAAGTTTTTTTTATGAATGATGCTTAAAAATGTTATATGAATAATATTAGTGAATAAATAAGCAAAAGCTAATGACAAATTTTGCAATGTATATCCTGGCAATAAAACAATTTTATACTAAATTAAAAAAAAAAAAGTCTTTAAAAAATACATTGTTTAACAGAATTTATCGAGAATATCAAACAGGAAGAGAATTAATTATTCAATAACATATCTGCTTAGCCATTAAGATCTTTACAAGAGAAGAAAATTATCAATTGAAAAAAGTTATGAAATTTTTTATCGACACTAATAAAGGTCTTACATCTTTAGCTTTTATTACATCTATGTATATTTTGTTCCATTTTTCCCTAAAATTAATTATCTTAATTGTGAGCCACTCCTTATTAAAAGTTTTAGTATATATTATTTGGAATAAAGTATTTGTACAAAGTTGATTATTTTATGAAATTATGCACTTTAGTTGGTTACTTATAGCATCAAAAGATATTTGATTTTAAGATTATTTTTTAGAATAATTGAAAAAAAAACAATAGAAAATAAACATTTAATATTTATATATATATGCAATATACACTGGTGTGCAAAACTTAAGCAACAGGGGGATTTATTGCCATAACTTCAAGAAAAATCATCTGAGAGACATGAAGTTCTGAAATGAGGGAGAGTATTATGTACTTAAAGGATGAC
>BMAV01027025.1:40906-53391 GCA_019973955.1 Trichonephila inaurata madagascariensis
GCTCACATCGCTTCTGACGTTTTGTTCCTGATATTTGCATATGCATGACGTTTCTACTGACTTACGTGTTCACTGTACTGATCTCCAGACCTCCTTTTCTGCAATTTCATGGCTATCTGCTAAATTTTTACATTGTTGCTTAAGTTTTGCACACCAGTGTATTTGCCTAAAATATATATAAAAGAAATTTCTCCCTCTTGTATAAATATAATTATCATTATGATGTAAGTTTTGCTCTGAATCTTTGTGACATATATTATAATTTTTATAAATAATTTAATATTGTCAAATATATGAAAAGATAAAGTATTTGCATTTCACTTTTCAAATTGATAAGCAAAAGTACAAAAAATTTTCGCATTTTTGAGACGTAGAAGAAAATGATTCATCATTTTGAATCTGATAGCAGCATTAGAGATATGATTAGGTAATGCATTGTGTACATATATAAATTGCAAAATTCAATTAAAAAGACTAAAAAGTGTATGTAAAAATTTGGAAAAATAGAAGAAAAGTTATTATATATTTTACTGATATCATTTTTAAATGACGTATCTTTTCAAAATCTTTCCCTCATTAAGTTTATTAAATTTTAAATCTTGTTTAAAATCTCAGAAATGTGAGTTTATTCCATTCTATATTTCTCTCCCTTATTAGGTGAACATATGTCAGCAGATATGAAAATACAGTTATTACTTTTCTTAGTAAGTCAGTTTTAATTATTAGAATTGTCTCATTTTTTATCCGTTACACTAAAATCACTACTCATTATAATTTTTTTTTTGTTTATATTTTCAAGCTGTGTTTTATTATAAATTTATTGTTACAGGCTGAAAAATATATGATTGATTTTGATTCAACACACTGTGTTCCACTCCCAGGCAGAGTATTTCGATTACCATGGGATTTTGGACAATTGTCTGTAGGTGGTTCAGAATCTCAAGGACAACAATCACATATATAATTGTATATTTCATTAGATTTGTGCATTGCTGTAGGCATCTTGACTTTATTACTAATGTATTTTAAAATGCTGTTAATATACAAGAAATGCTGGTTTTTTACATTCCATACCTGCTGAAATTCATTTATAAAAATTACCATGATCCAGTCTCTAGGCTTAATTATTCTCACTCCTTATGTTACATGACTTTCCAAGCTACTCTTTCCAAACATTGATTTTTGTCGTTAGATGTTTTATGTAGTGGAAATAATTATTAAGCAGTTCAACATATTGATATATTAAAAGGTAGTAAAAAATCACACATTTTGTATTGAAGACTAATAAGTATTTGTAATGTTTAAATTACGTTTAATGTGTTTTATATGAAATGTTTTGATGTGCACTGCCTAAAACACGATTCTTCTGAAATTTTTACTCTGAATATTTTTTTTAATTGTTAAATATGAAAGAATGAGACTGTGCTGATTTTTTGAGGCAGAAAGTTTTCATTCCTATATATTTGCGATTATTTGAATGACATATGGAGAAAGACAACTATATTGAGTAACTTTCAAATTTTAATATGTTAAAATCTTAGTTGTCTGAAAAGGTTTTTAAAAGAAATATTTAAAGTAAAATTAATATTATTTTTTAAACTTAAAATTACAAATAAAAGATTAAAAACTGTCATCATTAGTTTTATATTTCTTGACGCTTTTGAATTTCATATCTTTTTAGTATACAGTTAATACATTTGTATCTTGATAACTTTTCATTGCAGTTGAACCATTTAATTTTCACAATTCATTTTATTTAATTAATTGTATTTAATATAGAAAACCGAGAACAACACAATGCACTTAAGTGTTTTGTACAATATTTTGTTTGCTAGAATATTTCATTAAGATGATAAATTTAATCCATAAAACCTTTGTTTTCATTGTGATTTAAAGAAATAGTAAGAGAGCAATTTACTTAGTATAAATTTTGTTTTATTTGAAAACTTAATGTATTTTTACAATGTAAATGTTTTACATATTTCTATGCCTTATGGTCTATTGTTTCTACCTTCAGTTTTTTCCAGTTTTTCTCTTAAACATTCTATTGATTCCCTAAAAATAAAAATGTGGAAAATATTAGTTTATAATACATTTTTATAACTAATTTGTTGCAATGAATGTAAGAAAAATTTGTAATTTATTTAAAAGCACTGTTCACATTTAATATTGTCACCTTTCTTTTTATCTTTTTTTTTAAGTATGCAAATGTTAAGTTTCCTTTTAAAATTAAATCATATACAATAGTATTATAAAATGATATTTTCATAACATGAATGTTATAAATAATTTTATACTTGTAACATGCATATTTTCTTTTCTAAAATATATTTATGAGAAAAATAAATGGCAAAATATTTCCCCTTTTTTTGTATGATCAAAGTAAAAGTGCAATGTTCCAATTTGTAAAAAAATGTTAGATGTTTTGTTAGTGAAATGTAAAATAAATGTGTAAAATGTGATATGTGTATAAAAATTTTTTTTATCAATTGCTCACAGAATTTTTACTCTTTTGAAGATCTCATTTATTTTACTATGAAAGCCCATACACAGAAATTTCTAAATTTAACCTTTCGCATTGTAGTGTGAATATTAATAATTTGATTTCTCCCTTCTCCCTCAAATGATTCATGTTAAAACTTCTAAAAGACTATGTTATGGTGTTGAAATTAGGTAATTAAAATCACAGTTAAAATACTATTACCTGACTTTAGTTCAGAAAATGTCTCCTATAGTTTTTATAATCTTTGTAAATCATTAAATTAAATTTTTTAATATATTATTGCATTCATTAAAATTTAAAATGCATAATTTACAGACAATTAAAATGATTTGTTTCAATTTGTCATTTATCAATTATCATAAAAGATACTGATTATTAGTATCTTGGACAGAGTTTATTTGGTGTAATTTTAAATACAATCTATCATCCGTGAAGTTAAGTTCTCCTCTTCTATTATATTCCTATTTGTAGATTTGCATCTACTGGAGAGCATAAGTTAAACTAACATTCACATATTTGATATTATAATTTATGAAAATAGTCAAAATATTTACCTTATCAAGTTAAGTTGATTAATAATTTCAAGTTCAAATGTATTACTTGAGGAATATGCTCTTCCACATAAATCTGTCTGTTGTCCAGTTGTTATTTTATTACATTGTGAATTTGACTGTATTCTTTCATCTGCATCAAGCATGCTTAGCTGTGAAGCAGTTAAATTGAAATCATCATCCATCTCCATACAGCTTTCAAAATCTATTTAACAAAATGTGAAAATATGTATCACTTATTGTAACAAATTCTTAGAAAAATTTGTAAAAGCTATAAAAAAGCAGAAATCTACAAATGTATTGTGTAAAAATGAAACAAATGTAAAAATTAATTGAAAGTTGTTTAAATCCTGAATATTTCAGATTAAATATTCACCCATCAGAAATAATGTCTTGAATTACTCTATAATATTAATATTAAAAAGGTATAGATTTAACCTTAATATTTTTTCATATTGACTAACCCCCTGACTTATAAATAATACAAAATTTGATTCACACATTCCCTTTCCCCAAGAGTGTTGATTTCTGTACTGCGGACAAGGGGGGGGGGGAAAACATTGAGTGCTGGAAACAATAAAATTAAGCAACACAAGATTTTTGGCCGAGAGAGTTTCTCTTGACATCTCAAAGTTGTCAAAATCTACAGTGGCACATGAAAAGAATGATGTCTCCCACACATTATTATTTTTAAAGGGGTTAGCAATCACATAAACACACAAAATTTTTTACCTAATAGCCATCTTTTCCTTGTTCTGTTTTAAAGGAAATTTGTCCTCTTTCTAAGTAAAAAATAATTCAAACTTAGAAACTGGAATAAGAAGAGTTTAATTTTTTGTTAAAGATATTATAAATTAGGAACTATTTATGCATAGTTTGTTTTGTTTTTCTGAATTGTTTACATATAAAATTTTGTATTTTTTTTTTTTTTTAATCTTAATCAATTTGCACTTTCCTCTTTGTTGAAGGTAGGAAATTGCATAAATTTTGCTTATGTTTGTTAATTCTTTTGGCTTTTCAGTTTAGTTGTTTTGAGGAGATGCTTCTTTCTTTGGCTACTAATAACGCTTCCCCCTCCCTTGTTTTTCTTGCCTTAATTGTTCTGACTTTTAAAAGTTTTAATCAATTACCAATCATCTCCTATGTTACTTTTATAAGTTTTTAAATTGATGTTTCCTCCCATTTTGTGTTGGACATTTCAATAACATTCTTGTATACCTACGGTTTTCAAACCTTTTGAAGCATGATGACTTCCTTACATGCATTTTTAAAATTCTTAAAGATAAAAAACTAATTTATAGGTTATCAAAAGATAATAATTAAACAATCCAGATGTAATATATAAATCTAAATTGCAATTTTAATTTATAAAACTGAAGTACATTTTTACTTACAGATATTATTTTTAAAGAACTATTTCAGACAGCATATGCAAATCTATTCCTAAAATTCTACTAATGAGATCCTTCTGGCTGATGCTTTGATATTAGCATATTAATATCTGGTTCAGATTTTGTGAGAATCAAAAATCATTTTTACCATATCAAGTTATTTACATTTTCTGTGTTGCATGATTAAAGCCATATTCAATAGAGTAAGATGATAGGAAAACAATGACATACATTTTTAATTTTGTTTATAATCATATTTTGATCTTTCAGAGATATATACACCATACTATAATCAACTATGCTTCTGTCATTGTATCTAATTTAGTAACTAAGCTGCCCATCTGGTATAGTGGCTAGTGACACTGACTGCTGTGTCATAGGGGCTGGGTTCAAATCCCATAGAAGGCATAGATGTTTGTAAATGTATAGTACCTTTGTGGCATGGGGATATAAATACTCATCAAGCCGCAAGTCCTCTCATGAGGTTGATTGTAAAGGAAGAGAAATGGGAATCCTCTAAGTGCCCCCAGGGGATTCTCCCCCAAAATTGGGGTGGAACCAAGTCAAATTGTACTGTCACTTGTTTTATGTTATAAACACTAAGGCTAACAACAGGCATACGTCTAACCCTTTGCCATGATGAATTTCTCAATCTGACACCATCAGATATATGGAATTAGCAACAACAACAGCAATTCAGCAAAATTGCAGCTTAAAGTTTTAGTAAAAGTTCGAAACTCGATTTTGTCAAATATGCTAGCAGCTTTATGTAGCTATTAAGGCTTCTAAGTCCTTTGCTATTTTTCTAGAGATTTTCTTTGACCAGAGAAATTCTTTTCAATGTTCAGTTGGGAAATAATAACCAAATCTCCAATGCAAACTGCTAAAAATAAATGTTACGATAGGATAGTTTGATTAAAATAAATCTTAAGTAATAATACAAAATATTAGAAATTAAATTTTATTTTTATTATCTTCATATTTTTCTTAAGTGTTATGAAGAATTAGTAATTTATTTTTATGTTCTTATAATAGATGGACGTATTTTTCCCCAATGATTCAGAATGTAGTTTGTGTTAACATCTATTCTAAAAAACAAATATAATAGATACATCCTAAAATGTAATATTTATTCCTTGGAAATTCATTCTAAATCGTTTTCAATAATTCTTTGTACATCTTAAGGGCTCAGTTTAATCAATGTTACAATTCAGCCGATTCGATAGAACTATTTCCTAATTTTACTTTAACTTTGGATGATCTTGTTGAAATATTTATAATAAGTTTTCTCATAGTTTGTCTAGTGTATGTAAAAACATATTAAAGTGCAAACTGATTGCTAAATTACTTGAATTCGAATATTTGACATAATCATAAGACTGGGGTGCATTCTTTTTGAATTTTTATGCTCTTATCATATTCATCTCCTCATTATAACCAATGAAATTAATTTGCTCAAAATGTGTAGAAGCGTGAGTTGCGAAACTGACTGATTAACATCTTGCATAATAACCAATTGCTATCTTGTGTTGCTCTCTTGTAAATAATTCGTCTAAATGTAGTTATTTCATTGATTGCAATCAAGGCCACAATAACATTTAATAAAGTATCAATTAAGTCAACAAAAGATTGTGAGTTACAAATAAGATTTAACAAAAATCGTGAATAGTTACTTGATAAAGGAAGCAATTCGTCACACAATAAGCTAAAGTTTGATTGAAGCGAAAATAGCCCGGGACAAGTGAAACTTGATAATGTCCAGAAAGTTGCACATTCGAAAAACAGTACTTTATGAAGAAATATGAAATTTTATATAATGTGAATATAATGATGCGTGCGATTATATTCACATTATGTGTGCAATTATATTACAATTTATATAATGTGAATATAATTGCTCTTGACAAATAACATCAATCTCTGGACGCGATATACAGTTGTGCTTAGTCTCGAGCCATTAAAAACAAGTTTTTAATCTCTCGAGTGATTTAATTAATGCTGGCATGGTGTGGCAATTAGGAGAGTGGGATGTCAGCTCAGGTGCCATTCTAATCACTTGACCGTGGTTTAAAGCTACGAGGTCTTTTACCTATAGCCCTCGCGTTGCTTTTGAGTACGACGTTGATAAGCACTCACTCGGTTTAATTAAATGAAAACTAAACTTTTGTTGAGCATCCATCTCATCATTATGACACTGAACTCTTTACATTTGTCTTTTTAAAGAATATTGAGCAATGAGGAAAAGAAAAAGATCTACTTAAACTTTTTACACTTAAGCAGAATGTATCTAAAATACACTGATATGCAAAAGCTAAAGGTAAAACTATTTTCTATTGCAACTTCGTGTGTAAAAGTGTTTATTTATTTAAAGTGAAATCGAATTTCTTGACAGTGCTGTAACGCATTTTGATACAGTAGAGTTTCAAGATGATAACTTGAAGGTAAAATTTCGGTCTCCCTCCCAGTGAGATCATTGTATGTTAATCTATGAATCAGGGCTTTTTGAAAACGATAAAAATAAATTATTGTGGGAAGCTATTGTCTACAATAATAGAAGCTTAAAAAAAGAATAAGATATGATTGAAGAATTGAAACGCGTACAATGTGAAGAATCCTACTTATTGAGTTGTATGGGCCTAAGATCATATAAAGGTTTCACAGTTTCCAAAGCTACAAAACGATCATGAAAGCAGAAAGTTCAATTGAAACTGAAGAACCCATCCTGTCTTTAGTGCAAGGCATTTTTAGAGGATGCATCTTTGTAAGAAATTGAAAATTAAATGAAGGATAATACTCTGTGAAACAACTGATGAAGTCGCTCTTGTCAAATGTGATAACGACGTCTTAATTGTAGATCGAGATCAAACATTAACTGTTGAGCTTCTTTAAATCTCATATAATGATTAAGACTAGAAATTGCAATTAAACACATTGAGCAGCAAGAAGCTGCATGAATTAACGCAATGAGGCTGTAAAGGCGCGACTTGACAACGAAGAAATGACACGCGTGAAAATAGCAGACTGCTGTCAAAAATTTGTTTAAATCATGAAACAAAAAACCAGACACTGATTATTAAGTTGATATATATGTGTAAAACTATAACATAGTTTCTTGTCATATATAGGATTTTTTTTGACATTTCTCTATTATCCGATTTTTTCGCTTATTCAACGTTTTACCATCCCACATATGTAAGATGTACGAGATTCAACTGTATATTAAACTTAAAATTACACTTTATAATTAAAATTGCTAATGACTTATATCACTGACGTTTGTTTTATTTAAGAACAAGATATAAATTGAATTCTCTTAACATTCTGTAAATATTCATTTTGAAAGGAAGGCAATTATAGAATCTAAATAATTGATTTCGTAAATGATACACAGTGATTTGACTATATAATTAAGTTCAATGATCAAATCAATTCACGACTCTAATTTAAATAAACAATTAAATTACATTAAATATATTGAGTTGCCAAAAAAATTTCAAATTAATCTAAAGGTTAAGAAAATGTTACCTGTCAAATATTTTTCTTCACTTATTTCATTTGGCTTTGTGCAAGTTTTCTCTGGTCCCTTGTTTCCTTTAGTTTGATTCATATTTGCAAAAGCAGTTTCTCTACTATCACCACTTTCGCCAATCATTTCTAAAATTTCATTTTCATTTTTTGCGATTGCATCCTGTTGATTGTCATTTGTTTTTCTCTTTAAAATGTCTTTGTTTCGGCTTAAAAAATCCATTAATTTTGGTGAATTACGTATTTTGCTTGTATCTCTTTCCTTATCTTCATCCTCATTTTTCACATTGATAATTTTTTCCGAATCCTTCTTATTCTCTGATGTTAAAAAATCCTTAGCGCTGATTAAAAACATAGTTTCTCCCATTTTCAAATTTTCAATAGGATTTTTAGAATTGGTTTTAATTTTCCTTTCATCTTTAAAATCGTTTATATCATGCATGTCTAAATTATCTGACACACATTTCACATCAATTGACGTTGTTTCTTCGTTATATTCATATATTTCATTTAAATGTTTAAATATCCCTGTTGGAATAACATCAGTATCATCTGTCTCTTCTTTCTCGCGAAAAATTATTTTTTCTGAAATAAAATGATCATCAGCGAATATTTTTGATATAACTCCTTCAATATTTCTTTTCTTGGAATGTGTAACTTCAGAAATAATGTCCATTGCTTTAGATGTGATCAAATCATGAGTTTGATGCTCTATTCTATCAACATCGCTATTGGTTTCAACAGCATCATTTTCTTCCGGTGAGAATGTGATGTTTTTATCTTCGTATCGTTTTCGCTTACAAGAAAGCCTTGCTATTTCGGTGATTAAAGGTTTTGAATGTTCTTGATTTGTAAATTTTAAGCTGTGTTCATTTGAAGGACTAAGATCACTTAGCATATTTTCTTCTAAATCATTAATGATGGATACATTTTCATTGGAAGAAAGATTTTTTGAAGAGCTGCATAATTTTAAATCTTCGTGGTTGAATTCCCTCTTATCTTCTTGAATTTCTGCTACGGAAGGAGAACTTTTCTGTGGACATTCTATATTCATCAATTTAAATTCTTTGTCATAATCTAGAGCGCTCATGCAAGGTATCGATAAAGGTTTTTTGAGAGATATATGTTCGTCGAACGAAAGTGATTCTTTAGAGGTATCGTATTTCAAATTTCCTGTTTTTAAATTATCAGCAGGTTCATTCCCATTTGCAACAACATATTCAGTTGGATTTGAAATTTTTAAGTCATTTAAATTATTTTTAATGTTTACAGTACCTTCTTGAGGTAGGAAAATTTCTGATTTGCATGAGGTATTTATCATCTTTTCGAAAGAATCTTTTAAATATTTTTTATTATTGTTCTTGTTAAGATGAAGATTCTCTGCGTCCTTTATTTCGTCGGAAAGACCTGATTCCTGAATGTCTGATAATTTCGTACTGTTCATTCTCTGCTTTTTTTGCTTTGCCCCATTCAAATCAGTTTCATTTGGCTCGTATTCTATTTTTCTTTTGAAATCGTCAAACGCTTTGAGGTCAGGAAATTTCGATAAATTTCCTTCTTGAAAATCTAAAATGTTTCGATTTTCATCGTTTTCTGGCTGGTTTTGCATAACTTCTGCAGATCCAGATTTTTTCAGTTGAATTTCTTTTACATTTCCTTCTATTTTATCTGCGGAGCTGTTTGGATTCTTTGTTAGTATTTTTAAATCTCCAATTCCTTTATGATTGAAGTTTAAATTTTCGGATACATTATTGTCTTTTGGATTGTCATTGATTTCAGTCTCACTTAAACTGGAAAAGTTTGTGACAACTCCTGCTATGCTTAGAGGTTTGTTATTTGCTGCAATATTTCTATTTTTGCTCAAAACTTGATCAAACTGAAGTATATCTGTAGTAGAAACTTTTATTCCTCTTTCGTTTTCGCATACATGGTTAATCATATCAAGTATCAATAAATTAATCTCGTTCATTATCTCAGCATTAGTGTTCATTTTATAACAATCATTTCCATTGCAATTAGTATCTGAATCTATGATATTCCTCGAAAAAATCTCCTTTTCATTTTCAACTACCGTTTGAATAATTTCCAGTTCGTTTTTAGTATATGTACCTGTTTCATCTTGGTTTCCATTATTCATTTCAATGTTTGAACCATTAAATGAATTAAAGTTGGCATTTGAAACATTTTTTTCAATTTTAATATTTTCAGTTTGAATTTTGGTTTTCCTTATTCTTGTTCTTTTAGACACAAAAGAGCTTTCGGGAACTTTGAGGCTCGATTTCTTCTCCACGTCTTCTGTATTAATTTCTGATATTTTTGAACGCAGTTTTCTTTTTCCGGTCATGGATGATTTCGGATTATTTTCAACCACGTTGCTTTTAACAGGGGTATATGTTTCGTTTTTGTAAGGAACTTTGTAAGAACTTATTTTTTGTTTAATATTTTTCTTGTACATCTTAGTAGCTTACACTGAAAAGAAAGTAATTTTTTAATTTTTTTTAACACATACATTAGCCGACATTTTTATAATAATAATGAGTATAGTATGATATTGATATTTAATATAGTATAATATTAATAATGTTTTTTGTCGAATTGTGGGTTCGAATCATGAAGCCACTAACGATCCGCTGCGTAAAGGAGCGGATGCACCTTTAATTTGTCGATGTTCAAAGTCCTTAACATACATATATTTGGCATAATGAAGAAGTTTGGAGAGTGGGGATGATACGCGCACATACAACTCTTCACCTGAACGTGATTTAAAACTACGACGTTCGTCTCCTATAGCCCTCGCATAGCTTCGAAATTCGACCTTAATAAATAAGCAATATTTATATTAGTGCTGTAATAGAAATAATGATATTTTTCTCTCTTTTAATTTATTACTTATTAACAAATTGATTATACATTTAATGCAATCCGTCTTTTTTAATTCAAACGTTTACTGATAAGCATTCCTACTGCGTTCTCTTTAAGAATGGTTTACTAAGAATATTTTTTTTTTTTATAATTGACAAGAATAAAACTCAAGTATATTAATCTTTTTTAAAATAAAATATAACATTTTTGTTACTATGTCCCATATGGATTAGTGCACTTGAAACAATGGTTAAGTTTACAATTTTCCGAGTTATGTTGTCTAAATAGGTAATAATTATAATATTGACCAATAACATCTTTCTTTTTATAGCTTTCAATTTTAATACTCTTGTAAAGGAGTTTATTTATTTTACGTATGTGTTTTGAAAACTTTTAGTATGCTTTAGCTCAGGGGTGGACAAATAACGGCCCGTTAAGAGTTGTTTTTGTTTTCGTGACCCTCAAATACAGTCAGAAAAATCCACATTGAAACGATATTTCCTTCCTCTGCACGACCGAAAATTCGCCTCGTGGTGCTTTTCCTCTTGACTTGGTTAATTTAAATTTTAACTTCGCAAAAATAAATATAAAAACTTCCAACTTTAGCAAAATCATATACCCTTCGAAAAAACATAAAATTGATGACGAAGATTGATTATCACATGATTAATGAGGAAATGACAAACAAACATTTTTAGTAAAATGAGAAGTTAAACAAAGTGTTTATAGTGTCGTGGAAACGATAACTTCATTTAAGGAGTACACGCACACACACACACATATATATTCTGAAGAGATATCTAGAAAAATTCGAACGATGAGTCAGCACAGATAATTCAATCTAAAATTAAATGTGCTTGTATCTATAAATATAAAAATTGAGCAATATTTGAATAAAATTACCATTATTTTATTTAATTTGTTTTTATTGATATCTATGACACAAGTTTATACTTTTTTTTTATAAATGTGTAAAAGGAAATCTTTAAAGGAAGATGTGACTCTCCGCTAACCTCCACTTCCACAAAGTGGCCCCTGAGCCAATACAATTGCCATTCAACTGAATTTTTTAAATTGGTAATGATAAGCTTGTTTTTGAGTTAGATAAGCTGATTATTATTGTTCTAATTGCACATCATAGCCTAAATTTTTTTAAATTCTTAGATTTCTTCGGGGAATATATTATGGGCTGATCCTTAAAAGCTATTTTAATGGATCTTTAAAATTTCAGGATAATAGAATTGTATTTTGCATTATATACTTTAAACAGAGTTGTGATTTGACAGTAATGTACGTCAGTTTTTAAGAGAATATTTTTGTAATATTAACAGATATATATATACAGTGGTGGCCGAAATTGTGGACACTTTTTAAAATTGCTCTGTTTTCTTTAACTTTGTATGCTTATAGAAAATTTTGCGTTGCACAAAATGTGCAACGTCTTTTATATCATTTTAAAGAGAATTTAATATTAAATTCAATACAAAAAACAAAATTTAAATATTTGCAACGCAAAAAAAAAGTTATGCTGCAATAACTGTCGATATACATTAGATACTGATGATAGCAGTGAGTTATCAGAGCTTAGTGAGGTTGCGCTTATTCTTTATTACAGCTTCACATGCATGTTTCATTGAGCTGGAAATAGTTTTA
>BMAV01027025.1:88558-129612 GCA_019973955.1 Trichonephila inaurata madagascariensis
TATTAGAGTGCTACTAAATCAACACCTAATAGATTCTGTTTGCGTAACTGATTTCTTGTTTATAAAATTGCTATATTTTTGTTACATAAAAATAACTAAATATTAACTTTAAAATTCAACACAAAAGTTTGGTTAAAAAGAATGACAAATAAGAATAATTGTGAGATTTTTTAAAAATATTCTCCCCTAAAAGTTTGGGAGTCCCCTAAAAGTTTTTTTTGAGAATTCCCTTCTTCAAATTGCTGATTCAATTAAATAATTTATACTAAAGACAAGTATATATCCAAAAGAAATTTAAAAGTAACAGATTAAATAATTAACAATTCTAAGTGTAAGTACTTAAGTTATCAGCATAATTAAGATATCAGAATAGTCATGCTGGTAACCTATGAAAGGATGTTCCTTGTAAAAACTAAATACTTTTAGGTAACGGAGCAATGTTTGACAGACAGACATGAACTGATTGGAAAAATAGGACTTTCCTGCAACAAGCTACAAAAATTCCCCCAACCCTACCCTTGTTTCTCTTACTACACTGTTAACCCACTGCTCAGGGACATTTCTTTATCCAAGGAATTTGAGGTAAACGATTGTGAATTGCAGCCGTGCTGTCAGCTAAATTTTATATCGAAGGTTCTAAATCCACAGTCTAGTCAAAATGAGCTACATCAGATTATTTCAGCCTTGTGTCGTTCCCGAGAACAAAGTATCATTTCCGGAAATGCAAAAAGTATGAAAATCTTTTGATTTCCTGGGTTTCTGGGAAAGAAACCCATAATGAGATGTGGAAACTTAGATAGTGGGATGCCTGCTCAGATGTAGTCCTAGTTAATTGACCACGATGTGATTAAAATTACGAGATCCATTACCAATAGTTTTAGTGTTACTTCAGAGTGTAGCATTAATAAATGGTCAATCAATTAATACAAGTATATCAATTTATCATGCTGCAGTTTTAGGACTAGAATACAAAGATATCAATTAAATAATAGGGCATAAAATGGTAATTTATTTCAATATACCATTCTTTATCAGTACATTCCTTTGCATATGCATTTTTCAGTGTCAAAGTAGTACTAAAGGCCATCAAGTGTCCCTTTTTTCAGAAAGTCTGCCATTTTTGTTTTGACTTTTTTTTGTAGGTTGAAAATGTGTCTTTAAAGCTTGTTAAAACTTTTGAAAACTGGTAGAACTCACACGTAGTAAAGTCTGGTAAATGTGGAGATAATCATGCACAGTAATGTGTTTGTGTCCTAAGAATAGAGTCTCCTTCATAGGATGCATTGTTTTACTGCAGAATCCATGAATTGTCTTAGATCTAGTCTATGTATCATTTCTCATAACTGGCCTTTTCTCTCAGCTTTGTCATGACTTCAATACAGTAATAGTGCTGTATCATTTGGCCCTGCGCCCAGTTTGTCTTAATAACATCCTTGTTTTAAGGGAAAAGAAGTGATGATTATGACTTTCAGTTTCAACTTTCGTATTCAGGCTTAATAAATTTAAGTATGGGACATATGTTTATTACCAAATGCCTTTTTCAACAATTGAAAATATTCAATAGATTTTTTTAGAGAAACTTTCTTGAGGAGCTTCAAATTAACATGCTGCTTGAATTTAAAACTTCTTATGACCATAACATTGACTCTAAAATATCCTACATCATCAAGTATTAAAGTAAGCAAAATTAGAGGGATGGAATAAGGTGTGTTTTGCATCAGAAACATCAGTCCCCGCCTGCATTTCATTGTACTCTTCTCTAACAGGCCTAATGGCTGTGACATGTGCAATCTCCAAATTTGACCCCTTAACATACGTCCCCAGTGCATATATACGTCTCACTCAGCAGGTGTGTTAATTGCCCCTGGCATCCTTTTCTTTGTGCTGCTATCAGTAAAACTATTCCAAATGCAATAAAATGACCTTGATGATGTTAAAAAAGGTTTTTATTTATTGCATAGGAAAATTTGTTTATTTGTGCTCCCCTCCCCCCTATACACAGCATATCCTCATCTATGTGAAAAATAGTGGCACTGGATAGTGAAGCACGTAACATTTAATTGGCAATTAAGGGGTTAATTGTAACACCTTGTATAGTTTTTCAGTTCAGCATTTCATGTTGGGATTCTATTTGGCATTTAAACATTGAAATTATAATAATAAAAACAAGTTATGTGCAGGAAACCTGTAATAGATTCAATCAGAAAGGGAAATCAGATTGTTGGATAAATATTAAGATATTTTAAATGTGGAAAAGTGTTCTGAATCTAGCTTTGTTGTTTGACATTAGATAAACAGCTTAGAAATATTTGTTTTTGTACATTATAACTGATCTAAATGTTTTATTTTACAGGCAGAAAACATTCCTGTTGTAAGACGTCCTGATCGTAAAGTAAGGATTTTGAAACAATTTACTATTTTATACATAGTTGTCCAATAACTCTAAACAATATGTTCATCCAGGTTCTTTATTTCTTAAATTTATAGCATTTCCTTGTCTTGTACATCTGGATGTGTTACTAGCTTAAAGTTATTGTTTTTAATAGTTTAATGTCACGTCTATAACACACAAAAATTGTTAATTCTGCAAGATCATGAGCAATGCAACAGATAATTTAAATTACTTTTGGAAAGGAAAATAATGACCTTTTTATACATACTGATGTGAAATGGCTCTGCAGGAAGCAAGTTTTGAGAGATTTATCTTGTTTGATACATCTTGTTTTCACGTAAATCTGTGCTTGGAATGGTCTAATGAACTCTTGTTTTTGCTCGTAGAAGTTTATGGCCTTGGTCATAACCTTTAGGCATGGTGCTGGCAGAATTGAATTAGGGACAAAAGTGTATGTTTGTTCTAGTTTTTCCTTCAAAATACTTGATATTCACATACCGTAGGTTACCACATTTATTTTTATTGTATGTGAGTGCACAAGATGTGTAAATAAGCTCAAATTGCCGATTTTTCAAAAAATACTGTCCACTTAATTTATTTATACTTTGATTACATTTGAATTACTCTGGTTGTACTTGACAGACCTGTTTCACTGTCTGAACCAAGTACTGGTTAACTGTTTTAGGAGAAAAAAAAGAAAAAATAATTTCCCTTTAATAAATTTAGACTGTAAATAATTCAGTTGTTTATATAAAAACTACAGGAACAGCTATAGTATTACTTTTTTATTTATCAATCATTGTTATTTTAACATTTTGATTATCATACATACACATACAAATATTTTTATATACACTGCTAAAAAAAATTTGGGGATCACATGAATTTAAAGAAATTATACAAGTACTTCTACTGATAACTAATTATAAAACAGAGCATCCATAGTTTAACATGTAGCAGAAAACAGAAAAAGAAAACTTCATATGCAAATCAATGTTTGACTTCATAAACCAGAAAAAGGTTATAAGTGAAGAAATCGCAATTTTGTACAAGCTATTGTTTTTTGTTGTCTTAGTGATGAGATTCAACCTTTTGGCTGTTGTTTTGAGAATAGGTGACTGGAAAATGTCATGACAACGTGATCTACCAGAATCCATGGCTTGGAGTATGATCAGGAGATTGGAATCCAGGCAAACACAGAGAATGGTAACAGACACTGTTGGAATGGCAAGAAGTGTCATTGAAGATTGTGGAATTGATTCCAAGAAACAGGGCATGTTTGATGTTGGCAAGGACAAGATATCCACGTGTTTCCACAGCAAACAATGACCGATATATCCTGTTAACAGCTCATTTAGACAGAATGGCCAATGTGATACAGATCCAAAGACAGTTTCTTTTGGCAACAGGATAAAAAGTCTCAAGCCAAACAATCTGAAATAGGCTTCAAGAGGGTAGACTGTTATTCACTTAGGCCAATGGTGGGTATACCTTTGACAGCAAACCACTTTTGAGCTTGAAGAAAGCAGACTACTGAATATCGATTGGATGCAAAATTATTAGAGTCAAGTGCTACTTACAAACAAGTCCCGATTTAGTTAAGAGTGTGATACCAGACTTCTTTTGGTATGACAAGAAAGGGGTGCTCGAAATAACCCTATATTCGTTCAGGAAAGTTCACATTACAGATGAGGTGGTTTGAGGGTATGGGCTGGAATATTCATAGGTAGGCTTACTGACCTACATGTAATTTGGAAGGGTAATTATGCAGACAAGATTCTGAGACTCCATGTCGTGTTTTACGCTGCAGTCATTGGTGATTTCTTTCTTTAAATGCAAGATAATGTCAGACTTCACACAGTTCATCTTGTGAAGAACTTTCTTGAAGTTTAAACAATACAGCATATGGAATGGATAGCTTGCTCTCCTGATCTTAATCTGATCGAGCATGTTTGGGACAAACTCGGATGATGCATTGCTGCAAGACCAAGACTACTTGGAGAATAGGAGGATCAGATTATGTCAAGAGTGGAACAGTATTCCTGAAAGTTTCATCAATAACCTCATTGCATCCATGTAAAACAGGTGTATGGCAGTCTTAGCAGCCTGGGGGGGGGGGGGCACACAACATATTAAAAATCCTGTATAATTTCCAAGCAATAAATTTTTTGTCATTTACATGCAATCAAATTGTTGCCCTGGAGCATCATTTCATGTTCTTTATACCATTCAAGAGAATTAAAGTTCTTATACAATTGTTTTTTGTTTTCTGTATTGCATTTTGTTACACCTGTATTCTCTATTTTATGCCTATGCATGGCTAATGTTCAATGATTTCTTCACTGTTTTGCTTGCTCCCCTAATTTTTTTGAGCTGTGTATATTATTAAAGCATTATTATGCATTTATTAGATTATGTAAATTGGATATGATTTTGAAATTTAAGGTTGAATTTAAAAGCCTTTATAGTATGTATTGAAAAAACCTCATATTTATCTTTGTGTTTTATCATCTGAATTAATTTTTTCAGGAATTGCTAGCCTACTTAAATGGGGATACCAGTAACTCTGCTAGCATTGATAAAAGTGCTCCTATAGAAATACCGACAACTGGTAAGTATTTTAAGCTTATAAGTTATTCTTTACATTTCATCAATATCGAAAGGTTTTTCTTCCATCTCTGTTTCTTCCTAATCAGCTGAGCATATTTATGGTAGTGACATTTTTTTCTTTTATGAAATGATACATATATTTCTCTTGCTTTAAAAATTTTTGATTTGTTTTACTTTGCAGTTAAACATGTATATGAAGAACAAAATCAACAAGAAGTTGTTAAGAAACCCAGACTGGAGGTAATCATTTAATATTTGCTATTTTAAAAACATTTGTATTTATTGTAATATTATGAAATAAATTTAAAAAAAACTTGATTATTTCAAACTGAAAACAGTACTTTCATATTTACACATGCAATTGGAAATCTTCAATGAATTTCAACAAATTTATGAAAGAATATTACTCTGAAAAAAGCTTATAATGGCTTAAAACATGTATTTTTCAGTTGGAAAAGTTTGTCTTTTTCTAGTGGCCAGAGTGTAATGACTAGTTATTGAAGCACGAGATGAGCAAGAAAACATCAATTCAAAAACAGTTAATTATTTCAATGAAAAGCAATTGTTTGTAATGAGCCAGGGAATATCAATCCCCGGCCTGCATAAGACTAGAATAAGTCTGTATTCAGAGACAGAATGCATTTTTTTTTGCGAAGGTTTCAATCAATATTTTCAGGCAAAGTGCTGGAGAACAATATCTTAATTGAACAGTTAAGCTCTCACAAAAAAATGAACTTAAAAAAAAAACAAAAAACATTTATTATTTGAAGGAAGACAAAATTGTGCCTTTTATACAAATGTTCACTAGGGGTGTTGACCTTTGTAAGGTCTTGCTCCATACCATAATTCTAAACTGGGGAAAAGTTCTTTTCCAAGGAAAAAAATTAATAGTTTTGAATTGGCTCGATTATTATCTAGATGTAAATCCTATTGAAAATTTGTGGATCGTTGTGAGGAGATGTAAGATGGACCGCTCTAATAAGAGAAAAAAAAGATCAAGAATGCCTTAATTCCTCCTTTGATTGATGATGATGTTAAAAATATGTGTTTTAAATTAGAGGAATCCATATCAAAACATGTAAATAATATAATTAAAGCTAGAGGAGAATGTACTATCTATTAAATTGCTATGTCATGCTGGTGAATTTATATTAATTAAACTATAAATGCAAAAATATCTGTTTGTCTCAACTAATTTGCACACGTATGTATCATCCATTACATATCTGTAATATTACTTAAGAAATCCAAAACATTCCTTTAAAATTTTCATTTGTTATGAGTTTTATTTCATTCAAATCTGTTAACAAACTAGGAATGGTAATTATGAAAATTCAATTTATAAAAAGTTATAAAGTAAAATTGTTAGATGCCATTAAGTATAAAAAAATAGAAAATAACGTAAAGTTTGTACTTATACAGTAAGACCTCGTTTAACGCTCTTTTGTTTAGCACTGTTTTGGTTTAAAGCTCTTTTATTTGAATTATGGGAAATTATACACAGCGTGCAATTTCGGGGAATCTTACAATTCAAATAAAAGAGCATTAAACTGAAATAGAGAGAGAGCGTTAAGCAGGATCTTACTGTATATAAAGAGCATCTGAATAACAAAATAAAACAATCATATGAGAATCAGCTTTTGCAGAGTGGGAGAATTGTTATATTAATTAAAACCTTAATGAAGGCTATTCATCGGTGGAATGGCATCTTTCCTTTTCCCCCTCTGTAATACATTTTATGAGTTTAGAACAATGAAATGGTAAAAATTATCCTTCTGAATGTTAAAAAAAAATTAGGATACTTTTTGTTTTTACTAATGAAACTATATACAAGATGATTCATAAAGAAGTATACAGTTTCAATGCACTTTGTATTAAGAACAATGTAAGATATTGAATGTAACCTGTAACAGAGAATTGTATGGGACTATTTTAAGTTTTGTTGGAGACACTGGCGTAGATAGCTATGAGGGGGCCCTGTATCAAAATTCCTTCGAGGCCCTTTTGTAGATATGGAAGGTTTGTGAGTGGGACTATAATTACCCATGTTGGGGCCCTGTATCATTGATATGGCAGTAGCTACGCCCATGGTTAGAGACCATCACAGATATTCTATGTGTGAACCCTTAGTCATATGACACACATCGAGCTGGTATTCCCTTTCCTACCAAATGTTTGTTAAGGTATCTACTCCATCAATAGCAATTGTGATATGCTGTTTCAGTTTCATTCAGCATTTTTAATTTGGACAAACCGCCTGTAGGTAAGTGCAGCCCGTTTTAAATTTTTCATACCATTGTGAAATAGATTTTCTAGTTGAAGGTTCTTGTCCTAATCATGATCAAAAATGGTATTAGCAATTGCGGATTCCATTTTGCCAAAACACAAAAAGCCTCTTCTGCTGTAGACACTCCATTTCAATTGATTGGTTGCATGACACTCCTGCTATTGCTTATGTCACTTCTGCCATTTCTTTCAGGGGCTAGACACAAACTTAAAAAGTGCATCTACCTTACGGTTCTCTGAGTTGGTGTCTGTCTTTGTTTATTACTATTTTACAACATCTGGAAAGTGTATACTTCCTTATGAATCTTCCTGTATATGTCTTGATTTTTAATAAACCTTTTATTGACAATTATTAGATTAGGACTAAAGTTTTCAAAAGAAAAATATTCAGTTTTTAGTAATATGACAGAAAAACAAGAATTTTCTAGCGTCTATAGTAAAAGCTTTGTGATACAGAAATTTGAAGAAAAGAAATTTACTAAATGTTTTTCTCTGCAATAATTGCATTTGCACTGCATGCATATTTCTAAAGTTACAATGCATTTATTTTCTGTTCTGATCTGTGGCGTAACCAAGAACACATTTGGGCCCCTCACGATGTGAGGGTGTACATTATGCCACTGGTTCTGATTATAGTTAATGTCAGGGGATATATAATTAAGTTATATCCTTAAAATATATTGATTTTATATAGTTTTCTTTTTTTAAAAAGTGCATTTACATTAATGTTATATTGTTGTCATATTCATTCAAAGAAAAATTGCATCTGAAGATAATATTTTTTTTTTTTAATATTTGTTTTTCAATAATTCATGTCACTCAAAATTTTTTGTTTTGCAATTAATATTGATAAAAGGGGTCTGCAATGTTGATAAAAGAATATCTGTATTTTCAATAGTCAAAAGACTGTAATATTAAAGCTTCCAAAAATATTTGCAAGAAAGGATATCAAATATTCTTAAAAGATAGAGAAAAATCAATATATTATTTTTTTAAATAAGCAAATCAAGTTTTATTCATATCAACATAAATAGAAGCTCAAATATTATAGAAACTTAAGATTATATATATATAATATGATAAAATGAAATAAGAAATCAAGTGAAAAAGTTGTAAAACCTACAAAGCCTAAGAAGAATGAAATTGGAGTACAAGAGACACAACAAATGTAGACAAAAAGAGTCTTTGGACTAAATTGGAGACCTATTATGATTTCTAGAGCTGTCAATATATAATCTAATTATTATCTGATGTTCACTTTTAAAACATAATGTATATAAAGTTATGTTTGAAAGCAAATGTTTTTTTGATTTCCCTTTTTTTTTAAAATTAATAGCCAGATTTTTAAAATTTGGATTATTTCAGAAAAAAAAAGGGTTAATTTTAAGATTTTTGTATTTATAAATTTTCTGTAATATATAGGAAGGTGAAGTTCAAAGAGCCAAAGATCAGCTTGCTGCTAGGCTTGCTTCACCTAAAGAATCATCTGTGACAACTGAACACATAAGGTAATGTTTGAAATTAATTCAGTACATTTAATTATAAATTGTTTTGGTTCTCTCTTATAGAAATTGTGACTTAAATTTTAGTAAAAAATATTGAATATAATTTTAAATTATTTTGAATTTATATAAATAAAAAATGCTGTTAAGGTTATATGTATTGATAGTACAAAAGTAATATAATAATTATTTAATTTCAATACTTTAAAAGTATTAAATAATTAAGTTTTTAATATGCTATAATAAAAAATGCTTAGATTGAAATATAATGAGAGAGAAACTAAAAGGAAATTTTGTCTAGTAAGAGTTTTATCTTGATGAGAGACAACATTACAGAAATTTTCTATATTAATATAAGAACTATGCTATTTTATTTTATTCATGCTTTTTAATTTACCACTTCTCTTTGTTCCAGATCTTTATCAGATGCTATGTCTGTTGAAATGATAGCTGCCATTAAGGCAAAGCGTCTTGCAAAAAAGAGGTCAACTATAAATATTGATGATGATGTGCCACCAACATATACTGACATTCAGAGAATTTTGGAATATGACGTTGATGTCACTCGAGATATTATTAGTCGTGAAAGACAATGGAGAACAAGAACTACAATTTTGCAGAGTACTGGAAAAGTAAGTTTTATTGGTTTTTTTAAAAATTAAGTTTGTGTTACTTAGTAAAGCAAAATTTTCTCTATTTTTAAACCAATTGTGGTTTGTTAGAATGCATATAGTTTTTTAGGTGAAATGATTTGAGAATTACTAATCGAAATGTCATTGTTGTATGACAATATTATTAATGTTATATCTAGATTTAATAATTTCATTAGAATTAATACTGGATTATCTGATTCTTGAAAATGTTGGTTTTGTCTCATAATTTTTTTTATCATGTTTCTTTCATTTCAGTTAATTTTGTTTATGGCAATGAGGGGAACCATGAATAGCTTTAATTTTCTCATCATGATCTCTTTTTTGTAATATTTATTGCCTATAAATCATTGCTGTACATTCTGTGATTCTCTTTCCCTCCGTTTCCCACATGTTTATATTTTAATTAGTATTTACTATTTGCTATACCTTATGATTAGTCTGATTTTTCAATTCAAAAGAAACTTGATACTTAATTCATATATGTTTTTTTTTATTGAAATGGCCGCCAATTATATCTTTCATTAAAATATTTGCACTAGGAATAATATACTAATTAATAATAGTGAAGTAGTTTTAATTTTTTTTTTGCTGTAATATGCTGCATATTTTTTTTATTTTATTGGTATTGCTGAGTGTTTTAGCAGTAACAATGTTTGCAAAACCTAGTTTTTAAAATGCTATTTACAATTAAAAACGAGTCCATTTACTTTCTTTGAATAAATCATGTTATTTTTAATCTGACATTTTTTTAGTTACTGTTAAAGACACAATGGCTAACGAATTTGGTATTATCTTTTTCTTTTCTTTACTTGATAAATTTTAAAGAACAGTTTTCACATTATGGATTGTTCTAAGATCAGGCATTGTTTTTTCATACATACTAAAATATCTTACATTTAATATAATTATTCTATTTTTAATCTTATCTGCGTTTCCATGCTTGCACATTCAGATTTTTAAAGCTTCACTTGAAATTTTCTACAAAATAATTTTTAATATAAGAAGACAACTATAGTAATTTAAAGCAAGTTTCTCTGATGCAAAATTATATATTTTTCAAAAAGAAGAAAAAAAAAAAAAAAAGATATAAAATGAGGTGTGTGCATTTCATTTTACATATTAAGATATATAAAATAGAAGAAACACTGAATATATATATAAAACTTAGGCTTTTAAACACATACGGAATTTTAGATCTGTAAAGTTTACGTAAAAATATAATAAATACATCACTTTAAATTTAATACTTTTTGAAACATAAGAATAATTAAAAGTGATCTATAAAGCTTAAAAAAACAAGAGCACTATTGGAACAAAGTTCTGCATAAATAAACTTTGAGTGAGTACTGGTAGCTTTGGGTAGTGCACCCTCTTTCACTTAGTTCATTGTGGGTTTGAAATTGATCATATAATCGGAGAAAAGTGATAGCTAGAATTTTAGAAAGCTGAAAAAAATTTTTTTTTAAAGAGTGGTAGCAACTTGTTGGAAACTATTTGTTCACTATTCTGCTGATTGGCTAACTTGTCAAACAGTTGTTCACTTCTTTCTTTTATAAAATAGCTTATCTGTTCTTTTTGCCATATATAAAACTCATTTTTTTTTTCATCTTGCATTCAGCAAATTTGTTCCTTTCCTTTTACATTCAGTTTATCTGTTCTTTAAGAGTATACTTTTCTTCTTTGCGTGGTACAGATGTACCAAGTGATTTTCACAGATCAAAATTAGATTACTCAGTTTTATAAAATATTATTGTTTTCCACTTATATTAACTATGTGAATTTAAAACTTTGAGTTGGAATTCATGTATTTAGTATTATTGGATAAAATAGGAATATTTAGAATGAAATTTTTTACATAAGTAAAATATTTTGCACATAAATAAAACGATATATACATAACTGGTATGATATTTCTTTCAAAACCCCTAAATTTATCTATTAAAATAATTTTTTTTATAGAAGTTTGATAAAATTTTCCTTGTTAATGACATGCTTCAAAGTAGTTGGTAATCAGACTTCTTATATACATATTAAAATAACAAAAACATTAATTAGTGCAAACATAAAACACATCTTTAAAATTCTTAAAACTCTGAATATGAATTATGTTTTTTTGCTGAAATGTGTGTTTCATCCTGGGATACATATGAAAGATGAGAGATAGATGAACAGAAACATTCAGTACAATCACAGAAGAATATGAACTTTATTATATAAATGATGATCCCAGCATAGACCGAAGGGGGACACTGCTTTCCATTCAAGATGGTAATCCATTTCAGGTGAAAGTGCAACTTCTTTTCCCAACGACTCATCCATGCCTTATTCAGGGTTAAACCTGAGCCTACTTGATTACAAGCCGAGTGTCATAACCACTATACTGGGTGGGGCGACTTTTTACTGAAATAATCTTTTTTTTTATTGTCGATGAGTAAAACTAAAAATGTTTTTACTTTTATAAATCTATATAAATGTGTTTCAAATATTTTATATTTGAGTATTGGAAAAGAAGAAGTAAGAATTTTTTACCTAAAAGAAGACTACTTCTCCTTCTAAGAAGGACTTCTGTATTTTATTATTTTTAAGCATAAGAATGAAATATTCTGTAAATAGTGTAAAACAAATATATAAAAGAAGAAATTGATTATTCATATTATTTTTACTTCTACTATTTATTTTCTAATCATGTTATTTTATAAATATGAACACAAAAATAAATGTTTTCTTTATATTGTTATTGGCCCACCTCCCATATGCTTAGGCATTTTACTTTAGTATTTTCAGGATACCATATACCAAAATACCAGTTTATGTTCAAAACATAATTTTTTTTTACAGAATGAAAATATTTAAAATAACTTCATTGTGATGTTATCTAAAAAAATATTTGTTTCATAAACCAACTAAAAATTATAAAATGTATTTATAATTATATACATATATCTAAAATAAAACAATTAGAAATAAAATGTTTGATCAACCACAATAAAGTCATTATTGTTAAGGTTTACATTCAAATTTTAGATATGTTAAGACAACCGGCTGGGTTATGTAATTAGATTGTCACTGGCTTTGTATGCCCGAGGTTGCAGGTTCCCCTCTGGCCCAAATCAGTGGATTTTAATGATGCAGAATATTGACAGCATCTATGTCATATAATTATGTGACATGTAAAATATCCCTTGAGTGCCTGTTTGGCTTGGGAGCTCTCGGAAAAATTAAATTCCCAATTATGGTTTTGCATCATCAGATTTCTGGTGCTTCCCTCTAGGGAGGAAACTGGGCATCATGATTACCTGTAATGATTGGTACTCCATTTATATGGTGTCGCAATAAAAAAAGATACCAGCTCCCGTAGATTGTACTAGATCTGCTTTGACAAAACACCAATCCGCACCCCCATTAGAAATAAAATAATATTTTTAAGACTAATTTTTAAAAATGAAATTTCTTATGGTTTCTCTTAGTTTTTATTATCTGTTGAGCTAAAAAAATGTATTTTAAATGGTTAATATTTTATATTATTCTTTTATATCTTCATTTTACCTTTCTTAAAATTTGAAGTTTTTAAATGAAATTGTTTTAATAATTAAAATTTTTCTACTATTTTAATTATTTTTAAATAGTATTCTAGAGCCATATTTATTAAATATTTATTAAATTTATTAATGTGTTAAGTTTACTAACTTGAGCCATATTGATTGGTACATGAATATTATTACATTAAATTTATTTTAAGATTTTTATTATGTTCAAAATTGTTTATTTGTGATAGATTTTTTCTTGATAGTATTTTTTTTGTATTTTAAAGCAATATACTTTTATAATGGTTGGTAATCAGATGTTGGTTTCAAAATTATTGTAATGAAAAGCTAGATGAGAAAATGAAGTTAAAATCTTTGTTAAAGTCTCTAAATGAAAAACACCCCTCCCTCAATTCTTATTATTGAGGTAATTCCAGCAATTGCTTTTCAGCATTTAGGCATAACATGTTATGGTAACGAGTTGTTATATTATGTAAAATAAGACTTTTTTTATGTATAATTTTGAAATATTGTAAAATTTAACCTATTCTTTTTTTTAAAAGAATTTTGCCAAAAGTCTGTTTCCTGTACTGCAAAGCATTAAAGCAAGAGAGGAAGGAGGTAATAAAGGAAAAGTCGAACCAACTTTACAAACTCCAAGGGTATGTTTAAAGAACTTGTTTGACATAAAAATGGATTTTAGTACAACTCTGTCTATTAAGATAAAAGTTACTTATCTAAACATGTTCTTTAGGCTACTCCAGTTCGTCCAGCTACTCAACCTGTAGTGTATAACAGATATGATCAAGAAAGATTTAGAAGCAAGGAAGGTACATATGCTTTGGGTTTTAATTTTTATACTGATATTCATGAAATATCTTAGCTTATGAGAAAAATTCTAAGTCTCTGTTTATTTTCTAATCTGTTTATACATATTTCAAATTTCTTCATTTAAATTAAATGAAGAAATTATAATAAAAATGGTTTGGTTATTTTAAATATTCAAACATGCTATATAATAAAAAAAAAAAAAAGAAAAGTAAAACATGATATCTTAAATGTGTAGGTTTTGTTGCTTTTCTTTTGATTGTAGAATATAAATATTTATTCATGAAAAATTGTCTTTGCCTAATTGCAAGAAGCATAATGCAAACTCTAAACTTAATTTTTGTTAGAAAAAATATCCAATATAAAATATGTTTCTTAGATTAAAATACATATATCTATTTATCATGCCTTATCCTGAAAGTGTTATAGATATTTATAAATCTTCCCTTTATGACATTAAAAAAAAAAAAAAAAATTGAAAATCAATTTAGCTTTAGAATGTGAGTGATGAAGTATGGTTTTACATATTTTATACAAGAAAAAAGGGATTAATTCAAACTCAAATGAATAAATGTTCAAAATGTGCTTTTGTTTATAAGAGTGAAGTTAGAATGCTATATTTGAGCATTTTTTAGGGTGGAAAATGGGAAGTTTATTTCTTGGTTTGCTTAACAATAAGTGGAGAGGTCATCAGTTGTTTAATGTGCACTTAATTGTGACATCTTTATCACTTTATAACACCTTTACAATTATGCAACTTTCTTTAATTTTCTCTATAAACTTTCTCTTAAAGTTTACTTGTTCACAAAATGGGAAGCTTAAATCAATCAAATTATAATTATTGCATAAAATTATATTCAAATTATAATTATTTGCATAAAATTAATGAATTAGCCTGTTTTGAAAATAATCTTGAGTGTAATCTTGATTATATGTTATTTGTTTCTTAATGTGTCAGTTATATGTTTTATAGCAATATTTGTATAATTGCTTTTCATTTCATAATTAATCAGGTTGTTAAAAGTGGTCAATGAAACTAAATATGGATTTTTGTCAACTTATCTTTAATATTGAACACCTGATAAATTTAAAAATTTCCTTTTTAGAACTGTTTTCTACCTGAAGAATTTGTACATTTTTAGTGTTCAATTCTTTTGTATATAATTTTGTGTATATTTCTATTTTCAAATTAAATTTATTCCTGGGTAAATTAATTCTTATTTAAATATGTAAAATGATGTATTTGGGGGATCCTCAAAAAATAAATATAATTTTATGATGTTTGATAAATTTTGTTTCTTTTTTTTTAGATTCTGATTCAAATATTTTTGTGCTTAAAACATAATATAATTACTTTTTTATAAAATTTGCAGTTGCTGTTGAAGCATCATTCAGTGTTTTTTAATACTTAATTGTTTTTGTATAAAATATTTTTAAAGACAAGAAATGGGAGAAAGATTTTTAAAATTTTGATGTAATGATAATTTATATAAATTGAAATTAAAACAAGTGTACATTGTTAATTATTATGTTGCTTATTTATTAAAAAAACCTTGCTTTAAACCTTTTTGTTTGTTATTAATAAAGTATATTAAAATGTATGTGCTTGTATTTTCAAAAACAGAAACTGAGGGTTTCAAGATTGATACTATGGGTACTTATCACGGTATGACTTTAAAATCTGTAACTGAAGGAAGTCAACCTAAACGTCCAGTGACTCCTCTTCCGCAACCTGAGCGCCCAATATCGGTGGTAAATCCTGTCAGACAAACAACAAAAAGAGGTAAAGTAATATTTATTTTCACCAAATGCAATAAAACTGATTTTGGTTTTTCATTTATTAATATTTGTTTTTCCTTTACAGTTTCAAAAACTCCTATTATTATTATCCCAGCTGCAACAACTTCTCTGATCACTATGTATAATGCAAAAGATTTACTGCAAGACTTAAGGTTAGTGTGTGCCATAAAATATTAAACTTGTAGATAGTATATGCAGTTAATCGTACTGATTTTGCTGTTTTATTATGCTGTTAAAAATTTATTTTTCATTTTGTTAACAAAAATAAATAAACTTTGTAATCATGGTTTTAATATTCTAAAAAATTTCTTGAATATAAAGAACAAACTCATAATATTTTTGTTATAGCTATATTATTTTATTGTATTATTTTTAATATTTAGCTTACATCTTTTTGAATAGTTTTTCTGGGTTCAGTCAAATGTTACCACAAATTTTTTATATTTCAAAACCAAAAATGTTTATATTTTATTTCATTTAAAAATAAAAAAGGAATTTTGATTTCTTGAAGTAATTGGAATTGATCTTACTTTGATTATAACTTTGAAATTGAATTAGTTTGAGTATGAGCTTCATGCTTTTTAGTTACTTAGTCTGATTTGACCAAAAAGCATTATGAAGAACATATAGGCACCTTTATATATAGAAATTAGGAGAGAGAGAGATGCCATACATTTGTATTACTCCAACATGATGCAAATGAAATTAATCCAAATTTTGAATTACTTTTGAAGTTTCTGGCCATTTTAATTGTCAAATGATATCCATAAAACAAGAAAGAAGCAAGTAAAAATTTAAAATGAAGAATTTTCTTGAATGTCTTAAGCATTTTGGGAGAGTTGTATGCTATAATTTTGAGCTGTACACTTATAATTTTATATTGAAGGGATTTTTTTATCTACACTTATAATCAGATGGTAAACAAATGTATGTATGTATCTATGTGAGACTATCTTCTCACAAACTGTCAAATACAGAAACGCACCGAAAGTAACAAAAGATGGGAAATGATCAGAGGAATTCATTTGGTCCATTTAAATTCTGAAATTATGATTAGTTAAAAAGATTAATTAAAAAGGACAATTCATCTACATTGTTGTAAAAATGTTTTTGTTATAACAATGGTGTCAAAAACCGGTTTTCAGCAAAACTGGCCCAACCGGATCTGCATTGTTACAACAAGGCAGGCCTATTAATATCTTTTTAACTAACTGTAATTTTGGAATTTCAATGGTCAAAATGGATTCCTTGGATCATTACCTATCTTTTGGTATCTTAGGCATGTTTCTGCATCCAATAGTTTGTGAGAAGATAGATGTTTACCTACAAATTTAAAAAACAATCAAACATTCAGAAATAAGTAGCCATTTCAATAGCTTACTGTAAGATTTTTTTGATTCATTATTTAATGAAAATTAATATTTTTTAAAAAAAAACACTAGAGCAGTATTGATTTACATTATTCATTACTCAATTATTTAATAATAAATTCTTACATAGTCTGTTTTCTTGTGAATAAAACTAGATTAACTTTTTAAATTATTAATCAAAAATAAAAATTTTAAAAAAATATCGTATTCCGGGGAGGAAAAAGAGTTTTATGCTTGAAAAAGCCTGTGTAATGTCAGGCTGAACGGAGGAAAAAGAAATCTGACAAAGAAAAGTAATGGAAGAAATTTTGGAAAAGGGAATTTTACTGACAAGTATAGAAATCACTCACACCGCCAGTAAATACCTGGGAAAAGGAAAATTTTCTATAGGGATAAAGTTATACCCTTGGAAAAAGCCTGTGCAGCACCGAGTGAAATGGAGAGGAAACAGATCTGTCTGACAGGATAAAGAGGTAGAAGAAGTTTCAAAAAAGGGAATTGTAATGACATCATAGAAATCACACACATACCAGAAAGTGCTGAAAATGAGAGGGGAAGGGGAAATTTCTATTGGCAAAAAGTAATACAATGCTCCTTCAATGCCAGGCCATGCAGCTAGTTGCCATTACATTCTGTCCCTATTACATAGAATGTAATGTTCAAAGACAATATTAAGCATGTAGTTCTTGGGGTGAGAGATGCTCAGCTAGTTAAAATTATTAACTTTTAGTATATAGATAAACACAATGATTTTGTCCTTCCATTTATTACATTCAGTTTAAAATGGTTTTGACCATTTATGTAGGGAACAACATAATTTTGATTATTTGTTTTTGCTGTGTTACTTTATTAAACAATTTAATATTTTAAACAATTATTTTAGTTATTAACTCTTATTTCTTACAAAAACAGATATGTTGATACTACTGAGAAAAAAGCCCAGGGCTGTAAAAGAGAAAATGAAGTTTTAATACAAAGAAGGAAAGATGGTGGTACCTCTGTTCCCTATAGAGTTATAGACAATGCCCAAAAATTGGGAGAAGATGAATGGTTTGTAATTTAATTCTGAATTCATAATAATTAATATTCTTTTTAATTTGTTGTACTATTTTTTTATGTAAGGAAATCTTAAAAAGAAACATTTATTATAACTTTTTTAATTTTTATATATTTTGCATTTGAATTTGACCATCAATACTGACATAGTAATCAAAAACAAATACTTTTGCTCAAAAGTAGAAGTGTATTTTTGGTTCTTTTGTAATATTTTTAAATGTATTTAAATCATTTACTGAATATATTATATTTATATTAAAATGTGCTGTAATTGTTGTTTAACATTCATTTCAGTATGTAAATGTTTAATTAATTGATGAGCAGTTTGATTAATTATGTGTACTTTTGTTATTCATGATTTATGTTCTATATTTGTGTTTTAATTTTTTTTATTCAACTAATTTTGTTGATTAATAATGTTATTTTTCATAAACACTGTAAAAAATTAATGTTTGGCTAAGGGCTAGAATTCTGCGCCTGTTGTTAGCCTTAGTTTTTAAGCACCATGCAGGTGACAGTACGATTTTGCTCGGTTCCACCCCAATTTTGAGGGAGAACACTCGGGGATGGTCAAGGGCCTCCCACCAACCACATAAGAGGACTTGCGGCTCAACGGCTATTTAGAGTACCCCTGTGCCATGAAGGCACTATACATTTACAAACTTCCATGCCTTCTCTGGGATTCAAACCCTGGCCCTAGGGCACCGCAGTCAGCATCACTAATCACTATACCGGATGGGAGGATGAATTTCGTGGGCCTTGATCTAAAGTTACTGTCAATCAGGTGGCATAAGTAACAACAACAACAACAACAAAATAATGTTTTTCTTACAAAAGAGCAGCATTTTCACTCTTATCCTTTTCACTATTTTTTAAGAAAAAATAAATATTTAAAATTTTATTTTGATAATAGCTGAAAAGAAACCTGTTTCTGTCAACATGTTTTGGTTTATTTGAATTTCAATTCATTTTATGTTAAAAATTTGGTTGATACTTAAAAGTTAACATGAAATTCCCCCGGCCCCTTTATATACAAATGCAGAAAACTAAATATAAAGAGAAAAATTCATTTACAATACTTTTTTCTTAAAAAAACCTTTAAAGAATTATAATCACAAATTGTACTGTGTTTTTAAACTATTGTTTTTCTGTTTTTATTTCTTCTCGAAAAATTCATTTAGATTTCCAATAAAATGCTATCAAACTTCTCTCACAAATAGGGGATAAAAACTGAAAGCATTATCTTATTTGGGAACAATTTTTAGTAAAAAAAAAGATTGATGACTTTTATTTTTCTATTAAAAGTTAATTCCCCCAATTGTTATATTATTTTTTTCTGAAATTTCAAAGTGTATTTATTGTAATTTTAGGGAAAGAGTGGTTGCTGTGTTTGTACAAGGACCCACATGGCAATTCAAAGGGTGGCCGTGGAATGGAAACCCTGTGGAAATATTTTCTAAGAGTAAGTTCTATATATATAAGTTAAAACAGCTGTTGCTTGTGAATTATTTTAAATTGCTTTCTTTTATAGTGTTTAATTATTTACATTAACATGAAATGAATATTTATATTACAGTAAAAGCATTTCATCTAAAATGGATTGAAATGAAATTGGATGGTAATGTTGGTAAATGGGCAGTGCATGTGATTGAATTAAACAGAAATAAACGTCATTTGGATCGAGCCAATCTGTTAAAATTTTGGGAAATTCTTGATAAGTAAGCATTATATTTTATTTTACTATTAAATGTTGATTTGATACAAATGTATACAAATGCATTTTATGTAAATTTATATGCTTATTAATATATTTTCATAAAGTTATCTCATCTGCATAGTTACAATTAATAAAAAAATTTATGTGTGCTACTATTATAAGATATTGTTTATACTTATAAAAAAAAGGTCTTCTATAATTGTTGGAAAATTATGTGATATTATTGACTATTTTTTAACAGATTAGGGAAAAGTTTTAATTAACAATGTTTTATTTAGTATTTTTTGATGTAATAAATCTTTTGAAAAACTTTTTAATGATAATATGAACAAAACCACTTTTGATTGAGTAATTTTTCCAGCAAATTTTGAAGTACAACAAAGAAATTTAGGAAACATTTTCCTATTGCAGTAATTTGTCTTGCATTGGGTTACTCTTTAATTTGGGACATATTTGAAATAGTGTATTAAAGTGAAGTTTTTACAATTTGTAATATGAATACGTAACTACTTCAATTTACTGAGAATTAATTTTTTCATGTGTAGTGAAATTTTTCTTCAGCTAATTTACTTCAGCTCATTTGTGTTACATTTTCTTTATGCCTATATTATTTTTTTAAATATTTTTAATTTAAAACAAAATCTAAAATGTTTTTTCTTGAAATATTTAAAGAAATTGAAGCATTTACTGAGGCGAAACACTATAGTACCAAATAAGTTTAAAAACATTTGAGATTTTAAGAGATTAATGAAATTTAATAGGATTAAAAAAAAAGAAAAAAAAGAACTGCAGTTACTTAGAATAGTTGCTTAAAAAGAAGCAGGTAAAAATAAATTAAAAAAAAAAAAAAAAAACTGAAATTCCTATTACTTTAATTATTCATCATTGACTATTTTGAAAAACCTTGAGAAAGGAAATATTTGTGTTCATGGTATGTATTTTTTTTCTCTTGTTAAATTTTCTAATGTTGCAATATGTAATTAAATTACAAAATTGCATGATGTAATACAAGAATAAAAGCTATCTTATTTTTAGTTATAGAATTGGTATTTATAATTAAATCAAGTTAATAAAAATTATTTTAATTATTGTTTATTGTATTATTACCTTTTTTTTATTTGTGTTAAATATAAGTTTTTCAATAAAAATAAGTAATATTGTAAAAATTATTTTCATATTTTTTTATATGCATGGAATTTATAAATCTTGAATTAATTAGTGGCCATTTTATAATTTTTTTATGAAGAATAATGTAACAAATTTGATAGAATAAATAATTATAGTCTATTTATTATAATCTTTAACCCCTTTTTGCTGACTGTCACATGTATGTGCCTTCATGAAGCACTCACAGTTAGTTCTCAAGTGTCACACATGCATGTCACTAGCTAGGAACATTTGGAAAGCTCAATTTTTTGGCAGTAGATAGTATTTTATGGATTTGAGATGGAGTAGATATGATTTCCTACTTGAAATAAGAGAAATGTTTCTCACTTGCATGTGGATTTTGATTTATAAACATGAGGGGAATGGAATGTTTCCTAATTGAATGCTTTATGACTGCTTTTGAAATACGCACGTTGATTGGTGGAAGGATGAGAGTTTTATTTTCGTTAGAATATTTGGTTTGGATTTGCAGTCCAGCTTTAGGTAGATAATTAGATCTTGTAGATGAAGTTTTTCTTTTTTTGCTGCTACAAGGTCAAGAAGCATTGAAAAGTTTAACTAAACATGTAATATCAGAAACGATGAAAAATTGATTCTGAAACAGACATTGAGAATAGTTATTGTTACAAATTATATATACTAATTGTTCTGTTCATTACGAATTTAATGAGGATGATATGGATCTCTGTATGCTAATTACATCAATAGAAAATACCTCTCTGTGGTCATCCACAGTAGAACATTGAGTTTTCGTTTGTTCACATTCCTACAGAAATCCTTCAAAATAACAAAAGATTTATAACAAGTGCAAGGATTGTAACATAGGATTACATGTAGATCTCTGTTTTCAAATTTTTCATATTAAAAATGAATTTTAGCTAATATATTTAGTTTTCAAATGTATAATGTTAAAAATCCTTAAATGATAAATAAAGATTGAAAATAAAAGGTTTAAAAAATTGCTCTTAAACAGAAAATAAGTAAATAAAGTACGCAAATAAAAAATTATACAGAGTATGTGCCATTTATATAATCTATGCAGAAATATTAAGCAATACGTTCATATTTTGGTATTTACATGGATTTAGGCTTAATTATAATAAACATTGTGGCCCTAGTGGTACTCTGGCATTTACATCTTTTGCCTCAAAAGGGTTAATGCTTGTCTAAATTGAAGAAATATTTATTAAATAATTTAAATTCTACCAACTAAACTTTAAATAATTTTTGTAAGTGAAGAAAATATTTGTACAATTTGTGAAATTTTCTTATTAAATATTCTGTTAGATATTGAAAATTACCTTTTTAGATACATTTTTGTGCTGTTACTTTCTTCTAAAATGCATTTTTCTTTTCATAATTTTGAAATGTTTGTTTATTTCATGTCTTGTTGATTCATGCTTTTGTTTTTCTTTTCAGCTATATGCACAAGCACAAACCAAACCTCCGCTTTTAGACGAAAGTGTCAATATTCAACATGGGTGACTATGAATTAGATTACCTTGAAATCACCATCTGCTATCACTTGAAAATTCCGTTTCATGTTTAGTATAAAATAAAAATAAGTACTGTATGGAGGACTGTTATTTTTCTTTTTCTGAAGTATGAAATCAACATTATACAAAGATGAATGTTGCTGAATGCTCTCATACTTCTTGAGGCATTCTTTATTTTAGTGGAATAGTTATTTGTATTCAGGGTGATCTATCGAAGTGTAAAATCAGTATTCCATTTATTTGATTGCTGTATCATCAAAATATGAACTTTATCACATAATCACCCATGATTTGGACTTTTTCTTTAGTTGAACGTTCCATTTCATCTTGAGTTTGGACACAAATCAAATTTGCAATGTTTTATGAAAAGAAATCTGCTAGGTATAAACACATAAAATGATTGATGTATTCTGTAGAAAATAAAATGTATCAGTAGAAAAATGAATCATGTCACAATTCTAAAGATATTTGTATATTGAATATTAATATGTAAATTGTGACTCATCACTTTTGTAAATAAGAGAACATAATTTTATGTTCCCTCTGCCATTGCCAGTTTAATTGATGAAATATTTTTTGAATCTATAAAAAAAAATCATTTTCCAGACATTGTCATTTTATTAATAACAGTTCAAATCTCAGAATCTTTGTATTACAAAGACTGATTATAAGTTTGTATTTAAAAAATAGAAGCTTGTGTATTAATGTTTGAAGTTTTGAATTCTGATTCAAATATTGGAATTTGTGTATATCTTTCTTCATTGAAATAAATTAAATGTTATTTTGCATGCATCATACTAGTAAAATGAATTTTACTAGTTAAAAAAATGTTTTATCCAATCTCAATTAGTAGTCATAATTTGAGATTTCACTCATGCTGGCATATATTAAATGCTTTGTATTTTAGACTTTGAGTAAATATTAGATAGGCTCTTTTTAAATATATAATATTAAAATGCATTTATTATAAGTGATATCTAATTTTTTTTTTACTTTGTGAAGTAAAGTTTATATAAATGTGTGCTTATGAGGATTGAGTTGTACCAGGCAATTGTAAATCATTATTGCTTGTATATAGCTTTTGTAATTATGTTCAATTGTCAGCTGCTGGTCTTACTGTTAAGTATAAAAGACCTATGTATATGTACATATATTTCTCCATACAGATTAAAAGAATTTGTTTTAATTCCATGTGTTTCCATGCATATTTATTGATTGATATTGTTTTGTTTTGTTTATTCCCACAATATCTGTTAACATGAAATTTTATGATTTTCTATGCAATCATGATACTATTAATGATTCAATGGATTAACAAGAATCCTAATTCTCTTGATTTATAGTTAAAAGTAATGCTATATTTGTGGTATCAAACAGCAATGCATCCCTTTGTTTGAATAAAAAGACTAAGGTGTCTTCATTAGGTTTTTACCAGATAGCAAAGTTTGATAATAATTCAACATGTAATAAATTTCTGTAAGTGTTTAACCCCTTAATGCACACATTTATTTTAAAAATACCAGCGAAAAAATTCAAAATCAATCAAAATTTTAATTTTGGACTTTGAGCTACATAGCAGATAGGAGCTGAATATTGCAACCTTGCACGTACATAGACTTTTATTATCTTTCATTTCAAATTGCTATTTTGGAAAAACTTATTTTTTATCAGTAATAATGTTTATTCATACATTTACGACAGAAATAATAATATCAATATTTACTTAAGAGAAAACTATTCATAATTTTATTTTGTGTGATATATTTCAAAGCAAGGAGTGTAGCATATCACTCAGCATTGCAATTATTACACAAATAACAACTCTTTTTTTTCTTTTCCTTTGCTATCCCTTTTAGCACAACACACAACGCAGTATCTTCTTTTTTTTCCCGTGTTGGTGGAACAAAAAAAAAGGTAAAATGACATTTTGTTAGCTACAGAATTCCTGAAGATTTTGGTCTACCTAATTTTTTTATATTTGTATTGCTGTGATAGTTTTGTATGAGTCTTTCTACTAATTTGCTTCTGAAATCTTTTTTTTTCACATCCCATTTTTTTATGCAAAACGTGTTCCAAATCCTGATGTCTAGCAAATGAAAAATGATGGATCACAGTCAGTCTCGGAAGTGCAGATAATGTTTATATTTGAATGTGAATATTGCAGCAGCATAAAATACAATCATGCTCAAATTATCTCAAATGTGCACAGATTCGGACTGTTTAGCATGTTTGAATTAACTCAAGCATGCGCATTAAGGGGTTAACATACAGGATGTTCATTTCTGATTAAAGTATTTGAAATATGAATGTGTGTAAAAAGAAAAGCTACTTACTAAAGATTAGCTAATTACTTTTACTAGATGCATTTATTTAGAAATCTCACAATTAAAACCTTTTATATGCAGAAATTTTACATATTCTGTTATTACATAAAACAGCTTATTCCTCATTGTTATGTAAAACTAACTTAATTCAGTATGCAACAGCCTTTGAGGGCTAAGGCCTACTGTGCCCATCTCACAAAGAGAGGGCACGACCAAGGAAATTCTTTCGGGTCGAGACTTGGTGTAATAGTAGTACTCTTTTAGGGTGTTCAACCCTCAGTGTGATTCCGCCGAATGGCTAGACAATTCAGAGAAAAAAGCCTTCGAAATTCATGCTTAGCTTTTACACAGTTAAATTTCAATTTCCTCCAATGATTTCATAGCTTGGTTGATATATCGTCTGCGTACTATGCTTGAGGTCTGGGTTCGATTCATCGGTCAATTTTTTTTTCATTTCACATTTAACTATTTTTAAAATTAAATAAACTTATTTATGAAAGGTTTATTAAATATTAAATGATATTTTATGTAATTATTTTGTATTTTATAAAGTAAAAAAAGTACTGTAACTATAAAAATATTTATATTAAATTCTATATAAATTTATTTTTCTATTAATAAATAATATTTATAATAAAATATATAATACATATTAAATGATATTATACATAAAAATTAGTTACAAATAGTTTTATAATGTGAAATAAAATATACTATAAATAAAATATATGTAATATAAAATAATTTGTAAAGTATATTATTATTAAATTAATTATTTTATAATTAATATAAAAAAAAAGTCTTTTTTATATATTCATTTATTTTATAATTTTATAAAACACTTAATAAGTCCTTTTTAAACAAATTTAAATAATTTTAAAAAGTTTATTTAAATAATTTTTAAAAAGTTAATTTATTATTTATTATTGAAATAATTATTAATAATCATTTTAATAATAAATTAATCATTTTCAATAATAAATTAATAATTTTAAAAATAAATACTTTCAATAATAAATTAATAGTTTTAAAAATGAATTAATAATTTTAATATTAAATTAATAATTTTAATAATAATTCTTATTAATTTTAATTATTTTAATTAAAAATTATTTTAAATAATATAAATAATAATTATTTTAAATAATTTTAATAATAAATAATTTAAATAATAAATTTATTTGTTTTTACTTTATAAAATACAAAATAATTACATAAAATATCATTTAATATTTAATAAACCTTTCATAAATAAGTTTATTTAATTTTAAAAATAATTAAATGAAATGAAAAAAATTGACCGATGAATAGTATGCAAACGATATATCAACCAAGCTACAAAATCGTTGGAGGAAATTGAAATTTAATTGTATAAAAGCTAAGCTTGAATTTCAAAGGCTTTTTTCTCTGGCCATTCGGCAGAATTACATTGAAGGTTCAACACCCTAAAGGAGTACTACTATTACACACCAAGTCTCAACCCGAAAGAATTTCCTTAGTCGTGCCCTCTCTTTGTCAGTATAAATAACCCTAGGCCATAAGGTGCATGAACAGATGTTCTGGTCAGGTGGTCAGTCTGGCGTGAAACCCCGGGTGTTAAGTTCCCAAGAAAGCTTGGTACTCATTTATTGATCCACTGAAGGGATGAAAGGCTGAGTCAGCCTTGCTCAGCCGAAAGTTTGAACCTTGTACCTGTGGCGTGGAAGCATAATGAACTACCACTCTGCCTCTGGGTTTCTAATGTAAAACTATATTGCCACAATGAATACATATGTGGTGGCCTGTGAAACCACTTGATTTGGCCAGGCCTGTTCTAGAGAAATAAAAAAAAAGTTCACAATATTCTTCATACAATTTAATTCATTTATAGTTTGAATAAATGAGATTCACACACATTACTTGAGAATATTTTTCTTGTTAGGAATAGTTTCATTGTTGTAAATATTCTCATCAAGGAGCGTGTTGCATAGATATTAATGGATAATCGATCCAAGGCAACAAGTCTCGATACAATTTTTTTTAAACTTCTTTTCAACAAGTTAAAGACTAGTTTGTTTTTGTGAACTCAGGCCAGCCTTTGATAATTTTTTTGTCCATTATTTTTTTACAGACTGCTTTTAAATGATTGTGGAGACACTTATGGATGATTTTTTGCTAAGTCAACATTATAATACAATAATTAACACGTCTTATCTTTTTTAATCTTTGTGATGTAATCTCAAAGATCTGAAATTTTGGACTAAAAAAATAAATGCATGAAAATGCTTTAATTTTGACGTTTTTAACAGCATGAAATTACAATATTATTGGATGAATGTTGAACAGTCTTTGCCGGGGAATAATAAACATGAAAATTTGTCCTGAATTTCATTTAAATCTTGAAGCAAATTTGTATATGTAGGCACAAAAAAAAAAAAAAACACTTTCAAACATAAGCGTTTTTCTAAAACTGTGCCCCCCCCCTGGGAAATAAGATATCGAAAATAAAAGATTTAAAAAAAAATTAATTTACTCTGGAATGAATGAAGACAAAATACTTTCAGACATAATAGAAAAAGCACTTTTACTCTGATATAATTTATATATATCATCTGGCGAAATAACGTCATCTCAAAAATAAAAACTTCAATACCTAATTAGCTATCTCTGATCCTATAACCAAATAAAAAAAACAACTGTTATTTGATTTGCTGTAATCCCATGATGAGAGATTTTTTATTATGTTTTCTTTTTAAACCTAAAATACTATTTCAGAGAAAAAACGAAACCCAGGCTCAGAATCGAAAACATTTAGGAAGATAAAAAATTCGTCACTGTTATGAAATACTGTACATAAAGCTGTAGGCAGTAGAATATATTTGCTCAACATATGTTTAACCTTCTAAGTTATTGCTACAGTTAGTTATGACCCCTTTCTTATGTGTTTGTTTCTCATTTAGGGAAGTTGTAAATAATTTATTTCTGTGTGTGTGTGGGTGGGGGGGGGTTCCATGTAAAAGCGTTTGATATTTGGAAAACCACAGATAGCACTTTGAAGGATTACTTGGCCACGATTTATTTTTATGAGTACTCTCAAACATATAAAGCATAATGAAAAACGTTTTACACAATTTTTTTAGCAGTAACATCCATATTATTATATTGAACACACTTAACCCGGAAGTGGTCCCTCGGGGCACGCAGATCATGAAATCGTTAATTTTGGCAAAACTGTTTATTTGTTACAAAAGAAAAATTGAAAAGTCATTGAAAGTAGGTAAGTATACTTTCTCTTAATTAAATTATTCACTGGAATCACGATATGTATCGTGTACAATAAAAATAACTATATAAAAAAAAGGTTTGGGGTGACTCAATCACCCCGCGAGACCATTAACGTTAGTATGGAGTGTGTGCCTGCTCCCGGGATAAAACATTTTGAAGTCTTCTCTCTTTAAATATTAAAAATTCTCTCTTTAATTATTCTTCATCGGAATTTTATATTATTTTTCATTATTTAACATTAATTCTAAATGCTCATTCTGTGAGGCTTAAAATTACATTTCGCTTAAAACTAATTATAAAAGGAGCATTTTCATTTTAAAATATTTTACATTTTTGTAAACATTGTCGCGCATTTGGGTTTACTCTCTTGACAATTCAACTATTATATCAAGAATGTTTTAGTTTTTTTAAAAAATGAACTCGTTCGAAGGGTGGGTACTTCAGAAGTATTTTAAAGTATCAGTTGCTGCACAAGGTATTTTATAACTAATTTATTAATACTAAATTAAGAGCAAGTTTAATAAGTATTAGCGACTTCCATGGGCTTGTCTTGCAGAGGAAAATTTTTCAAAGGAAGGTTTACGATTAGAAATTGACACTCCGAGTACTTTTTCTATATTTGGCTGAGATCTATATTTTGTCTTCAAAGCAACCACCGCATTTTGCAATTGTTCCAATTTACAAATTCGAGAAAGAAAAATAAAATATATATTACTTAAAAGTAACATATACAAAATTTAATATATTGGGTTGTGTGTGGAGGGAAAGTTCTGTCGTATTTTAGATAGGCAGGTGATTTTTGTTGTAAATAAAAAAAAAAAAAGCATCTGTGGCTAGTGAGTCATTCGGATTTTTTTTGTTTTTTTAGATGCTGTATAATATAAAAAGAGTCCTTTTTTACAGTTCATCATTTTCTTGTAATATTTAAAGTGAAAAACGTGTCAGTAGATAAAGTACATTTACGACACTGCATTTTGTATGAATTCTAAAAAGGAAGCAACGCATCGGTTGCATGTAAAAATTTATGTGTGGTATTTGGAAAAGATATTGTAAATGTTCGTACTTGTTAAAGATGGTTTAGCAAATTTCGTTCCAGGGAACTGAGCCTCCAAGAAAGTAATCGGTCTGGATGAGAGAGAGAGACCATCCAAGATCGATAATGATGTTTTGCGATCCATGTTGGAAAATAATCCACATTTAACAAGTCAAGAAATTGCAGAAGAGTTTGCATTCATCATACAACTGTTGGAGATCACATTAAATCTCTTGGGTTTGTGTTAAAGCGAAGTGTTTGGGTTACACATCAATTAACGGAAAAGAATTTGTTTGATCATGTAAGAATGTGTTCATCACATCTGATTAGACACAATGTGGAGCCGTTTTTGTACAAGCTGATTACTGGAGATGAAAAGTGGATTCTTTACGAGAATATTAAGAGAAAAAAATCTTACTACAAACCAGAAACATCATCAGCAACAGTTGCAAAACCAAGTATCCATCAACGAAAAGTACTGCTTTGTTTGTGGTGGAACAGGAAAGGTCCAGTGTACTACGAGTTGCTGAAACAGGGAAAAACCATCATTGCGGATCTCTACTGCAATCAAATGGATAAAATGAATGCAGTTATCAAAGAAAAAAGGCCAGTATTAGCATCCAGAAAAGGAATAGTGTTCCACCACGGTAACGCTCGACCACATACAGCAATGGTGACACAACAAAAACTGAAGGCGTTAGGATGGGAAGTCCTTGGTCACCCACCATATTCACCTGACATTGCACCATCTGATTATTACCTGTTCAGATCTCTGCAAAATTATCTAACAGAAAAAAAAATCAAGTCTTTTGAAAGTGTTTCTAAGGCAGTTGCTGACTATTTTAACTCCCAAGGACGAGAACATCTACAAAATAGGAATTTATATGTTACCTGAAAGATGGCAACAAGTAACAAATAATGGAGCGTATATAATTGATTAATATTAAACACATATTTTTATAAATGCATTCAAATGTTTTCTTTAAAATATGACAGAACTTTCCCTCCAACCCGATACTTATCTTGTTAATTTGTACGGTTTATAATTAAGATCATATTGTAGCTTTAGCGTCAAAGTGCATTATTATTGCATTCAATACATTATTATTGTATAAGGGGGGGGGGGGGCGAAAAAAATTATGATTAAATGGTGGGTCGCCAGTATTGAAAGTTTGAGGAGCACTGTACTACTGAGAGAGAGACATATGCTAAAAAGTAAGCCACTGGGTCTACTGCACTGATCAATTAGTATGCAATGCACTTGCATGTTTAGTCAGCATATTGTGTGTTCTCGTGCTGCCACCCTCCACAAAGATAACTTGCTGTGTACTTTTTGTTTACATTAAAATCATGCTGAATTAATATATAAGTATTTTATTATGTTTAAAACCAATATTTTTAATGCAAAAATTGATTTTCACAATTGCATAATTTTCTTTTAAAACCTGACAAACCCTACTACAGTTGTTTTACAAATATTAATTATTCCTATGAAAGATGTGGAATGAAAGAAACGTACTGCTCGTGTAGTTATTGACTCGGTGATCCCATATATTAAAGAGTCAATGGGAGAAAATATCAAAGAGTATCTTTCACATTTGTTATTTCGCAAAACAAATTCTGGAGCATGATGCCATGATATTCAAGCAGTATATTTGTCAGATATTTTTGAAACTAAATTATTTTTTGAGACATTGTGCCATCTATGCCTTAAGGTATCCGACTACGTTCGGAACCGTGATTTTAAAAAAGTGCATAAATGGATAATTTTCATATTTAGTGTCACTTAGATTAGAATACATGTATAAAATTGTTTTAAGGACATTTTGACAAAAAAATAAATTTAAAAAAAAAATTATTTAAATACAATATTTTGGCAAACAATTAACTTAGAATAATTTTTTTCCTCAAATGTTCTCCTTTTATGAAAAATGCGTCTATTATAATAATATTTTGCCTGTATATAGCTCAGACCTCTGTACAGAGGCTCAACTACGATTTTTGAAATATATAACTTAGAAGTGGGTTTATCCATATTTTACGATAATAGAGCGGAGCAATTTTAAGAAAAAAACGCCAAAAATTATTTAAATTGGTGGTAACTCTGAAAATAATGTGAATTTTTCAAACATTCTAGTTGAGCCTCTGTAGAGAGGTCTGAGCTGTATACAGGTAAAATATTATAATAGAAGCATTTTTCACAAGAGGAGACCATTTGGAAAAAAAATTATTCTAAGTTAATTGTTTGCCAAAATATAGTATTTAAATAATTTTTTTTTGTCATAATGTCCATAAAATAATTTTATACATATATTGTAATCTAAGTGACACTAAATATTATCCATTTATACTTTTTTTAAAAATCACGGTTCCGAACGTAGTCGGATACCTTAAGGGCCGTAATTACTAGAGCTTTTAGGTTGTGGTATAAGTTAGCTAACACCTGAGGTCTTTTATAGCACTTATTGAAGCAGAGATAGGAAGTTTACTAGTGACTAAAAGTTTTAGGAGAATGTTTTTAGCCTTTTCAGCTATTGAAACTAAATTGAAGTGAACTATTATGGTTTGTGCAATCTTCAAGTCCTAGTTTGAAATTCTATTTTATTGGTTACACATCAATCCTAAATAAAATTGCTTATATGTGAGATTCATGGTCTTAGATTTCCTAGGCGTAAATGGTCCTTCTGAGAAAAAAATCCAAACTGGATCACCATGAAATTGCAAAATAACCTTTCAGTAACACTGAAAAGTTTGAAAATGAGCATTTTTGTAGTATATTTATCCTTAATTGAAGGTCATCCTCTTTTATCTGACAATTATGAGCTTGCTCTAAAAAGGTAAAGTTCCGCAGTAAATTGAAAATTGCTAGTATGAGAATAATAAAAAGTGTTTGTGAAGAATGGCTAAATTGAAGGTATCAACGAGAGTAATTTCCATCAAGTGATGCCGACAAACTGTGCCACTACCTGTCCCATAGATCTGTCTTCAAAGAAGGAAGGATAATTATAGAATAAAATCAGCATGTATTTCATGCTACGACAAAGCAAAAAGTGTTTCTTAAATGAATATGTTTACAAAGAATTAAACGTAATGAATTGATACCCTCTATATTGATAAGATATCGTTTAGATTAGTAGTCTTCAAAGTTTGTCAACTAATGAAACCATTAGAAATATAAGGTGTTTTGGGGAATATAAACTAAACCTTGGAAGAATATAAACTAAAAATATTTGAAGTAGATCAATATGTATTTTACGTAATGCAGTGCTCCTCAAACTTTCGATTCTTGCGACCCAATTTTCAGTCATATAATTTCCCTCGCGCCCCCCTTTCTCCAGACAATAACAATGTATTGAATTCGGCAATGCTATGCTTTTATGCTAAAACTATAATACGACTTTAACCTCTTAAGTCCCACCGACGTATATAAACGTCTTCGTCAGCCAATGTATTAATTGGTCCGGACGTATATATACGTCTTTCCGAAGTACGATCTTTTCTGTGAACTTCTATCCATAGAATGATTCCGAAAGCTTTGTAATGCAATAAAATTAACTTGGCAGTATTTGCGAAGGATTTACTTATTTCAGAGGATTTGCTTCTTTATTCCTCTTTTATTCCCCCCCCCTCCTCCAATACACGGAGGCCTACATGAAAAAACAGTGGCATTGGGAAGTGAACCGTATAACTTTTAATCTCGGCAGTTTTAAGGGATTAATTATAAACCGTACAAATTATCAAGATAAGTGTTAATTTTTGTATATATGACAAGCCCATGGAGTCACAGGTAATTATTAAACTTGCTCTAAACTTAATATTGTTCAATTACTTATAAAATACATTCTGAAGTACTGATATGTTTATAATTGTATTATATTAGTATAAATGTGTATTTTATTTTTTATTATGCCAGTATGTATTTTGTTTGTTTACTTTCAGCAAATTAATAATTTTTTAAAAATAATCTTTTGTTTTCAACTTTTTAATATCCTCGCGCCCCCCTTGTTGAGTTATCACGACCCCCTAGGGGGGCGCGCCCCTCAGTTTGAGAAACGCTGACGTAATGGTAGTTAAAGAAAGTTACTGTATTTCTTGCTAAAGAATTTTAACTTAAAATTGAAGTAATTTACTCATTAAAAAATAGCATTGATTCATGCTTCAGGTGTCACTTTTCATTGAATTATATTTACTGTTAAATATATATAAGTTACGTTACATGATTATTATTATATATAATAATTATTACCATATCAAATTATATGAATATTATATATAGTATCTCTATATAAAAATGTTATGTTGGTTTGTGTACGCTTCCATAACTCAAAAAGTTCTGCATCGATTTATCTGAAATTTTGACATAACGTTGCATTTGAATCCGGGTGGATTTTTATGTACTTTTAATTTCGAAATTCACGCTAAATTTTTTTAAAATTTAATTTTTAATTTATTTTTTGGTGATATGACGTCATATGATGTCACGATTATCTTTGAATGCGAAAATTTAAATTTTACACAGTTTCTTCCGGATTATTACATATTTCTACTATGGTTATGTTTATTGGTTGCCATATTTATCTATTTTTTTTTGTTTTTTGATACGTGATTTGGATTAATTCTCGAATAAATCATTTTTTAAAATTATTCTTTCAACAACTCAAATTTTGTTTTGTAGTTTTGGCAATATTCCGATAGCTTTAACGCGAGTTGCTTACGATTTTCCTTATATTAGGTTGGGGAAAAAGAAATCCATTACTTTTGCATGAAATTCTAAACTTTATTTAACATGTTTCGGATTGTCCGATTTTGGGTTAAATATTTACCGTTTTGTTGTATAATTTATTGCCATTTTAAAAGTAGCTTCATATTGCATCTCTAATAGAAGTCTTTGCATTTAATGGCGAAAACCCCTAGTAATCGATTTTCACAATCTTCTCTCTTCATCCCAATTTCTTATCACTCTGGAAGTTTTGCAATGCGAGAAAAAGGAGGTAATCGTTTGGTGCCAGGTACGGACTATATGGTGGATGAATTAAAACTTTCCAATCAAGCTCCCAGAGTTTCTGGCGAGTCACTACAGAAGTGTTTGGCCTGGCGTTGTCCTGATGGAACACAACACCTCTTCTGTTGGCCAATTCTGGCCGTTTCTAGTCAGTCACTAGCTTTTAACGGTCCAGTTGTTGACAGTAGATATCTGAATTTAGTGATTGGCCCTACGGAAGCAACTCATAATAAATGATTCCTTTCCAGTCCCACCAAATACATAGTAGAACCTTCCTGGATGTTAGTCCGGGTTTGGTCACCGTTTGAGCTGCTTCACCGCGCTTTGACCACGATCATTTTCGCACAATATTGTCGTATGTGACCCATTTCTTATCCCCAGTCGCCATTCGCTTAAGAAATGGGTCGATTTCATTCCGTTTGGCCGAGGTTTCACAGATGGAAATTCGATCCATCATGTTTTTTGGTGTTATTTGGTGTGGCAACCAAACATCGAGCTTCTTTTTGAATCCAGCTTTGCTCAAATGGCTTAAAACTGTTTTATGGTCTATCTTTAGCTCCTGCACGATGCTACGACTGCTAACATGCCGGTCAACTTCGATTATTTCTGTGATTTTATCGACATTTTCGATGACGATCGCGGGGCAACTTTAACATCAAAAATGCCTGAACGGAATCAACGAAACCAAAATTGCACGTAATTAGCTGTTACAATATCGGCACCATAAACAACATTCAGAATTTCAGACGCCTGGCTTGCATTTTCGCCTTTATCAAAGAAAAACTATAAAATGTATCGAATTTTCTCTTTGTTGACTTCTACTTTTTTAACACTCTGTAACTCACAATTGAATGGATCAAACAAAAAACAGCAAAATAATTTTTTTAGTGTAAATTGTCACCTTGACAACGAGCATAAATTTAAAATTGTTTGATCGATACTTCACGAGATATCGACACTACAGCCATCTACCGAAAAAATAATGGATTTATTTTTTCCCAACCTAATATATTACATCGTGTTTTAATTAAGCTAAATTTATTTCTTTTTACTAAGCGAAGATATTGGATTTCTGTACGCTACTTATTTTTCTGCGAAATAGTTGTTGCAATTTTTTTTAAAGAGATTTGACGTTAACATTAGACATTCCACCTGATCTTTACAAATTAGTAGCGTACTGATTAAAATATTTTCCGCCTATTTTATCTTTCTCCAGTAATCCTTGATCAAATTCATTTTTATGTTTTATTTTTTCGGTACCCATGCTTTTTTCCGACGGCACTTTACATCAAATTAAAATACGTCGCCAAATGCCGCGATATATGCATTCAATACTTGGAAACCGTGCCATGTATATTCGAACACAATATTTTTTTCCACTTGGAGACATTTTAATTTGGCGAAATTAATCGACGGGATTTTAAATAAGTATGTTTTTTTTCTCTATTTTAAACAATTTTTTAAATTACATTTGATGTTATTATTGAAATACAAATGGAAAAATTTAGGTTTTCTAATATATATTTTGAGTCATGAAAATATTAAACCTTATTTTGTTTTTGATGGCTTTTTAAAATTTGTTTATGTTATAACTTTCTTAAACAGATTCCATTAGTAATTTGTTAACTCTTTATCTACCGACGGTACTTATAAGTACCACTCACTTTAAAGTTACATAAAATAACAATTTTTACGAATATTTTGACGATACCTAGCACAAATATTCTTTGAAATTCACTCTTCCAAGATATATGGCAGCACGGGTTCCATGATGAGTATTTTAGCGGGGAAGGTGAATAGTTTTATAGCGAAAATTGCGTTTTCAGCTGATTGCGAATACTATCATTTTTGTCCCAAAAAAAGTGTTAATGTCAAAATTTAAGTGTCTTATTTTTTTTGTAAGTTAATGAAGAACTTAGAAATTGATTTGACTATTTATTTTAAGTTAACAGTGTATATAATTAATTTTGCAGTTGAATATCTAATTAATTAATTAGCTCTAACGGATTAAATTTCCCAAAGTTGAGTATTTTGTTTATGAACAGAATGCTTGAAGTTATTACGGTTTGCTTGGTATTTACTTATTATCGCAACAGAGGCGGCTCTAAGGCCGTACAAACCGGACCCCTACCAGAGGCAACAAATTTTAAAGTCGCCATTTGGATCAAATTTGAAAATTATTTTTTTTGTTACAAAAAAAATTTGATACATTTTCTGAAATATTATTGGGTGGGAATTTGGTATTTCATTTAACGTATCTGATTTTTTTTTTACTTTGTGTTCTGTATATTTAATGACAGTTTTCTTTTATGTTGAAATTTGAAGGGTTCGAAGTGGTAGTATATGTTGAAGCATGAAATTTAATATGTTTACACATCTTTTTCAGTAACTTTCTCCCCGCCCCGGAGAAAGGTCACAATGGATATTCTTTCACCTTTACAATGTCTGGTTTCAGCTATCCAAAAGGGAACAAGGGTAATAAGAGGTTTTGTTAGATAGAGAGCCACCGGAGATATTTTATTTCAGTCTTGAGTGTAGTTACTATATATGAAAACAAACGCTTGTGATCCCATCCCCACCATTAATAGACTATTTTCCGAAGAAATTGGCCTGCTTAAATAGACGATCCCTTCTCTTTCATTTCACTCGTTTGAAATAATAACAAGTAATTATGACCTTAATTTCGAATTTTTTAAGATTTAAAATAATATATATAGAGAGAGAGGGGGGATGGCATTTTTAATTTTTGTTCGGGGTGGCAAAACTGCTGGAGCCGACCCTGCAGGAACACAATGTGTTTGCTAGGCGAAATTTCCACCGAGAATTATTTCACATATGCAGGGCCGCTTTTCCACTTAAGTACATGCCTAGGGCGCAAAAGATTTGAGGGCATAAAAAGAGGGGGGGGGGAATTAAAATTACAGTGAACGAACCACCGCTTAGCGAATCATGTGTGTGAGCAGAACTTTGGAAAACATCTGCTATGGAAAATGAAAAGCTTAACAATTTTATGTTGCAATGCACTAAAAATGTTATTACAACGTAACTTGATTACAATGATGTCATTAACGGTTTCGCAATGATAAAAACTCGAATAAAACCTTTATTGTACTAGTACAATGACTCAGCAAGGAATAAAGATGTCTAAAAGTAAAATATAGTAAGCGCATAAAGTGATAAGTGATGATAATTAACAAGTTGATAACAGTTCATAATGTGCTCTGTATGCAATGATTGCGAACGATTTTATTAATTTATCATAATTCACAAAAGGGTGGGTGGTCCGAGATGTCGTAATGGAAGAAATGAACAAAAGTGGCCAAATCATTCCACTATCTTTTCCTTACTATACCGCAGGCATGTCAAACTAGGATGATACTGCGGGCCACATGGTTTATTTTGTATTGAGTAGGGGGCCGCATGTTTTTAATGTTAACAAAATTAATAAAACACGATTTTTAGAATGATTATATTATGTATATTTATTCAACTCAATGTCAAATGTTCAATGCATTTTGTAATATACATGCATAGTCGTTTATATTGACTATGAAACACTTACAGGAAGCACGGGAACTCAGAGCCAAAATGTAGTTGAACCACCATCATTGGAGGAAGTCATTGAAGCCATAAATAAACTAAAAGACAACAAGGCACCCGGCCCTAACGCTATTCCATCTGAGCTACTGAAAAATGGAGGAAAAGAAACTTCTAAGAAAGTTTAGGAGCAATTTGGGAGCAGGAAGTAATCCCTAAGGAATGGAAAATGAGTATAACTTGTGTGATACATAAAAAAGGAGATATACTCGAGTGTTCAAATTATAGAGGAATCAGTCTGCCCTATACAAGTCATAAGGTATTCTCAAATATTCTATCTAACAGACTTTCTCCACTAGTGGAAAATACAGTTGGAGACTACCAAAATGGATTTCGGAAGGGAAAATTCACTACAGAGCAGATATTCAACATTCATCAGGTTTTGGAGAAAACAAGAGAATTTGGAATTAACCCGCATCACCTTTTTATTGATTTTAAAACCGCTTAAGATTGCATCAACAGAAATCTCTTATTGCAGCCATGAAAGAGTTTAAAATCCCTGACAAGTTATTAAGGCTGATAAGCCTGACATTAAGTGATACATAGATCGTAGTCAAGGTGCAGAATGATCTTTCGGACCCATTGGAAATAAAAAATAGCGTTCGACAGGGAGATGCACTGGCGTGTCTTCTATTTAATATAGCATTCGAAAATGTGGTAAGAGATTCCACTATCAATACCAGAGGAAATATTTTTAATAAATCGATATAGTTGTTGGCTTTTGCTGATGACATTAATATCATCGCTCGAACACCCACTGTACTAAGACAGGCCAGGCCTTCTTATCTTTAGAGAAAGAAGCCCTCAGGATGAAACTGAAAATCAATGAGAATAAAACCAAGTACATGCCTTGCACTAAATCATGTTTTAACAATTCCTATTTTAAAACTGAAGAGTATTGTTTTGAAGTTGTTGATAGCTTCACTTATTTAGGTTCAGAAATTAACAATAGAAACGGTTGTACTACTGAAATCCAAAAGAGAATTACAATGGCTAATAGATGTTTTAATGGAATATATAGGAAATAAACTTTAATCAAAAGAAAAAAAGGTTGTATTGTATCAATGTTTTTTAAGATCAGTATTAACCTATGCATGTGAAAATTGGTCCATGTCTCGAACTGATGAGAACATGATAAGTATCAACGAAAGGAAGATTTTCAGATTCATTTTTGGAGGATTTCAGGAAAATGGAAATTGGAGAAGGAGGTCAAATTTAGAATTCCCTCAATCATATAAAGAATCTGACTTCGTTAACTTCATCAAAATACAACGAATTAAATGGGCAGGTTATTGCTATCAGAATGAACAAAGACCGTACAACTAAAAAAATTCTTCAATGCTCAACCAATTAAAAAGGGCAGGCCAAATCTTAGATGGATTGATGGCCTAGAAAAATATCTCCTAGTTTTGAGAACTAAGCATTGGAGAACATTGGCAGGAAGAAGGCTGGCCTGGAAGAGGCTTCTTGAGAAGGCCATGGCCCACCCTGGGCTGTCGTGCCACTGAGGAAGGAAGGAAGTCGTTATATTCCATGTTAGTTTTACAATCAAGCTATAAATATTTCATATCTTTTATAAGAAAACAAAATAATAATAAGAAATGCTGTTTATAAAATTACTTTTTATAAGTGGCCTTGTGCTACACATATGTTCAGAAAGGATGGTCCGCTATTGAGAAGAAGAGATGCTTAGAAATGAATATTTTGCGTTGGAGTGACATGACGATTTATGACTCATCTGCGTGAATTATAGTATCTGGCACCAAATAGGTCATGGGACGGACTGGACTCTGCCTTGAAGAACCATTGGTTTTGGGGATTGTGTCTGATGGAATCGATAACAGATTAAACAGATTTTTAAAGATAACAGATTTTTTCGTCAGAAAAGATTAATTATGTACATTATGTATTTTTTAATAACTGTTTTTAATACGTAAATGTATTCCCTTAATAATTGTTTTAAATATATAAATGTACAGGGCTTTTAACTTCTGTATAATACAGTCGACTCTCGATAATTTGTTGGAGGGACAAATAAAAAAAAAAAAAAAACAACCCAAAACACACGAAGAGAAATTTTTTTCTATTCCATATTGCTTTGAGGACGATGACAGTTCAAATGACTGCGGCAATGTAGGTATGTTTTTCCTAAATGCTCTGGGGAACAATGCCATCTAGTGCCGAACGAAGTCGTTTTCGCGACCATGGTTTCTTTGCAAAACTAAATCATATTGATGTCTTATATCTCGCCATAAAGTTTGTTCCAATAATTCAGGAATACCCTGTAGAAGAGAGCTAAAAACCAAAGGAAATAAAAACAAATATAAGCATAAAATTTAGCAATTAAAATTACTATAAATACTTGGATGGAATGAACCATATCCAGGGACGTCTTAAGACTTCTTGAGGCCCTGGGCCCCCACACAAATGTAGGTCCCACCTATGACGTGACGTAACGGAGAACATTTATACCCCTCTGCGAAATCAGGTTTTGGGCCTCAAGTGTTGGATTTTACCAAGGGTCACAGTCAGCTTGGGTGGCAGTCAGCCTTTGGGTCCCCTAGAACCCTGGGAGCCCCCCCACAATGCGGGGGTGTACGTTACGCCTCTGCCTATGACCCATATAAGTAGACAGTACATAGCATACATTGTTAAATACTCGTACAAATAACCGGCTAGACCGACTAGCCTTCCGACTGAATGATAATGCTGGTGCATGGTGGTAGGTTTATACATGAACCACGATCATCACATGTAGTCAGTTGACATATTGTCCAAAATTGCCAGTTTTTTGGATAATACAGCCAAAATGACATTTGGCCGTTGAAATTATTCGAATCATGTTGTTATTAAGGCTGAGTCGAGCATAAGATGAGGCCTTGGGCCCGGGCCCAGTTAGCCTATACCTTAAGGCAGTGCTCCGCAAGCTTTTTATAGCCACGGACCGGTCAATGTTTGTTAATTTTACCGCGACCCGCTGAGGGGGAGGATGTTCATTGTTTATATTTTAGACCGTTTTGATTTATAATAATTTTAATTTAATTGTATTGTTTAATTGTATTGTTTATTGTATTATTTTTTGTTAATCGTGCCTTCTGAATAAAATATAGCTACACCAAAAAAATGAATATAAAGTAATTTAACAAGGAATATTAAGTGATTTTCATAAAAAATAGCCCAAACATAAGAAAAATATACCATAGTAAATAGAAGAGAAATAATTTAATGTTTCTTGTGCGGACCGGTAGTAATTGATCCACGGACCGGTATTGGTCCGCGGACCGGGGGTTGCGGAACACTGCCTTAAGGTATCCGACTACGTTCCGAACTGTGATTTTAAAAAGGCGCATAAATGGATAATTTTCATGATGTTTAGTGTCACTTAGATTAGAATACATGTATAAAATTGTTTTAAGGATAATTTGACAAAAAA
>BMAV01027025.1:147792-198705 GCA_019973955.1 Trichonephila inaurata madagascariensis
ATTGAATTTGAAGATTTTCTCATGAAAAAGTTCATTATTTTATTCTTTTCCCTAAAGAGAATTTAAGAAATTCTAAACTTAGTTAATACGAGTTTATAAATAAGTTATACCTCCGTACAAAATCGTTGAGCTTCTAAGCCACTTCTATTTGCACTTTCGTAGATAAAATTTACTCGTATAAATAAGTTAATACAAGGTTTTTTTTGTATGAGCTCGTATAAAATAATTACGTATATTCATAATTTGCTAATTATATGGATAAGGGAATTTCATAGTTAACGTACTAATGTCGTACTTGGGGAGGGAGAACACAATATCTGCTGAAAGTACAAATCTTTGTGTTTACAAGAATGTTCCGTCAATGGAACTAAGTCCAATGATATGGTTATGGAACCTCACGTTTGTCTTTTCCAAGATGTTAAAGATTTACAGTTCTCGAGTAGAATTACCTAAAAAAGAGATATTCTGCTTAAGCAGTGAGGTTTCTAGACTTAAATCCGAATGAGTATGTTTGTTATATACTTGGACAAAAGGGCTTAGCTCGTCAGCCTCCACCAAGGAATATCACTGAGCTCAACCGTTCTGCTACAGAAGTGGCAGAATCTGTCACCGGAATTTATCCAATATGAACCATCGTTTCTAATGCTTATATTGAAGAAAAAGGTGATTTCACTTCCTACTAACCAATTTAAGGTATCCGACTACGCTCAGAACCGGGATTTTAAAAAAGCGCATAAATGGATAATTTTCATGATATTTAGTGTCGCTTAGATTATAATACATGTATAAAATTGTTTTAAGAACATTTTGACAAAAAAAGTTATTTAAATACAATATTTGGGCAAAAAATTTAGAATAATCTTTTTTCAAAATATTCTCATTTTGTGAAAAATGCTTCTATTATAATAATATTTTGCCTGTCTATAGCTCATACCTCTCTACAGAGGCTCAACTATGATTTTTGAAAATTCACATTATTTTCAGAGTTACAACCCATTGAAATAATTATCGGTGTTTTTTCTTAAGACTTTTCCCCTCCGTTGTCGTAAAACATGGATAAACCCACTTCTAAGTTATATATTTTGAAAATTCTAGTTGAGCCTCTGTACAGAGGTCTGAGCTATATACAGGTAAAATATTATTATAATAGAAGCATTTTTCACAAAAGGAGAATATTTTGAAAATGGGTCATTCTATGCTCATTTTTTGTCATAATATTGTACTTAAATAATTTNAAAATATTGTACTGAAATAATTTTTTATTGTAATACTATTCTTAAAACAAGTTTATATACATATTTCTAATCTAAGTGACACTCAATATCATAAATAGTATCCATTTATACGCTTTTGCAAAATCACGGTTCCGAACGTAGTCGGATACCTTAAGCAGTTTGTTTTCTTTTCTTGCTCCAAGTAATGAATTTTTTAAAATTTTTACTCCATTCTATGTAAACAACAAAAAGTAATAAATCTACTTTTGCTCGTTTTAAAACAGTATTTATTTGTAATTAGCTTTCTAGATAAGGTAAATTTTATACCAGGAGTCAGTAATCTTTTAGCTGTGGCGTGTCAAACTAATCTACCAATATGATTCAGCGTGTCACACAGTAGGACATTATTGAAACAATTCTATTCCCCGCGATGATGCATGTAGAGTTAGAGGATAGAGTTCACACAATAATATAGAATAATACTTTTATTATATATTAGTTTTGTGAATCATTTAAAGATAGTTCTTAACATAAAAATACACAGCATAAAATATAAATATTTCTTGAACAAAAATAAAAAAAAAATAAAATTCTGTTATGTATGTTAAAAATGTTATGTATTTTTTTAAATATATTTATTAAAATAAGAAAGAATCAACATAAAATATAAAGTATTTCCCTTTATTATAGTTAAATAAGAAGGTAAATAAAAATTTTAATGGAAATCTATTTCTTACACAGCTCTACTTTGATATCGCATAATCAGGGATATAATTTGTGACTTTTTCAATTGGACACGATTCTGAGCATTCAGTTGTTAAAAAATTTCTTTGTGGATTCAAAATATTTTTCATATGAGAAAAGATTTTTCACTTAGATATATAAAACCGAAAGTGGAAAGCAAGTGCATACAATTTTCTTTCTTCAAAAAATTAAATCTCTCCAGCAATGATATTCAATAATATAAAATAGCTGTAAATTTATCTTTCAGATTTTTTCGTAATTCCTTAAATGTCCCCAATTTAGAAGATGTTTGCCAAATAAGGTCTATTATAAATTTATCTTCAATTATCTTAAAAACGGAAAAATTTGTGGAGTAATGCAGAGTGCCACTAAGAAATGTACCTCGTGCCACATGTGGCACGCGTGCCCTAGGTTGCCGACCCCTGTTTTATACCATTCTTCTTTTTATTTTGCACCTTTCTGAAAGAAATATTTAACGTATTCAAACAAATAACTTTTATCAGAGAATACATGATTGGAATAAAAATACAATGGTGCTGACACGTTTGGAAACTTGCTCTATGCAAATATTAAAGATCTATTCGTGTTGCAAGTTATCAGGAGAAGAATGACATTCGAAGCATGTAAATGTAGCGTAGAAAAGAAGAACTCGTATGCAAAATTTCGCCACTACTAATATAGAAAAGCTGCTGATTCGATTGTGCTATTGTCAGTCACAGTAGGAACGGAACGAAAGTTGGTACCCTTCACTAATAGGAAAAAGGCTCTGATATGCATTTTATCTACGGAATTGCAAATGGAGATGGCTCAGAGGCTTAACGATTATTCGGAGAGCGGCTTCCCAGCTGGCAGGTGGCAAGCGATCAATATTGATCGATTGCCCTCATAGTTGTATGGGACGGGATCCTTTCTTGTTTTCTGGGTGAGTGAGTGAATTTGGGGTTTAATGGCGCAAGGGCCAATTTTGGCCAAACTGCGCACTCGTTAAAAAAAAGAGACATTTAGTTTTAAAATACATTTAAAATATTAAAAGTATAAAAATGCTGAACAATTTAATTTAATTTTGGTTAAAAAAGGTAAAATCGAAATTATACACTTAAAAAGTCAATCCAAACAAATTAAAAAAAAAGAAAAAAAGAGACCGGTGGGGGAGCTCCCCCACCAAGCTCGTATGTATCAACAAAAACGTCATTTTTTTTTATAGCTAGTCTGTGTTAAAAGCAGCGATTTCGCTCATTTTAAATTATTATTGATATTTGCTTGGTGTTATAAAATGCGAGAAACCGCGCGCGCGCGCGTCTTTTGTAAAAAGTTTATAACCTTCATCATCCCGCACATCGTACACAATCATATCCTTGTCTTCTGAGGTAGGATGAACATAGCTTTTCTTCGGCTTATGTTTGGGGACATTTTTATTTCAATATCTCGTTTCTGTTCTTTCGTACGCTTTCTCCTGAGTTTAGAATTTGTATTTACAACTTTTGAAATGGATGGTTGACTAGTAGATGTGGTAGGTGAAATAGCAAGCGGAGGGACAGATGGCTGGATTTCAGTTGATAAATTTTCCACTCTATCAGAAATGGAAGGTAAAATGCAGTCTTCAGATGGTAAAGTTGGAACCGAGGTATGTAAACTATTGTCGGTAGAAGCATTAGAATTAAGAATAGGTGGTTGAGATTCGCATGAGGCGGAGGTATTGAGGCTATTGTCAGGGGCAGAAGCAGAAGGAGAAATGGGTTCAGGTAACCGAGATGCATTTTGTGTGGTTGGTTTTATTGAAGATGCGGAAGGTAAGAAGTTTGCCTGAGTGGTAGACGATGTGGAAACTGAAGGAATTGAAGGAGATGTATTTGGCTGATGTACGGATGATAGAAGTGGAAGTAATTGTAAAGGTGGGCACTTGATTTTAGTTGTTTCCTGGTCAGATGCAAGTCGTGCAAAGGCGGTCGGAGTTTCAGTTGTAGAAAAAGCCATTCTGCATATGGTGACTGATCAGTCAAGTCCATGAGAAATGGTTAGGCAATTGCGTGTATCACATTCCATAATACTGATACATGAACTTTTACATTCTTATTATGTTGAACGAGTCTAGGAACTTACTGAAAGGAATTATCCTCGTCGTGGGGAATGCGACCGCTGGCACCTGCAGTAGAACGAGGGTAAATCAAGGTTTTGGGCTTATCATGGATGAAAGCACTTTTACACGTGAAGGCGTGTTTCACACGCTCAATCAACATGTATGAGGGAATGTAATTTTACATGTCTCTTGTTCATATGCTCACCAGTAACGCTTTTCTATCAATGTTTGAGCAGGAATAATCGGAGACCCCCTACTCGGAGCTTATCCTTTACCAGAATGCCTTGACTGTGAAAAATACCTCACGTTTTTGAAACATATGTAGCCAGACATGTCGAGCGGCGTTCACCCTCACATGAGGCGGGTAATATGCAGAGTCGGATTAAGACAGACGGAGGCCTCTGGCGGTAAAAGGTTTGAGGCCTACGGGCTCAAGAGTCGAAAAATTAAAATAGTGAAAAGATTCACCTAACTTAAATTTTCAAAACAAAATGTATTGCTAATAATAAAATTCAACGGCTCAAGAAAAATCTTAACAGTACTTAAAAAAAAATGAAAAACCTTACTTAAGAGCTCACAATTTTGCAATACACAACTTTACTTCTTGATTTCTCTTTAGTTGATTCATCAATTATTTTCGCCGTCTCCATTTTGTCCAAAACATCTTGTTCTATGTATAATATGGCTATGTTATTCAATTTGTTTTCTCTCCCATAGTACATAAACACTTTTTAACGTGCTTTAAAACTGAAAAAGATCTCTCACATGATGAATTCGATATCAGTAAAATATTTTCAAAAGTATCTCTACGTTAGGGTAAGTATCTATATATTTTTTTTTTTTTTTTGAGACTCTAGGTAGACTCCTTGTGTGCCGAAAAGGGTATAACAAAAGGCTTACAAACGTTTTTCAATGCTCAAACAATTGATGGGAAAAATTAAACATGTAGAAGGAAATATTACAAAGGGGAAACCCAAAAAAGGGGGAAAAAAAAGTGAATACAGATACAACAAATACAAAAAAAAAATACAAGTTTTCCCTCACATGTGAACAGAGATAATAAAAAATTAAAACTATACAATGGGGAAATGAAAATATGATCAAAAAAAATTTTCAAAATACAAATACATAAAGCATACATACATAAAATAGGCATATATATATATAAACACACACATATATACATATACACACAAAATAAATATTCATGTACAGAAAATGTTTACAAACACCCAAAATTTACAATCTAAATAATACAGTAATAAATGAAATTTAAATTTGTATCAAAAAACGATGTAAAAAGATGATTTGCTTTGAACAAAGGCAAAAGAAAAGGGGGGAGGCCACACTATATTGTTCTTTTGTAGGCAATTCTTGGGTGACGTTTTTCCCGAAGCGAATTTAGTACAAGAAAGGGAAATCAGATGTTTGGGGCTTTTCCGAATTTCCGCCTGGAGCAAGAACACTGATCAGTGGGGCGCCCTTGAAGCGCTTTAAATAGGTTTTTAAAGTTTCCATGCCCAGTTAAAAATTTGAGTAATTTTAAAAAATTAGGTTGAAAAGTGTTTTGTTTTTTTTAAACGGTTTTTGAATAGAAGGAATAAATTTTTGGTGAGATGCGCATTATTTGAAAGGGGGTACAAGTTTTTCCCCTGGGGAAATAATTTTTTTTTTAAAAAACTTTCTTATGATGTGTTTTTGGGAATGCTTATAGGAATCAGATCGTGAAATTTTTTGTCGCTTTTTTTTGCAAGCCAGTCAGCACGTTCTTCCATAGATTCCCGTATGTCCACGAACAAAAAAAAAAAACTTGTACTCCTTTTTGCTTAAAAAAATTGAGATTAATATGCGTTTTAACAATTAGTTTTTTTTGGGGGGAATTTGTTATTTAAGGCACAAAAAGATGACAGAGAATCGCTGCAAATTAAAAAATTTTGATGAAAGGTTTCTTTTGCAGACCCAAGAGACTGCTTGAGCTTCCCAAAAGTAATTCAGCCTGAAACACACTACACTCATCTCTTTTTTCAAAATTTGGGGAATTTTCCCAATTTCAAAAAATCTTGAAGATAACAAATGCAAGTCCAACCTTATTGTTATTTTGCTCCCACCGTGGGGGACAACTGGAAAGTTGTTTTCAATTTTTTTACGGTAATAAATTTCCTTAAGGGGAAATCGTTCAGAAGGATAAAAGGGAGCCAAAAAACTCTCAGGAACCATCTAGACTCTTATTGGTACAGTTCTTCGTTGAAATTTCCCCCGCCCATTATTCCTGATAATAAAGATGTCAATAGGGGGAAAAAGCCCGAAATAGCAAACAAAACCGATAGGATATCTTTCCCGACCCCAGAAATAACTGGAGAAGTATTTTTTCCCGTTAAATTTTTTTCCAAAAAAAGCCGAAAATTTTTTTTTCTTTTTTTCAAGGCGGAGCCCCAGATTCGTGAGCCGTAACAAATAAATGGAACAATGTTGTTTATAAATGGGGGATGATACATTGGACGATCCCAAAGCCATTTCTAACTCTATTAAGCCCTGAAGAATTTTTTCCCCATTTATTCGAAAGATGCAAAAAAATTTTGTTTCCAACAGAATTTTTGTCAAAGGGCAATACCAAGATATTTTAGTTCTTTCCACACAATAAAAAGAAAAACCCCTTAAAGGGGAAGGGGTTTCCCGGGGAACGGGTTTTTTCTCCTCTCCAAGATCATAACTTTTGACTTGAAAAGGGATTAAACTCTAATTTATAATTCTTTGTCCCGGTTGATGCAAAATCAAAAAGTAAACTGGGGGTTGCTGCTTTATCAGGGAAAAAACTTTCCCCGGGAAAAAAAGAAGCAAAATCATCGGCAAAAGCAACCCTTTCCGGGAAAGAAAGCCAAGATTTTTTCCCAAAAAACATTTATAATGACGTTCCCGAAAAAGGGGCCAGAAAAATCCCCGAGGACATCCCCTTTTTCAAAAAATTTCTCTTTTGGGGGAATGACCTAAAAAATAAAAGTCCCTATCTATCTTTCAAAAACTAGTATCTATATATTAGGGTTTCTCTTGCAACTCAATTAATTTCTAGTGGTATCTTCCTTTCTTTCCTTTATTTTTTTTAAAAAAAGGTAAAAAAATTTAAACCCAAATTTATATCATAAAATTAGAAGATTCAAATATCTTTGTAAGTTTTCCTTTTTGTTTTTGTGTAGCTTTTCCCCCTTTAATTTTTAAAGGGAATAATATCAATTAAAAAATATAGTATAGTTTTCTGTAACGCAGCTTTATAAATCTCTTCTTTTTGATATTTTTACTCCCGCCTATCCCTATGAATAAAACAAAATTTACTTGGGGAAATTTTTTTTTCCCAAAAGTTCATAAGCGATTTCTTTACTTTAACCAAAAATAATTTTTCTTTTTTTGCTGCTGAGATCTTGTCCAGCTTTCCCTTGAAACGAGAGCCTTGATAAATCAGCTGCTTCTTGTTCCATTTCTTTTTTCAAATTCATTTCGGAAAAAGAGATTTGAATATAATTTTCTAGAGATTTTTGTAGACTAGATCCTTTTAATAACTCACACTCAATTATTTGCAATTATTTGCTATTAGCATTTTTTTCTCTGGGGGTACTTAATCGTGGTCATTAGGGGAAATTTCATATTTAAATTTGTTCCAAAAGGGGAAATTGCCCCCAGTATTGTGATTTTTTCCCTCATTCATATCACATTTTTTAAACCCGGGCTCTTTTTTTAATCTTTATCCTATTAAGGGGGTAAAATTTAACTCATTTTTTAAATAGTTTGCTTTTTAACTAAAAAATATCTTTTATCACATAACTTTATTTTGTTTTATTTATTTTTTATCTTTTAAAATACTGGTGGGAAAAAAAATCTCAACTAAAAAGGGGGTTGTGCTCTTTTCCGAAATTTGGGAGCCGTTTTATATATTTGAAAAAAAAACTTCGATTCAAAATTTTTGCGTTAGGAGCATAAGTGTGGCGTTAGTTTTCATTATGAGGTTTCGAAAACAAGCCCTACTTGAAATAAAGGGTACTATAAAGTTCGAGAGTGTTAACCCCTCAGATTTGACGTAGTGAGGTTTTGTTCCAGGTGGCTTTAAAAAAGGGGGAACCTTTTTTTGTAAAATGAGCTGGGGCAATTTAACAGCCCCCTTAAAAAGAGGTAATATAATAAAGTAAAAGTGTTCTTTTTACGAATTTCGGGGCTTTGAAATGTAGCCACTGTGCATTTATTTTGGGAGCGTGGTCCCCTTTAAGGCCCTATCAAGAAAAAATTTTGGTCAACCCCGCACGGGTCCCCGCGGAGAAGGCCACCTTTTTTCCTCATGGGGGGTTGGGCTTCGGGCTGTAAAAAAACAGAAATTACAGGGTTTTTTGGGGCCCAAAATTTACACAGGGGAACTGGGAAAAAAAAATGGGGAGAAACATCTCCAAAAAAGTTGTTCGGTAGCGTTCCCTTAGCTCCCAAAACACTGACATCTGCGACTTCAAATGATGTCCCTATTAGAATTAAAGGGGGTGGTGGGAATTTTGTGTTCTCCCATCAAAGCTGTTTTTTGTCTTTTGGGGCCAGTGATGAAGGGGTTAAGGGGGAAAAATAATTTGGGCCCCCCCCTGCAAAGTCAAGTTTTGGGCCCCAAATCGTATTTGGCGTCAATTAGGCTATGGGACCCCTAGAATCCTGCCCCCTTTGGATGCGGGGTGTACGTTACGCTACTACAGTGATGGATGTTTATTGATTAAAAGGCCAGGTCAGTGCCTACAAAAAAACCTTTTTTGCCCTCCAGGCCCCAACCCCCGTCTGCCCCAAATTAATGGTCTGGCCCGAGAAATCTTCCTTGATTGCAGGATCATTATCAAGGTAAACTCACACACTGACTGCAAACTTGTACGTCAGTCTGGTGATTCAATCTGTTGCACTGCCAGTTATAAACGACATTCAAGAGGTGTTTTCCAAAAAGATAACGTGCGCCCTCATACCCTGTTGTAACCCAACATTCTCTATAGAGTGTCAACGTGTTACCTTGGCCTACTAGATCATTAGATATTTCTTCAATCGAGAACAAATAAGACATCACTGTATGGCAACGACAACATCATCCACTACCAGAACTAAACAATATTATATTGACTGACGAAGGGAAACAGTCATGCAATTCCATACTATTAACTGATATCCAGTACTTTTACGACACATTGTATGCACGTTTGCATGCTTGAATTTAAAATTCTGGTGGTTACTCTGGTGGCTTTTTAATATACCATTATTTCATATTTGAAATGGCTCTTTCTCACGCTTACAGTAAATCTTGAAACTTTAATCAATTAAATATGTTATCTAGACAAATGTAATGTGCCAACGTTTCATTAGAGTACAATAATTTTTTCTTGGTGTTGGGATATTTTCCCCAACAGTGTCAGATGTATCTGAGAGTAACTAAGCACGGCTGTGAAATAAAAACGAACTTGTTTGACTTGAATAGTATTCGTTTGTTCGAAATAAAAATTTGAGGACACATACGAAAACTTTGTACAGATTGCAACAATACAGATATAGGGAAGAAAGATGGCTAAGGACACTACACAATTCAAATCCGTGGAAATCATCAAGGTTGCAATATCGGTTTAACTCTTACATCGTGGCAATGGCGTGCCTTTGTCCCACCCTCTGTGCTAAAAGTTTGCGCCACTTTTCGCAGCGCTAAAACTGAAACATAACACAAATTCCTTCAAGACCTATTAACTTTACTTTAAAAAATAATATTTAATTGAAATCAATAACAATTCTCACTATTTTTTTGGATCCGGGAAGGGAAAAATTTATCTCTTTCCCTCGTTTTGTGAAAGTTTTAAGGTCTTTTGTTACTTTAAAATTTAAATAACTGGAATCAATCAAGCGGGGCCCATATAATTCCTTTTGGCGTTTTTCCGTTTTTTTAAACCCTTTAAAAATCCCCTCTGGGTATAAAAAACGGGAAACCCCAAAGTTAAAAATGTTCGGGGGCTTGCGAAAACCATTGGATATAAGTTTGGGGGAACCAATGGATTGGGAGAGGTGGTCCTGTAGCTAGGGCAGATAGTTCATGTCCCGGTTTCTTCTTATGTAGTTCTTGTGAATGAGAAGGTTCTTACGGTCGAGATCCCGTCATAACTCGTCACAGGGCTTCCGGCCTTTACAGGGAAAGTGCGCGATGTCCGGTGTTTTTCAAAAAAATCGCCAGTATTTTCTTCGATATTACATCGCGTGCATAGTCACTGCCGATCACTATTTCAAAGACTTATTGTGCCCACGTGCCAATAAACTTGTTTTTTTTTAATTTAATCGTTCTTTATATGTTTTTGCATTGTATAATAGCATTACCTTCAGCCCCTAGTATCTTTTAGATTTTTATTTTTTTTCCCTGTCCCCTTTTGAAATCTGGTTGTTTTGACGCACTACCAAACCCTTTTAAAGGGTCTGTCTTTAATGAAACACCCTGTATATTTATTATATATTACTATTATGCATTAATATAATTTTAAAACGCGGATTTTTGGGGAAACCCCCTTTTAAGGGGAAACCGATTATATGACCCCCCGGAAAATTCGTCAATTGCTTGTTTAGCACACTGTGTTTTGGGGAGACATATTGGTTTCTTTTTTTCCAGCAGTGACACGGCGATACACACATTTCAATGCACTTTTAGCCTTTTTCTTTATATACATCTTACTTAGAAGTTAAGATGGTATTATCGCCCTTCCCTTGTACATTCACTTTGTAGTTTAAATCATTTGCACTCCCTGAAAGTTTCATTCAAATTGAATGGATTTCTTCATCGTGTTACATTTTTCACAAACAGTAGTGTATAAGTATTTAACACACACACATATATATTTTCTGTGGGATTATGCAATCAGAATATGACGTTAATAAGAGAGTATTTTCTGAAAAGATGCTCTCAATTAGAATTTCTACTTTTAACATTTTTTTCTTAGCAAGTTTATTATGAAATGTATAAGGTTCATTCAAATGAAACCCTGTCAGTGCGTCCAACTTTGCGTTACACATAAGGTGGCATCACGTAACTGCGTGTATGCTGGCACCATCTATTGGTAGAGATACTGACGTGTGCGCAACGTTTGACGTTTCATAGCGACTGAGTGGTTTCACGCCGAAGAGAAGGTGGTCACACAAGTTATTGTCCACTACTGAATATGCAGGCGAGTAAGAAGAAACAACGAGGGGTGATTCGATTTTTAGTGGCGGAGGTAGTTGGAGGCCGTGAAATGCAGCGACGGTTGACGGCTGTATACGGTGAGTACAGTCTGTGTCGTTCAAGTGTTGGGGAATGGCACAAAAGATTACTTGAGGGCCAATGCCGTGAAGACGACATTGCAGAAGTTTCGGTGGGAAACACTGCAACATCCACCGTACAGTCCAGACCATTCACCGTGTAATTTTCATGTTTTTGGATCTCTTAAACGAGCTATTCGCGGGCATCGATTCGCAACTGATGACGAAGTGTGTCCGACAGCAGTCTACTAGCTTCTTCAAAGATGGAATCGACCGGCTAGTGTCGCAATGGGATAAATGTGCCAACAATTTTGGTGACTATTTTTGAATATGTGTACTGTGTATAACTACATTTTTGAGTTAATAAAATCGTTACCGTACTTTCCACTAGTGACCGGGTTTCATTTGATTGTCCCTTATATAAAAATTCTACAATTTCAGGTATTACTCGAGAAGTTTTGATTACTGGAAAAAAAGAGGAATTCCATATGTGGACGCCATACCCTTCTTTGGCAGTACGTACAGTATGCTATGGAAAGTAAGTCCTAATGTATTTTATTCTAAGAATCATTGAGGAAGCTTTTGATTCTCTTTGATAATTAAAGCTGTATTTTCCAAACAAAGTTATTTATGATGAAAGGAGAAATATATTTTTTCATCAAGTCATTAGATCTGTATAACGAAATTTATGAGCCTTTCCTTTAAAGAGTGGTTGGAATAATAAAGAATAACATATTTTTGCCCTTAATGCTCGATAGAACAAACTTCATTCGATAGAACAGCAAATTCGAAAATTATAATCATTTTTGCTTATTTTACTTAGTGAAATAGAATGTATTGCATTCGAGATACTGATGTAGAGTTATCCTTTATTAAATTCAAGATGTTTCTAGTATTTTCCTTCCGATGTTAAATCCATTTCAACATTTTCTCCTCGAAAATAACAATAAAACAGCTTTATTTTACATCCATTTCAACTAACATATCGCTCCTAATACATCATTATAATTCTATCGGGCCCTCTCTACAGCTTTTTCCACTTTTTTTTTAAAAGTATATATATTATAACAAATTAACCCCATTTTCAAATTTTTTAATATTTTATCTCAAATTATTCTCCTTCAAATATAGCTTTCACAAATTAATAAAGATAAATTCAATACAAAAAAATTTTTTGGAAAAATTCCCGTACTATAGTAAAAATTAAAATAAAAATAAGTTATTATTTTGTTTGAAATTTTTATCATTAAAAATTATTAAAACTGGATTGATTAAGAATACATCAACAATGTTTCCTATTTTTTTTAATTTGTATTACAGCCTGCCCATGAAATAGAACTTGAAAGATATCTTAAGTATGGACCTCTGTATGGGTAAGTATCTTTTTTTTTAAAAAAATTCTACCGAAATCAGTTTTGTATAGCGTTAGACGTAAAAGATTAAACTAAATGTGGCAAATTCGGGGTTGGGTTCAATAAAATCACTTTAGTGTAGCAATTATTTATTAATTCAAGTTAAACAACACAAAGACAACCCATTTTGTTCGCAAAAATAATAGGCAAAGAACATGAATGGTTTTTCATAGCGACCACATTGTTTCCTCTTCTGTACTTTTCTAAAGATATGGGGTTGCTAGAGGGCACTTCTGCTGCTTGATACAATCAGTTACAGTAATTATGAAAAGAACAGTTGCAGTTTAATTATATACTCTAGAGAGCTTTCTCATTTATTGCAATCAACCAATGCGATTGTTTTCCCCAAAACCCCCAAACCTTTCCCTTGCCTTCCTCAGGACCTTTTTTCCCCCCACCAAACCATTGGGGCCCCTTTTTCCCCCCAGATTCTCGCCACCCACCTGGTTTACCCTACCAACAAATAAGAAAATTTCGCGTCCCTTTAAGTGAACTTTTTTTTCCCCCATTCAGGACTTCTACTTTCAGCCCCCAAAAACCCCAATTCAGATGGGGATGGAGGTCTTTTTTATATCCTTCTCTGGGGACGTAAAAAGAACTTAATTATATACTTGGCTGAAATATTTTAAACTCTTTAGTGTAAATGCCGATCATACCAAACAGAATTTTCGAGTGTTTAGAAAAATATCAATATTGGTTGTATAAAAGTTTAATGTTTGTTCCTAGCCTTATTTAGGGATTTATCAAATTCTTGATACAAATTAAAATACTAAAAAATATACTTTTTTTTAAATATTAAATAAAAAAAAAGGTCAGTACTATTTATGCATGGTGTCTCCAAACGGCATTAAATTTAGGCAAAGGTTAAAAAGGGAGGGTTCTGTTCTAAAAAATAATACAAAAAAATCCCCCTTTGTTCTATGGGGTTTTGGGAAAAAAAAAGGGAAAAAAAACCCCCGGGTTTTTTATGTTTGGGAAAAAAAAAAAGAAAAAAAACCATTTCCTTTTATTTTGAAAAAAATAAAAGAAAAAATCCTCCTTGTTCTCTATTCTAGGAAAAATAAAAGAAAAAAATTTCCTGGTTCTCTATTCTGGGAAAAATAAAAGAAAAAATCCCCTTGTTCTCTATTCTAGGAAAAATAAAAGAAAAAATCCCCTGGTTCTCTATTTTGGGAAAAATAGAAAAATTTCCCTTGTTCTCTATTCTAGGAAAAATAAAAGAAAAAATCCCCTGGTTCTCTATTCCAGGAAAAATAAAAGAAAAAATCCCCTGGTTCTCTATTTTGGGAAAAATAGAAAAAATTTCCCTTGTTCTCTATTCTAGGAAAAGTAAAAGAAAATATCCCCCTTGTTCTCTATTCTAGGAAAAATAAAAGGAAAAATCCCCTGGTTCTCTATTCTAGGAAAAATAAAATAAAAATTTCTCTTGTTCTCTATTCTAGGAAAAATAAAAGAAAAAATCCACTGGTTCTCTATTCCGGGAAAAATAAAAAAAATCCCTGGTTCTCTATTTTGGAAAAAATAGAAGAAAAAATCCCTCTTGTTCTCTATTCTGGGAAAAATGAAAAGAAAAAAATCCCCTGGTTCTCTATTATGGGAAAAATAAAAGAAAAAATCTCCCTGGTTCCATGTTTTGGAAAAAATGAAAGAAAAAATCCCCGGTTCTCTGTTCTTGAAAAAATAAAAGAAAAAATCCCCCTAGTTCTATGTTCTGGAAAAAATAAAAGAAGAAATTCACCGGTTTCTCATTCTGGAAAAAATAGAAGAAAAAAAATCACTCTGGTTCTCTGTTCTTGGAAAAATAAAAGAAAAAATTCCCTGGCTCTCTATTCTGGGAAAAATAAAAGAAAAAAATCTCCCTGGTTCTATGATCTGGGAAAAATAAAAGAAAAAAAATCTCCCTGGTTCTATGTTCAAGGAAAAATAAAAGAAAAAATCCCCCTGGTTCTCTGTTTTGGAAAAAATAAAATAAAAAAATCCTCCTGGTTCTCTGTTCTAGGAAAAATAAAAGAAAAAATCCCCCTGGTTCTCTATTCTGGGAAAACGGTTTTCTGATTTAGTTAAAGTTGACCTTGTTTGTGTGAGTCGGTGTTTGAGAAAAAGATGTCTCCTAATTTTAACTCTCCTTAAAAAGAAAACTATTGTGCACATAACCCCAGGCAAGTTCCCCAAAAGTTGACCCAATTAGTTAAGATTCCAAATATTCTTTCCTATGTATAAAAATCATAGAATTTTTGTTTATTTGAAGAACATCTTCATTTTAAAAGCACATCTGTCGATACCTTTTATCACATCATGAGGTACTGCATCATTTCTCAAACTGTGGGGAGCGCCCAACTAGGATTCATGATGACTCCACGAGGAGGGCACGTGTATATTGAAAAGTCGAAAACAAAAGATTATTTAAAAAAATTATTGATTTACTGGAAGTAAAACACAAAAAATCATTCTAATATAAATAAAATAAAATACACGTATGCACTGAGATATAATACACTTATAAATGTATCAGTACAGCACAATGTATTTTACAATTAATTTAACAATACTAAGTTAAGAACAAGTTTAATAACTACCAGTGACTCCATGGGCTTCATATATAAAGTTATAAACTAAAAATTAACACTAATCTTAAAAATTTGTATGGTTTATAACTAATCTCTTAAAACTGCCGATTTAAAGTTACGCGGTTCGATCCCCAATGTCACCGTTTTCCATTTAGGCACGTGTACGTGATTTATTGGGTGGGTGGGTAGGGAGGAAAAAAAAGGAATAAATAAACAAATACTCTGAAATAAGTAAATCCTTCACAAACCCTGTCAAAGTACTTTTTTTTTGCATTTCAAAGCCTTCGGAATTATTTTGAGGGCCGCGGTAGCCTAGTGGTCAACACATTGGATAGTGGCTGGCCTGTCATGAGTTTGAACCCAGTACCACTAAAGACCCACCGTGTAGGGGAGCAATGCACGTTAAATCTGTCGAGAGCTCAAATGTCCCTCCGTTGGTGTGGTGTGGTAGTTATAAGAGGGGTGAGCCAGCTCAGGTGTCGTCCTCGTCACTTGACCATGGTTCAAAATTACGAGGTCTGTCGCCAAAAGCCCTCGTGTAACTGAACAGTGCGACGTTAATATTCACTCACTCACTCACTCACTCAGAATTATTTTATGGATAGCAGTGTACAGAAAAGATCGTACTTCGGAAAGATGTATATATACATCTGGGGCAATTGACGCTTTGACAGAGCGAGAAGCTTATATACGCCGGTAACACTTAAGCTCATCTGTTTAAATCTTCTCATGCACCCGAGTGCCCAAGGCCACGTATACTGAGATGGACACAGTAGGTCTTGGCCTTCATGGGCTGTTGTGTACTGAGTTTAGTTTAGTTTAGCAGTGCACAAAAAAAGATCACTTCAGAAATTATATACGTCCGGAAATTTAACGTTTGACTGGTGGCGTTATATGCGCCAGTGATACTTAAGAGGTTAAAATCACATTGTAGCTTTAGCCTCAAAGTTATTGAATTTGATGCATTGTTATTGTACGGCGGAGAAGCGCGATAAGAACTATACGATGGAATATTGGGTCGTAAATATTGAAAGTTTGAGAGGTAATGAGGTACTGTAATCACAAAATCCATAATTTCAAGATGATTTATTCAGTACCGTGATCTTTTAACCGTACTATTAATCACAATCACAAATAGAGCAAAACCTTTGCTGGCTTAAAGTTAAGGTAGTTTGAGCCGGTTTGAGAAAAGGATGAAACCTAACTTTGACGCTTCATAGAAAGAATACTGTACGTTACTCTAAGCACAAGTCATTTAAAAAAATGAACCATTAAGTGACAATTCCAAAATTGCACAACACTTGCTACAATTGTATACTTAATAATCATTACCATTTTGTTTTCTTTTACAAAATGACTTTATTTTAAAAAACTGAATCTTAAGTGTGTAACTCAAATCAAGAAACAAATTTAAATAATTTTTTACATGTGTAGTCCTTAGTACATATAACCGTTTTTTCCCTTGTAAATTAATCATTTTTTTTATATACAGGGTGTGGAAAAAAAAAAAAAAACCAAAAAAATTTCTCCTTTTTTGAATAGTTAACAATTTTTTTTTGGGTGTTTTCATATTCCTTTTCAACACTTTAATAAAAAAAATTTTTTTTAAATATATTTTTAGTTTTACTTTGATTTATGTGTTTTTGATAATGTCGATCAAAAGGTCTGTTTTTTTGGGATTGTTTAATCAAGAAAACGACAGTTCTTTTGCTGAATGACCTCGACAAACGGCCCCCTTCAATCTCCCGTTTCAAGACGGCAATGATGGTGTGCCAAGGGGCGAAACGCATTAAAACACGAAAAAGAATCGAAGGCCATCAAAAAAAACGGCCCAGAAACCGGGGTTTCCCCATGAGAAAGATCGCCTGACGGGGAATAAGTGACAGATCGGTGAGGCAAATAGAAAAAACGGAGCGGACGGCCCCAAAATTGCGAAAAGTTCAGCTTCACTAAAAAAAACAAACTCGTGGCCCAGATGCAAAAACTTTAAAACGGGGGGGGCCCGAAAGTCAGCTTTGGGAAGGGTATTCCTTTTCACTGTGAAAACTCTTTACAGTTCAAAAAGTTCATAACCCCAAAAAACGATAGAATCTGGTGTGTGGACGTTCTAAGCACCTCAGCAATTGTGGAACATCTCCAATATCCAAAGTCGGTCATAGTCTGGCACGGAATTTGTGCAAGTGGCAAAACACCTTTGTTTTGTGGGTTAAAATCAATCAAAAAAACCGGATGGACTTTATTGAAACTTTTTACTTCCACTACCAAAAACATTTGGGAAAAGCAAATTGGGCCTTCAAACAAGCTTCTCACCAGTTTGAAAGCCAAAAAAGGGACACGAGTGGTGCAAGGGGAAATTTTCCCGACATGATATCTCCCAAAAATGACCACTCCGCCGGCTCTCAAAACCATGGATTACAGTGTATAATCCATTTTAGAGTCCAGGGCCGGCACTAAACCGCACAAAACTTTGGACTCTCTAAAGCAATCACTTCTGAGAGAATGAGGTAAAGGTAAAAACTTGAGGTTCATTATTGAAACTTTCTGCAAGCGTTTGAGTCTCTGCATTACTGCAAGCGGCGGTCACTTTGAAACCAATTTATTTATTAGTACGAGTGTACTCTTATTATTATTTGTTATATTTTTTGTTAATTTCTTAATTTTTTTATAAAGTTATATAAAAATTGTTTGTCCGGGTTTTTTTGCCGCACCTTGTACATATATTTAGATCTAAAATCATTACTATGAAATCATGAACTAATCTTTCCTTAATTTATAAATATGCTTTTTAATGTACATAATCTGTGTTTTAATGAGAAAAAAAGATCTTTTAATTTATACACATTACTGATTACGAAAAAAATATTTACTTACATAGTATTAGTATTTAGATCAATATTACTTTTATTCACGCATTTAAATAAAACTGGAAAGGAGGGGGTCGAAAACTTAAAAAAAAGTTTTGAAAATATGGTAATTATGCGATATTTTATGTCAGATCATAAAACATCATTAACTAAATTCACTCATTCTTGTGTATTTTTCTGTAATTTTATATACGTATTTTCAATAAGTTTATAATATGTATTTTCAATAAGTTTATAATACGTATTTTCTATAAGTATATAATGGGTGAGGGCCCAATGGTCGAGTGGTAGCGTATCGTGCTTCCACACCACAGGTCCGGGTTCTATTTCCGGGCTAGCAAGGTCGATTCACTCTTTAAACCCTTCAGTGGGTCGATAAATGAGTACCAAACTTACTTGGGGACTTAAACGCTGGGGTTTTCGCTTCATATTGACCACCTGAACGGGACATCTGCTCATGCACCTCAGCGCCCAATGGTCACGTATACTGGGATGGGCACAGTAGACCCTGGCCCTCATGGGTTGTTGCGCCACTGAATTGGAGTTACATAATGGGTAGAGTTTCTATAAGTTTATAATGTGTATCTTCTATAAGTTTATTATGTATTTCTGTAACGAGTATTTTCTATAAGTTTATATTGGGAATGATGTGTATTCATTTCTAAGTTTATATGAACTTTAACAGAAAATAAAATTTAAATTAATATTTAATTGTTGAAGTACAAACTAAAAATATTATTCTGAGATCGAAGAGGATAACGTTTTACATTTGTAGAACAATAAAAAAAATAATGTATTTTCATCAATTTAATGTTGTTAAACTAGTGATTTATGTATCATGAATATACCGAAACATTTTTGTCTAAACTTAGTTTGATTCAGTTTTAAGTCCTTTGAGATATATATGCAATATATTTATAATTCCTAAAAAAATATTCTTACCTATTATACGTAAAATAGAAATGTGCATTCAACAGCTTTATTTCAAAAAGACTTTTTTAAAAGCAAAAAACCTTTAGGATGAAATGGCAAATATTATATTTTGAACTTCTGTATCTTATCTTTTATTTGGATTTGGAGCGTTTTAGATTATGCTTATTTACTCCAATACAAATAACCGAAGGGTAAACGAAATGATAGCAATATCTAATTGTGTTAAAGGTCATCATATCCGTGTGACAAACAAAAAGTTTTTTCTTTTCAAAACCAAACAGCTTTTGTTTTGGAATTCTGTCAAATTGATTGCAATGAAACTCTTATCAAATAATGTACATACTAATTTTATAAAAATTTTAAAACTAACCGATTCTTATTTCACAGAAAGATATTTAAAAGAGTTAAATATTTTTTGTGACATTAAAATATCTTGCTTTTTGCAAATTTTAAACTAATTTAAATATTTCACTGGGGTTTTACTATTATTTTGAAAAATTTATTAATTTATAAGAAGAGTCTAAAATTACCAGAATTTAAATTATCAAGATTTTTAATCTTTAAGCTAATGCTAACGTGTTAAAATTTTTTTTACATGTTTAAATATGTCAAATGTTTTTGAAAAATGTTCAATATAATTGCAGCTTTATAGTTTTTTATTCGGGGATAGAGTTACAAGAAAAATGATACACAATTATGAACTGAAAAATTGAATATGTCCATTAAAAATGTTAAGCCAAATATAAATGTGACAAGAGGATTCTTTCCTTTTAAATTAATAATTGATAACAAAATGCAAATTTTGAATATTGTTTGTAAATGCCATCTTTTTTAATATATTAAAACTAGTTTTCTTACTTTTTCCTTAAGGTATTCGGCAGTGTTTGGAAACGTGATTGTTTTGTTTTTTTAAAAAAAGGCATATAAATGAATAATTTTTTAAAAACTTAGTATCACTTGAATTAGAATATACATATAAAATTATTTTAAGAATACTTTTGCAATAAAAAAATTGTTTAAATGCTATTTTTCGGTAAAAAACGAAGAAAGAATGAATTTTTAAAACACCCTCCTTTTATGAAAAATGCTTCTATAGTAATAATATTTTGCCTGTCTATAGCTAAGAGATATGTACAGAGCCTGAACTAGAAGTTTTGAAATACATAATTTAGCAGGGGATCTATTATTATTTTAAAACACATTAGAGTAGATAAATTTTAACAAATAATGCCGTATATTATTTCAATACATAGTAATGCCGAAAGTAATGTGAATTTTTCAAGAATTCTTGTTCAGGCTCTGCGGAGAAGTCTTAGCTAAATATAAGCAAATTGTTATTATTGTAAAAGATTTTTCATAAAAAGAGAATGCTTAGAAAACATATCAATCTTTTCTTTTATAATTCAGGTAACACAAAATATAAAATGTTAATCTATACGCTTTTACAAAATCACGGTTCTAGACCCGTTCACATGCAATTAAATAAAGGCTTTCTGTGAACTGAGAAGGTTTTTAAAATCTAAATTTCTTTTCAAAAAACACAAAATTTTTAATTTACAAAATTCTTATGAGACCAGTTCTGACATATGCATCTGAGACTTGGACTATAACAAAACTGGAAGAAAATCGAACGAGCCTACGCTGACACTTTTTCAGTCGTTGAACGTGGTTTCTTATGGCGATTGGTTTCTTTGTCGCAGGGAAATGATTAAATTAGGGATTTCATCAAATCCCTAAGGGAGATGATCAGTTTCACGCAAGATGTTAAAATAAGAACTCTGTAAGGTGATTTCCCTAAGGAAAGTAAATGATTTGATAAAATCCCTAATTTGTTTCAGTGAAATTATGAAATAATGTTGTCAAGAATTTAATAGTGTTCATTTAGCAAATATGGTGCATTATCAAAAGTAGAGTAATTAATATAACAATAATCATTGGATTACAAATTATTTATTCGAAATTAATTTACAAAATAATTAGATAATAAATCTGGTTTTTTTAAAAGGATATTTGTAGTAGAATTTCAAACGTTTTTTAAAATTATACATTAATGTAGTACTTCAGAAATATCCCTGCTTTATTAGTAACACCTTTATTTCAGTTATTATTTCCCTTTCTAAAATAGCTTTTTTTACTATCTAAAAGGGTTTTTTTATCTATAAAGAGGGCGTGGTCGAATTGCCTAATTTGTTTGTTTACATTCAATTGAAGTTTTATCCAGTTTCTAATTTTCAGGCTTACAAAAGTGATAGATCAATCGAATGATAATAATGCAAAGAAATAACTAAATAAAATAAAAAATTGATATTTAGGTCATTTTGTTTTGGTGCGTCACGTCAAAAGCCCGGCGCTGCCTGGCACGGACGAAGAGAGAGGGGAGTTAAAAGGGAGTGGTAACAAGCAAAAACAGAGCTCTACAAATGCTGACTTGTTCATTTCATCATTTCTCTAAAACAGTTCGGGGATTTTATCAAATCACTCATTTACATCAGGGAAATGACCTCAAAGAGACATTATTTTAACATCTTGCGTGAATTGATTATCTCCCTTAGGGATTTGATGAAATCCCTAATTTCATCATTTTCCTGCGACATCTTCTCCTGGTATACCATCTGCCCTTTAAAAAACGACGAAACTTACTTTCTGAACTTCCCTCGCGAACGTCTAAAGCACCAATATTTTTGATAAAAGTTGCACACACAACTAGTAATATCATTTATAATTCGTGAAAACATTCTTCCTGATAAAGATGCAAAAGAAACTAAGAAACTAACAATACAATGCGATATTGTAAAAGATTGTTTCATAGAAAATTATTTTGAGTACACGACTGAAGAATGAATACTTAATTATGTTTTGCTTTCTTTTCTTTTTTTTCTGCAGGCATTTCGAAGGCAACAGACCTCTTTTGTCAGTAGGAGACTTGAAATTAGTTCGTGAGATTTTGGTCAAGGAGTTTCCATCTTTTGCTAATAGAAGGGTCAGTATTAGAATGACTTATCCTCCATAATATATCTACTTAAAATATCGTTCCCAAATAAATGCTCTAAATGTTTACTACATGGATTTATGACAGAAATGCATAAAATCAAAGGAAAAGCAGTTTCATTGAAACTTATGTGAGACCAGTGTAAAAGAAATATTTTGAAAATGTATTTTACATGATATATTTTTATTTTATGTTAAAGAGGGAGCAATAGTGAGATAATTGCTTTATAATTTATTTAGATTTTTATGATAGCACAATACAACAGGAGAATTCCTATTTTTCATTTTGTTGATTGGAAATGTTGTTTTACCAAGATATGTGGGGTTTGAAAAAATCCCATTAACTTTAATTTTTATTCAAAAATTATTCAAAATGAGGTTTAATGACACAGAGATAGACAATCTATAAATTATTAAGAATGTAACATTGGATGAGGTAGGCAGGTGAGGTATATACACTGCTGGCTACTCAAAATGCAACACCAAGATGGACCAGAGATATCACAGGGAAATTTATTTGGCTTTATTTTTGATAACAACTTGTACGAAGATCCAACGATTAAAATTACAGCCTCTTGTGACGTGTGGATGATGACAAAATCAGTAGTCAGTGTATCCGCTATTGTTGGCTATAACCGCTGCCTCACTCCTCGGCCTAGAATTAAAGAGGCTTTGGATGTATCCTTGGGGTACAGTAGTCCATGCAGCTTTCAGATCTGGTGTAGCAGCGGGTGGTGTATCCCGGGCCAGTCATTGTGCAAGCATGGACCACACAAATTCGATTAGCGATAGATCGAGAGAACAAGCAGGCCAAGGATGCAATTCAGTCTGATGAGTAAAGAAAAACTCATGAGCATTGCGTGCCATGTGTGGTCACGCATTATCCTGTTGGAATATGGCTGATGGGAAGCGCTGAATGTATAGGAGGACCACGGACTCCAACAGCTCAGAGATGTAGCGCTGGCTGTACCGGCTGTACCGGCAATGCGTAGTAAATAGGTGCGGCAGTGAAGTCCAATACCATCCCAAACCACGATACCAGGTGCAGGAACAATGTGGCGATGCATAACGCATCAGTTCAGCAGCCTGTCACCAATGTGTCTCAAGACTCGAATCCAGCCATCGTGATGTTGCAAGCAGAAGCAGGATTCGTCAATAAACACAATGTCATTTAACTCTGTAGTTCATGTTCACCGTTCATTGCTTTAGTGGCGGCGCAAAGGCCTGTGGATTCCAGTCAAGGATAAACGATGCAATGGACGCCTTGCGGACATACCACTCTGCAGCAAACCACCTCTAATGGTACTAGTGGACACCAAACGATGTGTAACCGACTGAATCTGTTGTGCTATTGTTCGTGATGTGCCTGCTCGATCCATTACTGCCTTGTGCAGAATACGCTTGTCTTCACGGGCAGTGGTGCAAGGAGGTGGGTGAGATCGGCACCGTCTGTCCGTCGGTTCCTCCTGCATCCAGCGATGACAGATTCGCATCACAGTTGCTTGGTTTCGTCCAACACGTAGAACGATTTCTCTGAAGGATAATCCGCAATTCCTATAGGCTACTATTCTTCCTCGGTTGAATTCAGATATCTGGTCAAAAGGTGCTCGATGTTTTCACGAGCACATCTGTTCTTTCCTTATGTGGCTCTGGCGGGTGGTGCTACGGTCGTTCGTGATGTGATTCTGCGCTTTTTTGCTAATGATTTGCATATTTTATTACCGCCAACGCATGAAGTAAATTTTACATGGTTTGCACATGCTTCCTTCAGGGTGTTGTATTTTGTGTAGCCAGCAGTTTATAATAAAAACAATTAATTGAGCTATTTGAGTGAACTGGCCCTACCTTATTTAATTTTAGCTTAAATATTTTTGACACTGCTGTTTTCATTTAATGGGATTCACCCTTGTGACGGCCTGTTTTTTAAGCATTTTTAGGAATTTCTTTTTGGTGACCAGTAAAATGATAGAACTTTACGCTTTTTATCATTTATTTATATGTATCTTAAATGTATATATGTTTTTAGCCAAAAATATCCAATAGAACTTGAGTTATAGCGCTCTGAACACACCCGCCTCGAAAAAATGGACGTTTACTTCCTCCACGATTCCGGCTGATTTGTTTATCTGAAATAAAAAAAAATTAACGGCCATTTAATCCTTAAGCTTAAAAATGCACCGAATGAACTATACTCAATTGAAAATATCAAAACACCGAATGAACTATACTCAATTGAAAATATCAAAAATTGGATTTTTGGTAGACTTCTGAAGGAAAATTTTTGTACTTCATGGAGTTGTTTTTTTTATGTTTTTGCTATAAAAAAATAGAAATATTTTGAATTTTAGAATGATCGTTGTTCATTTGATGCGTATATATGAGCTGAATCTACCCTATAAACTTGAAGTCATTCGGTCAAAGAAAAGGTCAATCGAATGGAATGGCCCCATTAAAGAGATACTTTTTAAATATTTGAGGCAATATATTTTCTTCCCGATAATTATTACATTTAAATTAAAACAAGTATTATAAAAAATTTTTTTAAAGTCAATTCCTACTTAGATCAACATAGGAAATTTTTATTTTAGCTACTTTTTATTAAATAGTTACAATTAATATAAATATGTATATACATATGACAGAATCACAACATTAAGTGGTAATTGATTTTTATTAAATATCATTAAAGTATCGCATTATCATTCAAAACAATCGTGTATATAAATTTCATTTCAACTGAATATTTTAACACGTGAGAAAAAAACCTTTTCAAGTTTTGACACAAGTCGCCAAAAGGGTCGCTAAGTTTCCCAAAATGATACCAACGTAGTTGTGTGTTTGTAATTCTTTAAATAATTAGTTTTAATCAATTAATTTTTATTAATTATAATTAAATTACTATATTGTCATCCAAAATAATCATGTATATGAAATTGCAGCTCAATTGAGTGCTTTAAAATGCATATTATTAACGAGTGAAAATTCGACCAAGATAAATAAATAAATATGTAGAGTGTGAGCTAATAGTAGGAATTGAAAAACACTAGTTTAGTTAATAGTTTATGTTATAAGTTTCTTTTTGGAACTTTAGGAAACGCATTCTGGCAATGTGGTGGTGGACAGCATTCTGCCAGTTTTGAAAGGGGAAGACTGGAAGCGAGTGAGAAGCATCGTATCCCCCACCTTCACAACTGGCAAGATAAGGAGGGTTAGTAGGAGTATATATTTTATTTCTGTTTTATTTTACGAAAACTGTGTCAAATCTATAAAAAATGCTATCGAAACTCTTACATTACAAGAATGCATAATCCCGAATATATTACAGAATATTACCATTTTAAACTAATGTACATATTTATACAAGCGGGTACACCCGTCCTTCGCACGGGGGGAATTGAAAGATAAAACAATAGAGATTGAAGGAAAAAGAAATTTTTTATGTGTTAAATTTTATAGTGAAAGGCAAATTAAACAACAGCAAAAACATAACAATAAAAAGTGCATTTTTAGCATATCTCTGTTAAACAAGAATTATATTTGCCAAATTTGTAATATGTAGGTCTAATAGTTGAGAAGAGGAATTTTTTATCCATACCCCCTCCGTAATACTCATGTGGGTCGATTTTTGTAAACTTCCTTCTTATCTGAACTCTTCTCAGCAAAAGTTATATGTTTTCTGAAGTTCAATTTTTTTTTAGGTTTAGTTATTCATAAAAGGAATTTTTTTATATAAAACGCTGTCGATTCCCCCTCCCCCCGTTAGATGTTTTTTTTCGTAAAATCCTTTCTTAGCGGATCTCTACTCTATGAAAGATACATGTCAGCTAAATTTCCCAAGCCTAGGTTTAATAGTTTCAAAACGGGAATATTTTTCGATAACGGCACTTATATATCCCTCGCAACAACCCTTGGTGGTTGGTTTTCGCAAAACCATTTATTAGCGGATCTCTACTACATGAAAGGAACTTGCCTGCAAAATTTTAAGTATGTAGGTCTATAGTCCAAAAACGCGAATATATTTATCTATAACGACCCTTAAGCCCTTGTAACGCCCCTTTGGGGTTTGTTTTCGTAAAACCCTTTTTGCAATGGATATGTACTAAATGAAAGGAACATGCCCACCAAATTTTAAGTCTGTAGGTCTCATAGTTCAAAAACTGAAATATTTATCCAAAACGCCCCTTAAGCCGTCGCACTACCCCTTGGGGGTCAATTTTTGAAAAACACGTTCTAAAAGGAACTCTACTTCATAAAATGAATTGATCTATCAAATTTCAAATCTGTTGGTCTAATAGTTCAAAAATGGGAATAAGTATCTTTAAAGCCCCGCAACATGCCTTTTCGAGAAATTCGTTTTAAACGGATTTTTACTCTATGAAAGGAACATACCTACCATGATGAGTGAGTGTGAGTCACTTTTCTCCTTCATATATATATATATTAATATAGTATGTATAAGTAAAACTTCTTCTCAACAAAAATTATCACTTTCTTGATCGCATTGTGACAGGCGACGAAAAATGGATTCTATACGACTACAGATGGTGTTCCTCGCAGTAGTCGGACTGAGATGAAGCACCGAAACACTTCTCAAATTGAGGTTGCAACAAAAGAAGGTTATGATTACTATTTGACTGTCGCCGAGGGGAATCATTCATTATAATTTCCTGAATCCTGACACAGAGGCATACAGATACTACTTTCAGGGAGAAGTTTACATTTTCAAAAACATGTTGATGTGGCATAACAAAATATACCAAAAACTACAACATTTATGTCTAACATTGGTCAATCGAGTAGAGCCAAACCTTCTGCAAGACAACACCAGACGGCAGTCTTACAAATAACTTCGCGGAATTCAACGAACTGAAATATGAAACTTCACCTCACCTAGCTTACTCATCAGACCTCTAACCGACCTAATACTGTTTCTTGAAGCCTCTCGAAAACTTCGTGCAGAAAGGTCTTAACTAACCAAGCAGCAGCTGAAAATGCCTTTGAAGAATTCTCTCGTTTTGAAACTCCAGAATTATATGTTGACGAAATAAATAGATTTATTTCTTGTTGGCAAAAATACATTGTCTAATGGTTTTTATTTTGATAAATAAACTTTATTTTATGCTGAGATATGTTTCTGAAGCTGATGGTTAAAAACCAAAATATAATTTTTGCACCAACCCAATAAACGTGACAAAACAGCTTTAATTCCATAAGTTTAAAATCGCAACTGACCTAGAAACTGAATAGAACACAGGTTCTCACTCTATTACTGTTGTCTATTATCACAGAGTTTTTTAATTACTACTAAAAATAATCAGGATATAGAAAATTAACTTTTATTTATTATTATTCAGACTTCCCTACATAATTATCAACCAGAGATAAATTTCTCTCAGCTTTTTATATGTTTTTAACCTTTCGAAGACCATCTTTGAAAAACTCAGCAGACTGATTTGAAAATTTCCATCTCTTGAATGACGTCACTTTACGACACGGGTCAACTGCACCCGGGCCCTAGGTCTTGGCCTTGATGAGGCCTCATCTCATTTTCAACTTGGACTCAATAAGATCATAATCAATAATTTTAATCGTCGAATGCTATTCCTAGTCATATTCTTCGAAAATTTGTAAATTTCGAATAACATGCTAACTGACAACAGAGGTAAGATTGCATTATTCTGTCTGTCGTTCGTGTTTAGGCCTAGGCCTATCACCATTCATTATCATTATATCACTACTTATTTATTTGTTATGGATTGCCCTTTATGCAAGTGTATTTGATAACATGTACTACATACTTTCTACTTAAAGGATCGCAGATGAGGTCTACTTTTGCTTCGGAGATCGGGGCTCAAGAAGTCTTAAGACCACTGGTCGTTTGTGTTGTCAAATCTCTTATACACAACCAATATTTAAATTTTTAGGGGTATATATATAGATTTAATTTTATTTTATCAGAATTTACTAATTTTAATTTTTTGCGGTACTACTATACTACTTGCATTTGGAGGGAGACATAATTTGATGCTGTACTCACGAAGTAAGTATTAACATCTACTTTATTGCATCGATTTTAACTCAAAACAGCTAATACTAATAGGCTATAATTTTATCGATATATTTTAATAGTATAGTGTATTTTATTTGTAATATTTAAATTTCTCATAATATTATTCCTTCCTTTCCCTAAGGCGCAGAATATAGGCAAAGTACAGGTGAAGGTTGGCTAGCCCCAAAACTTTGTTTAAACCTGCAATCTTGGTTCCTAAGGCAAAGAGTTTGCTGTTGTACTACTGTGGCTAAATTTCCTACTTCCTGACTAGTTATACTTAGGTTCTATAGCTATCTGTAATATATATATATATATATATATATATATATATAGGGTATAGGGAGAGAGTGAACTAATAGTAGGAATTGAAAAGGAATATCCATTTATGTAAATCTGCAACAAATTTATTACAAATTGTATATCGAAGCTTAACTGTCATGAATTCGAAATTCCTTTCAAGTAATTTGATTGTTGAATTTTTTTCTCAGATGGTCAGCATTGTGAAGGACTGTTCCCAAACACTTGTGAAGAATTTCCAGAATATCACTGAAACTGGAAAATCCTTCAATGTCAGAGAGTGAGTTAAGCTTTCATAGATCTTTCAAGAAATTTTCCTCAATATTACCGCATATTATACATTATAATTTGTCAATTACTCTAGTTACAATCATTTATTGAAGCATATCTAGCTACCATGAGTGAAATATTTATTTTTATAAAAGAACTGCAAAAGTTCTATAAAATTATTCTTTAGAAATAAAACACGAATTCCTTCCGAGTAAAACATTTACTCTGAAGAATGATTGACTTTTTTTATGCAGTTTTTCAAAAGGATATTTTTTAAAATTTTAATGTTTTTCATTTTCTCTGAAAAAAGGGGAATTATTAATTCTTTTATTTACTTAATGTCAGTTTCGATATATTTCTAATTTGATAGTACTATCATCGAAATCTATGTAAGTGAAAATTTTAAATTACTGGCTGTGTACGGAGTATACTGAAAAAATATCTGACCAAATTATTCGTGTATAACTAAAAAAATATTAAGGTTAATTAAATAAGGAGTAAAAATTAACAAATCCTTAGTCAAACGCCGGGTTTCTTAAAGTATAAATTTTTTCAAAATCATTTAGAATCTGGCACACTACCCAAATATAAATAATGAAATTATTTGGCGACAAAAATACCTTTAGAACTAAACTCTTTTATTTTATGTATATGTACAATATCTTCGTCGCTTCGACAATAGTGATCCACTCGGAGAAGAGTTGAGTAGTACGAAAATCTTTTTGAAAACTAGCTGCATGCCCCGGCGTTGCACGGGCTTCTTCTAGAGTATAGCTTTATTCCTTGGACGATTCCGCTTCCCCTCTCAGTGTCAGGACTTCCTGGTGTGTGTGTGTGATTTCTGAATCAATGACATTAAAATTCTCCTTTTCGAAGTTTTGTCCACGTCTTTGTTCCATTGGACAGAATGCAGACAAACCTAAGTTGGAGTCAAAAACCAGTTTTTTCAAATTTTTTAATTAATATCTTTTTAATAATTGCAATATCGGAATATAAATAGTTAAAACGGCTTCCTCGGATCATACCCGATCTTTTGGTACCTTTGGTGAGATTCTGCGTGGTGCGGTTCTTGAGAAGATAGACGCATATAGATAGATAGATACGTTTGTTTACTTACGGATTTTAATAGTGTAGACAATAATTAGATTCGGCTCAAAGGACGTAGTTGTGATCTGAGGAGGTATCCAAGGCTTTTAAGAATTTTAATTAATTAGGTTAATTTAAAGGGAATTTTCTAAGAGAATTACAGTTCTTTCTTTACAGTCTAGTAAAATCTAAATTGAATTTTATCTGTCTACAATATCGTAATTCATGGTGGCGAGTGAGAATTGCGATAATGATTGGCGTAAAATCGCCATCTAGGCTCTCAAAACCTCAATTTCTCAACAAAAAAAAGTGATTTGTTGTGCTCGTATATAAACAACCCTAATGAGTTACTTAGAATGATGAATTTATTTTCTTACCATCCTCTCCCAACCATTTTATTTATTTTACTACCATGAAAAGTGCTAAATTTTTCAAAATACTATACATTACTTACATAATACACATCATGAAATGCTACTCTTTATCCTGTTTTTTCCCCTTGAGATTCAACTGAGATGAGGAATTAATCAAAATTGAAAAACTATTTCTTCAAGACAATTTTGAAGTGTTAAATGGGACTGTTGCTAAAAATTTTGTGTCATTCTGGATTCATGAAAATAATGCTGAACTGCTAGTCTAAATAACAAATTAAACTTTTCGTTCAAGGGGAAAAAATTCTTTAATAGAGCCCCTTTCTTGCTTTTATTGTCAAATATTTCTTCTTAGAATTATTAATAATTTAAATACTTTCTAAATCTACTTTCTGTTGCGACATTTCCATAGCTTGACTTAAGAGAACCAGGACATCATCCACATTCAAAAAATCGATTTTTCAATTTTAGTATTAAAGAATAGTGCATATTTTTTTTCTGAATCTAAAATGTATAACACTTATACGCGTTCGTTGATAAAATAACCTTAAAATATGAAAAAAGTAATTGACTAAAATGCAAACAAACGCTTGCAAATGTTAAATTTTTTTGCTTTTAGGTACACTTTTAAAAAAAAAACTATTGCACTATATGGTTCTCAATTTTTTATACTTCTGTACAGGATACCTGTTCATATAGTGAACCTATTTTTATTAGTCGAAGTAGTACATAGTTTTTAAAAATAGTTTCATGTAAAAAAAAAAAAGGGGGGGGGGGAGTAAAAATTTTCAAACTTACAAAGTCTTATAATTATTTTAAAGAAGCAATCTTAATATTTTACTAAGAAAATAAGTTTACTATATTTTGTGTATTGTTTTATATATGTACAAAAAATAGTTTACATATTTAAGAGATACTTTTTAAAAAATGGTACTTATAAACATAAGCATGTACTGTGAGATCTCAAAAATTATGCCCAATTTAAATTAAACAGAAAAAATAAATTTTTTTTAACTAAAATATTATTTTTGTATTTTTACAGAATAATTAAAATATCTTTATTAAGATCCACAAAAAATAAATCTAAGATCTACAGGAAATTTTTAAAGATGTATGCCCCATAAACAAAGAATCTAATTTTGGCATTTTACTCTTTCGAACATGTCCTGATATCCTTAATGCGTGGCAAATTAGATTAAATTCTAGAATCATTCTACTGTTTGGGTGCTTCCTTATTTCTTGCTGATTTTTATACTTCTTTTTAAAATTATTCCTTTGTACTTTCTCTGTATTTTACATCGATAGTTATTTAGTGTATTAAGAGTTAAAAATGATTTCCAAAATTTTTATATTTTGATTAATGAAAATATGTAGTGTGACATAGCCATCCTGCGATAGCTATGACGTGTTGGATTCGCGTGTTGGGGGGGGTTTAAATCAAAAAGGATGAGACATTTTTATAATTTTTAATACAACTTTTTTTTAAGAAAAACAAAATTACTTATATCTAATGAACAACTTTTTTTTAAAGGGGAGAATAAGCCCCCAAATTAGACGGGGAATTTTTTAAGTCAGATCCCCAGATCATTTTTACCCTCATAGTTAATTATCTGCCTAACCCTGGTTTTTCTATATAAAGTATTATCGTTTATAAAGTAACCCTCCTACCTTGGTTGAAGACTCATCTTTCTTTTCTTGAAAAATAGTTAGATGTACCCTGTACCAATTACTCTTTCTTATATTTTATTTTTAAGGTTGGGTTTTTCCTTTTTCCCTTTGGAGTAGGTTGTCTAACACTTTTTCCCGAACTATTCCACACTAAGCTTTCTCTAAGATTCCCCTTATCTCTCCCTAAACCTTCTACCCCCCAAAAAGTATATCTTATTTGCTTTTTTTGCTTTTTTTTTTTCTTTTTGGTTTTGGGGTTTGGGAAAATTTTTGCCAAAAATCGGGGCCCCGCCCAAAGAACGTAGGAGTTATGTTAGAAGAAAAGGCGGAGATGTCCCCCCCAAAAAAAAAACGTGATTTTTTTAAGGGTTTCAATGCCCTTAAAAAATAAAAGGGCCCAAAATTTTTTATTTCTGAATCTTTTTCGTTTTCTAATTTTTTATTTAAATTTTAACCTTGAATCCTCATTTTAATTTTATAATTTCCAATATTTATCTCTTGATTTTTTAATTTTCATTATTCATCGTAGAATTAAATTTAATATTAAATTTTAAAAGTTTAAACTCGGGGACAGATACACAAAAAATTTTTATTCCATTAACTGGGCCAACATTAATAACTGCTGTTTAATCATGGTCTTTTCCCTCATTTTTTTTTTACATATATACTTTTAAAAAAGTAACTTAAATATTGTTACCTTAGACCTTCTACCCCGAATTTTTCCTGGGTGCGCAGCCCCAAACTCTGCACCCCGGACAATCATGGGGAGCTGGTTTTCGTCTCCACTGCCCCGTGTTGAGGCTACATAAAAAGGTTTTGACACTCCCTTTCGGGGTCTGTCCCCTTTAAAAAAAAAAACTCTCTAAGCTTTGTCAAATTTTATGTTTACATAATACCAAAAAAGTTTCACAATTTTTTGCATTATATATCATTTGTAAATCACAATAAACTTTTTTCCATCCCCGCACTGGTTCCAAAAAAAATTTCCCCAATGACGCGAAACCCGAAAATTTTATTATTGTTAGTCCCCCTGACTACGCCGTTTTTCCCCCGGGGCCAGTTTGCACATAATACGGAACAATACACAACATATATATACATACTTTTAATTTATACTTACAAACATTTTTCAAAAAACCTTTAAAAAACAAAAAACCCAAAAGGGAATTGTCGCATCTCACGAAGTCATAACATCAAAACAAAAAAATGTGTAATTTTAAATTGTTTTCCCCAAAAAGAAAAAAAAATTTTTCCAAGTAAAAAGGTTAAAAAATAAATATACACTCATTGTAGTGTAAATTTTTTGTTTGGATTATAACTTTTAAACACCGGGTTTCCTTTTTTGCAAAATTCTTCCCCCACTTGTTGGAAAGATCAAAAAAAATGAAAAAACAACCTGATTTTTATTTGTCCCCGCACAGGACTTCCAAATGACGAGGTGCTACCACTGTTTTTTCCTTTTCTTTTTCCCTTTGGGATGCACGGGAAATTTTTTTATGTTGCCTCCCGGTGGGGCTTTTTAGTCTCCTTGTCGGTTTTTTTTTTGTTTGTCTTGTTTATTTGGGCCCGGTCGGGCCCTCTGATCCTTTCTCATGCGTGGCCCCCAGGTTGTATTTCCCTTTTCCATCTTGAACTTCAGTTGTCCCCGTCTTGTTTTTTTTCCTACTTATATAAAAAAAGTACTGGTTTACAATGGTCTTTTGTTAATATTATTGTGTCCCTTTTTTTTGCCACTTTCTCTGTGGTCCACTTCCCCCCCGATCTATACGCCCTTTTTTCTTTCCCCTTAGCGATTTTTCTTTTTATTTTTTCCTGTCTTTTTGTAAATGAACTGGGAAGTTATCTGACCAGTGATCTGCGTTTATGGGGCCCTTTATCTGTTTTTTTATATTGTTTTGATTGGCGTTTAACCCCTTTTGCCTCTAACTCACGTTTCACCGCAGATCTTTTTTTCCCCCATAGTGTGACTCATTTAATCTTTGATGTACTTTTTCCCAAGTATTTCCGTTTCCTGACGTGATCGGGATACTATCGGGCTACCTGTTCCTAACTCGACCTCGTCACTTTTCCCTTTGGACGATATATTCTTATTTGATCAACGTTAACCGTTAATTTTTTTCCTGACTTCCATATTACAATATTATTGTTATTTCTTACTTCTAATCCCTCTACAGGGTCCTTCAAATTTTTTTTTTAAAATTTTGGAACAGATTTTTTTAAAGCTGCTGAATTTTTAAAGGGGGTGTCTCTAATAACCAATCTTTTTACCTTAATTTGTATATCTCGTTTTCCTATTATAATATTTTTTCCCACCTTTCCTGCTTATTTTTCGTACTTAGTCTAGCTTCCTTAAATATTTTTTTCGATGTTTTTAATTTTGAATTCCGATCCATCTGAAATAAATACAAATTTTTTTGAAATGGGGAAATAAATTTTTTCGCCCCAAAAATAATTCCGCAGGTGATTTTCGCGTTGTTTCATTCACCGCCGTACGAATAACGTAAAAAACCTTTACGTAAAATTGGGTCCCAAGTATCGTGTTGATCATTAAAAAATTTGCAATCATTTGCACTATATCTCGATTAACTCTTTCAGTCCCATTTGCTTGTGGCCATATGCAACAAAATCTTCCCCATGCCTTTTTGCCTAATCTTTTACTTAAATGTTCAAAAATTTCGGGTATAAATTGGGGACCATTATCCATTTAAATTTTTTGGGGCTCCAAAAAGCGATATAAAAATTATCAAAAAAAAATCCGCTATTATACGAATGAAGCCTTTTTAAAAGGGATAATTTCAACCCATTTGCTGAAATGATCGGTTATTACTAAAATATAGCGATTACGTCTTATTCTCATATAGGATACGGGCCAACAAATCTTTAAAGTTTTACTATCTCTTTGGATAATTTGATATAATCCCGGGTTTAATTGGGCCAGCTGGGGGCGCGTTTTTTTTAGTTATTAACTTGGCACATATGGCATGTAGGAAAATATTGATCAATAATTTTTTTCATATACGGGGAAAAAACAAACGTCCCCAATTTTATGATACGTTTTAAATCTACCCAAATGTCCTGCAATTTGCTTGTCGTGAAATTCTCTCATTATTTCATTCCCAAAGATTTTGGGAAAGTATACCCGCATTTTTTACCCTTTTTGACGTTTGCGGGGTTTCGCATAAAAAAAACAAGCCCCTTAATTAGACGGGGTGTAACCCAAATTTTCACATATCGTTGCATTAACAGGGGTTTTTCTTCCGGGTTTTTTAAATATCTATAGATATGACCTAATTCCCGGGTCATGCTTTTGTTCTGTTATTAACTGTTCCCGGGAAATGAGTACTAAAAACCCCGATTATTGCACAATTAACTTTTTTTCCCATTTATACTTTCAACAGGATTTTTTCGATAAAAAAATTAGCCACAATATTTAACTTCCTTTCTGAAAACATCAACGCGCAAATTCCCCTTTTTCTACCTTATTATCTTCAACCAGCGAATCTTTAATTTTCAACGATTTCTGATCAAAATCTAAAAAAAATCCCTTTATCTACTTTAAAAACCCAAAACCGAGAATACATGGGTATTCCAAATCCTAACACATTTAAAAAGACCAAGGTCTTTTAAATTGTCTGATGCGAATATTCAATTTACAATCCCCAAAAGTTTTTGGGATTTCCCCCCTGTGCTGTTATTACCTGGGGTCGCGATTTTTAATTTGCTTATAAAAAAAAAATTTTCTATATACTTCTTCCGATATAAATGATTTATCTGCTCCAGTGTCCCATGGGGCTTTCAAAAATGTGTTAAATTTTAAAAAAAGGAACGTGGGGAAACTCCACGGGGGATATACAAGAAAACTTAATTGGTATTTCTCTTCCGATTCCCTTTTTAGGATGATCTTTAACTTTTTTCAACATTCAATCGTCCCCCTTTTCATCCTTTTCGCCCCCCTACTGAAATTTTTTTTTCCCCGAACCCCCATTTCACGGTCCCCCCTTTTTAAAATTATCATTTCGCTCATTTTTGAAATGGTAACCCCTTTTTGTTGAATCTCCCGATTACCATTCTGAAATCTATTCCTCTCGAACCCCCTATTACTTTTACGGTATTCTCATAAAAAACATTTTCTGCCATTATTTGGTCTACGCCCAACCTCAGAATTTCTCCCGTTTCTGCGATTAGCATCAAAAATTAGGCATCCTATGCGCGTTTTGACCCTCGTCTTTTTTACATTATCACTATTCTGTGAACCCCCCTTTTTTAAATTTTTAAAATACCCCCCTTTTAAATTTAGCCAATATTTCCCAAAAATTGTACGGTGTTCTTTTGGGTTGCGAACTTCCATAGTCCTGGGTTTGTGGTTCGAGTCCCAACACAAAATTTTGGGTCAAAATTTCCGCCTGGAATCCCTTTGCTCTAAAATTTTTTTGAATTTTTCCCTTTCTGTGACGCAAAAACCCTTTTCCTCCCCAATTTTTTTCTTTTTTTTTGACGGGAAAAGCCCCCCCAATTTGGCCCCGGTTTCGGAAATCCGTGGTTGATCTTTTCACTGGGACCGATCCAAATATTGAAAAACCCAAACTTGAGCCCCTTCCCCCCGATGACTTTTCAAATGGCGGAAAATTCGGGATTTCAAGTAACTATATTTGATTATCTATTGCTTCCAAAAAACCCCCCCACGTTCTCATCCCCAAAAAAAACATTTCAGGGGAATATCTAAATCCTTGCTTTACCCAACCCAGGAATTTAAAATTGTTCGGGCGCCGTATTAAACTTTTGTGCAAAAATTAACTTAAATTTTTTTTTAAAACCTTTTTTAAAAAAAACCAAACTTTTCTTTTAAGTGAGAATAAGCCCAAAAATTTGACTGAATATTTAAGTCAGATCGCAAAAACTAGACCCTTATCCCAAAAAATAGTTAAATTTTCTTGCCTTTAAACTAGCTTTCTATATAAAAATATTATCGTTTTTAAAGTAACCCTCCCCACCTTGGGTTAAAAACTCATCTATTCTGCTTCTTTTTTAAATGGGTTTAAGTGTACTCCTGTACAATTACTCTTTCTTATAATTTTTTATTTTTTTAAGGGTGGGCGTTTCCTTCTTCCTTGTGAGTAGGCTGCCCAACACTTGTTCCCAACCCATTCCACACTAAGCTTTTCTAAAAATTGCCCTTATCTCTCAAACCCCAAACCTTTTTATCCTTTTTAAAATTATATCTTATTTGCATTTTTGCTTTGTTTTTCTTCTTGGTATTGGGTTGGAAAAGTTTTGCCATTAATCGTGGCCGTCAAAGAACGTAGGAGTTATGTTAGAAGAAGAACGCGAGAGATGTCACAGTAGGAGCTGGGCTGAAACAAACACCAGAACAGTTATAATCAAAAATGATAAATAATGAAAAAATCTTCATCCGTTTCGATGCCAGTCTTCAAATTACAAGAATGAAACTGATTGAACAATATTCAGATTGTGACGTCATGGACGGGTAGCGACCTCCCAGCAAATTGTAGAAATAAAACCAAATTTTATTAGCTCATCTAAATAATTATTAATAAAGCGACATAAAAATGCCTCTTGGCCCCAAGCCGGTATGATCAGTCTCTTTCAGACGTTAGATTTCATACTCCCACACATCTCTGCATTGTCCGAAAGCCGCTTCCTTATAGTTCTCACTAGTTTCACGAGATAGCTTCCACAATGCCGCCGGCGTTCATCTTCCTTTCTTTCCTCTTACTCCTGAAAAAATCGGCTTTTCGTTTAGATCTTGATCCCCTTTCCCACCAAAAAATGACCCTTTTAAACTCCAGGAGTGGGTCCACAACACGCCCTTCGTCACTTCTCATTGGCAGGCCAACACAAGTCTTCACACGGCCCTCAGACTCATTAGCGCCCTATTGGCGCGGACCTATCAATCGTTCTCTCTGGTCCTTCTCGAATGCACCGGCACCAAACGGCTCGTCCGACATCTGATCACTTAGTCCACCACGTCACCATTCTTTCTTTGAAGCCATTTTCCCAGCATCCTCTGAGGCGCCAGTCTCCTCAGTCAGGCAAGCCCCGTCAATTGTCCCGCAATAGGATACGGTCTTGTCTATTATGACTTACAGACATATTGGCGTTACAGATACGAGGTCAAACAATGGTCAGTGACCCCAAAGCCATGTGCTGTCTCCAGCCCACAAGTGAGCCACCTGCTCTAGACATGTATAGAAGGGAGTGGTTCGTATCAATACGCCATCGTTACAAGGTCTTTTCATTCTTTCACCTGTTATTTTGCGATGTTCATGTGTTTAATGGAGGTTTCTAGTGACATTGTGTTTCTTTAGGATTTACGGTGCTTTCACAATGGACGTAATTGCTAGCTCCGCCTTTTCCACCAAACTGGATTCTCATAACGATCCACAGAATAAGTTCGTTCAGGTGGCCAAGAAAGGATTTTCAACCAACTTCAGCTTCAGGTTTGCTCTTTATCGTAAGTTAATTGATTTCATAGTATTGATATTACGAAGTAATATTAGGATTTGTGTATAATACAGGGACGACATAATGTTGCACCCAATGACTTAACAACGTTTAATTTATGTGCAAACTGTTGCAATAATATTGATTTAAATAATAATTTAATAAAAAGGAATTAATGTACCATGATTTTTTAATTTTTTTTATAATGGACTAAAACGTATAAAATGATTTCTCTAATCCTTATGAAGGATTAAACCCCATACACAGTTCTTACTTTTCTAAATTATCCTGAAAATTCCTACTTGGCAACTTTTGATAGCTATTAAAATACTAGTAAGATTGGAAACGAAAAACTTGGGGCGCATGCAGCACATAATTGATGCATTAATAGCTCAACTAACAATTTTATTGCACTGCTAATAATGTGAACCAATAATTAAGTTCTCTTATTGATAGCTACTCTCTACACTCTTTATATGTAGTTATGTATTGCATGCGCCCCATGTTTTTTTTGAATAACTTCACAATAGGTTTCACTATTAAACTTTTCTACTTGTTCTGCCTGTAACGATTTACTCATGAAAATTACGTAAACATTATTCAATAATCTTTCTTAAAGACCAGAATTATATACTCTATCAAAATAAATTATACAAGGACGACACCGAAGTCAGAATCCCATTTTGCACACTCACATTGGCAGAAGATATAAAAATTATTCATCTTTCTATAATTATTTTCTGCTGCTGCTACTACTACTACTAGTAGTGCTACAAGTACTACTAGTACTAGCACGAGTAATATAACAAATAATGTATTATATGCATACTAGCCGTTACCTACAGTGCCGGTTTATCCATAGGGCGCTTGGGGGCGCCCAAGGCCCGGATAAGCTGGACTTAGCCAGATCTTCTGGTTATAAATTTCAATCCACCAGTGCCAAGGAAGCCAGTCGATCTTCTGCGCCCAGGGCCCGAAATGAGCTTAAACCGTCACTAGTTACCCACCAGCTTCACTGGTTATTTCATGTCATTGTAACACTATACATCAGCGGTTCTGAAACTGTAGGGCGCGTCCCCTGAGAGAATGATAATCCTAACTGGGGAGGACATAGTAAAAGCTTAAAATTAAAGATTATTTAAAAAAATTATTGTTTTCCTGAAAGGAAGCAAAACAAAATACATTCTGACATAATAAAAAAAAAAATACATTTACACTGATATAGTATACATGTACCAGAACTGCACAATGTATCTGATAATTAATTTATCAATACTATACGTAAATTAAGAAGATGTTTAATAAATACTTGAGATGGAATGCGAAATACTTCTGTTTTCAGGGCAGAAAATTCCTCATCCACTCCTGCCTATTACTGAATTGCCTTTTGATTTCGACATTTGATGTGAAATCTATGAAGATTTCTTCTTACGCAGTTGAGAGCCTTTCTGTATCAAAGTATCTGGGTACTTGGTAACCTTGGTACCATCTTCAACTAAAAATTATTTTGCAATCTGATCCCTTTTAAAAATTCGAACGGAAAAGTAACATAATATTTATCCTGTTACTTAAAAATAAAGTACTTAAAATATCTCGATAATTTTTACGATTTATAATTAAGGTCGTTTTCAAGATTTAGCGCGTCAAAGTACATTATCATTATATTCAATACATTGTTATTATGTGCGGGGGACGGAAATTGTGATTGCAAATTGAGTCACAAATATTGAAAGTTTGAGAAGCACTGCTTTACATCCTTTCTAGATTTTTGTTAACTCCTAGCATTAAGCTTTCGACTGTATCTATTAACGTTAAAGTGTATAATTCAGTTATTTTATAGAATAACTATATAAGTATTTCGTAAAATAACTGGACAAGTCAGTTAAAGTACGTAATAGATGAACAATTTCATACTTTACCTAGTTATTCTATGAAATTTCTAGGTATTCCATGAAATAACTAAGGATAGACCGTACAGTGAAAAATAAACAATTTCAAAGATGTTTTATAGATTAATTTATCACAAATAGCTTAAATCTCCCAATAGCGGATGAATAATTGATAAATAATAAGGGAAAGCAGATATGATATTTGTAATTTATTATATTGCTCATATTGCTATTAGTTAAACAGAAAAGGGGAACAAAGAATATGTTGCAAAAACAGATTATATTTAAATATTTTCAACAAAAATACATACTGAGAAGAAAAACTGTTGCTTCATAAAAACATTGTATAAACTTTTTAAAACAAAAATGTAAGAGAATATTAATTAAAATTTCATGAGATACCTTTATTTTACTTTTCATTATTTATTAGAGCAAGGATTGCCAGGATGATTACCCTTTGATTGAAATATTACTTATTATTTTTTGAAACAAGCACACTGTTTTGTATTACACATTGTTTTTTACTCGAGCACTTTTTAAACCCTTGTCCAGTTCTGCAACTTTGAGCTATTGCAACAGATCGAAGCGTTGTGTCAATATTTGGAACTTCTTCAATGGGAATCAATTCTCGCTAACATATACTGAACTGATATCTTAAGTACAATTGTTTTATAGTCCGCTTGATTGGAAGAATTCTTCCCAAAGAGCTGGAACCGGTTCAAAGAACTTTCTAGTGTCGCGTTTCATACTGTAACGATCAAATAATCGTTATTTTATAGAATACCTAGTCAAAACGTAGAATTCAATAAATTTATATATACTTTATCTGATTGATCTAGTTATTTCATGAAATACCTAGTTATTATAGGAAATAACGGATTTCACGCTTTAACGGTAACATATCTAAAAATATTTTTATAGCCTCTTGATTTACAAAGAACAGGACTTAAAATTCTAAAACAGAAAACATTTATCATTCATATCCTTGTAGTAGCCCCCTCTTCGAGAGTCGATATCATTAGTATATTTTAAAGAACACGTATGAGAAGAGCCTACTTAAACACAAATCAAAATGAGTTAAAGGCAAACAAAAAATTATATTGAAGCAGATTAAAAATTATATTGATTTTTTTCACAGAGGTGATTCCAGGCGTGATGAGAGCTTTGGGGATACCTATGATTGTCTTATCACAGATTTCTTTCTCTCAAGGATGTCAAGACTTCAGATCATGGAAGAAAGGAAAAGAACAAAAGCAGGTTTGTCTCCCTTTCAAAATGTATTTCTTTTGTACTTATGTCAGCAGCCTAAGGCCCGACAAAACTAGACCTTCCCGAAGCGGCAAATTTTAAAGGCGGCATTTGATTTCGAATTTGAGAAATATATTTTTTTTGTTAGAAAAAATTTTTTTCATATTTTTTGAAATATTGTTGTGTGGGAATTTGGTATTTTATTTAACGTATATCTTATTTCCTTTTATTTTTCACTCTGTATGTTAAGCGCCAGTTTTCTTTCTGTTGAAACTTGAAGAGTTCGAGGAGGAATGTATGTTAAATCATGAAATTTGATATGTTTACACATCTTTCACCAGTAACGTTCTCCCATCCCGAATGGGGTCACAACGGATATTCCCTTTGACCAATACGATGTCCCGTGTCAGCTATCATCCAAAAGGGACAAGGGGTAATTGGAGTTTTTGGTAGATAGAAATCCAGATGAGATGTTTTTATTTAGTCTCGAGTGTAGTTACTTATGGCGTTTAAAATAAACGCTTTTGTGTTTCCACCATTAGTGACTCTTGAAGAAATTGCATACTGAAATGGGTGATTCCTTCCCCTTCCATTTCACTCGTTTCAAGTAATAACAGGCAATTATGTTTTTAATTTCGAACTATTTTGTGTACTTTTTAGACTTAAAATAATATATATAACTGTTACACTGCCTTTTTGTTCGCAAGAATTATTCAAGTTTTATAGGTGTGTATCTATGTGAACAGTTAATATTTTTTAATTATAATTTTTTTGCTTTGAAGAGGCGGCATTTTCCATTTTTGTCCAGAGCGGCAAAACTGCTAGAGCCGGCCCTGGTTATGTATCATACCATTGACCAATTCATCAAATGAATTTTTAGAGTTACAAAATTTTGAATTTTGTTCCTTGTATTAAATTCAGTATTAAATTCTCTTTAAAATGATATAAAAGACTGCATTTTGTACAACGTAAAATTTTCTATAAGCATACAAATTTAAAAATATAACAATTTTAAAGTGTCCACATTTTTGACCACCACTGTATATATAAAGTCGGACTTTTATTTAACGAATTCACTAAATCCCGAAAAAAAGTTCGTCATATGGAAAATTCGTTATATAGAGGTTCATCTTTTTATATACTTTATAAATCACATAAACAATTTTATAAATTCGTAAACACTATATATTAAAAAAATAATTATATTCACACCTTTTTTAAAATTAATATCTATTTATTTTATTATGTTACTCATCAAAAAAAAGAAAGGAAAAAAAAAAAAAACTGCAAGGAAAACTGTATTTTTAAAAAGTTATTTCGAGGAATACACTATATTTTCAACATTAAGAAAATAATTTTATATTAAAATTAATGAATTTTAAGGACGTTTTCTAATTTAAAGCATACAAGTAATTTTAAACATACATTATTTTATGACTAGAAATTCTAAACGTACATTATCACATGCGTCCTTAAATTTAATTATTCATAAAACTGTTAATTTTATTTGAGTTTTTTTGTTTGAAAAAATGCTTTGTTTCATAATATGCCTCACATCTTTGTAGTGCATCAAAAATTACTTCAGGCGTATTTTTCCGTGTCTTTTCTTAGATTTTTCTAGCCATCCGTTGCTACCTAGAAATTAATCGTATCCCAATGCTTTCGCAGATTGATGAGATTTCTCTATTACGAAAGGTCTAGAGACCGGAACATTTTTTTTCTCGCATTGTGTGTATCCAAATCTGCTTCGTCGACATTTTCATAGACACATGTTCTTAAACTTTTTGAACAAGAATTTGATGAATCATAATTTTGTAACTTATCAGCTTATCTCGTGTTTTTATAATAGTTGATAAGCTGTTTAGAGGAATACCAAATTTTAAAGCAAAATCCTTTTTCTTGACGTCTTTTTCCATTTCCTGAAGAATTAAACTTTTTTTGTTTGATGCTAAAGACCTTAGGTTTTGACATTTCCGAGCTAAAAGAAACGGTTACCAGTACGACTGATCAACGTTACAAATGAACAGAGACTAGTACACGGACAGGGAGGCACGAGATAACTCCATTGAGGGTTAAAGGGGACATCGAAGATGTTACTAGTGAATTGGAAAATTGGGGTTAAGGGTTGCATTTCTTGGATGAAACTCCCAGAATTCTATTGCTCTCGGCGAGTTAGGCATTTCATAAAACCAATTCAAGATTTATGACCACCATAAAATGTTTTAAAATAGAGAATAACTTAAAATGTCCAGAAATACTTTAAAAATAGGGGGAAAAATTTTTAATCATAAGAAAAAGTTCGTTATACAGAAAATGCACTTCGCTATTGAGAATTTATTATTATTTTACGAAGAAATTGTGAAATGTTCTTGGTTGCAGGAAAAAGTTCGCTACATAGAAAAATTCATAATATGGAGGTTCGACTGTATATATTTAAATAAATAATTATATATAGTTTTTGCATTTGAGAATGATTTGTGCTATATCAATTGGCTTTTTATTATGTGGTGCGGTACTTCATTTTTTTTCTGTGAGAAACCTTTTGCAGCTACCCGTACTCGTGTCTTTCTTATTTCATAGATTTTACTTTCAGACTCGGAATGATTTCCTTCAACTACTAATGGACACTGCGCAGGAAGTTGCGCAAGAACAGAAATGGGACAACGCGGGAATTCAGGACGACATCACGTCCAACTACGGACAAGATGAAAGCACCCATCAGACTGGCAAAAGCATTGCCAACAGAAGTGAGTTCAGTTTCTATATAAATACGTGTATCTAATTAATATATAAACAGTTGAGGGACTAAGAATATTCGGTACTCACATATTATACCGTCGACTAATTTCGTCAAATCAAAAGACGTCGCCAAATGCCACGCTATACAGCCGATAGCGGAAACCGTTTCCACGCACGTTCGAACTCAGTAATAATAGCGATGACAGTATTTAGCGACTTTTTTTTTAATTGGCAATGTCTATTCTTTTTTTTTGGCGGCATTGGTCAACAGTATAATACCCAATTACCGAATGTTTTACCGAAAGGAACCCCAAAATGAGATTTAACATATTCATGGTTATAGTTAATGATTCTATACCCTCAATGCTTGAAAATATATTGATTTTGAGACTTATTAAGAATACTTTTATTTAAAAAAATTTGTATCGTATTATAAAATATTTTTATTAGAACATTTACTTTTATCAGAATTATGAGTGTTGTATGATGCATCCTTGGAAATGATGTTCTGCTTTGGCAAAATTTAGAATATTTAACTTCATTATTAGAAACGCCCATTGATCAACTTCTCATGAACTTCAGCAGATTCAAAACGAAACCTTTGCTTTGGAAAACATTTGAGCTTCTGTCCTAATATTTTCGTAATATTTCTTGAAGATCAAGGACTTTGTGAGGGATTCGCCCCTCTGTTTTGCCCGCCTAGAGATGTGAGAGGAAGGGAAGAAACACTAGTCATAATCAGAAACAATCTATTTATTGATCTCACGAAATAGCAACCCTGATTCAATTAATTTCAACTAGAAGTTCTCAATATGAACAAAATGTGGATTAATAGCAAGATACACGAATTACAAGGAGACTATCAATATCGATCCCCGTATTACAGGATCACAAATCTACTAACATATTTAATATAACACTAATTCAACTACAGTGATCTAATAAATAATATATACTACTAATAAATAATATATAACTTTTGTATTATAATTTTTAATATTATATTATAAATACAATAATTATGTAACATATATTAAAATTAATAATGAAAAAAATTAATAAGTGCTGATAACTTGCAATATTTCAGAAACTGCGAGTTCCTTCAATGAATTTCTACGAACACGAAACGTTCAAAAATGCATTATTAAAAAGTAAAGTGGAAATGTGCGATTTACAGCAATAATTAAAAGCACAGGACTAATTCTTTGAAAAAATATATCCTGGTATTCACCAATGATATTAGAATTATCCGTAGTCGAAAATAGCACAAAATACAACAGAGGGCTGAAATAGTAGCTTGAAGAACAAATGCAATGGAAATGGTTAAATTTGTAAAGAAATCGAATTAAAATCGTCTCTGAAATTAATAGGGTTACCATGGGAAAAATACCAATGAAAATTAACTGTAATATACGTTATCGCTATGGCACACACACAACCACATTACCACGCATTAAAAATATCAAGGTAACCATATTGTAATGTTATCGCCCATCTTGGCGAACATAACAAAACAACAACTTGGCGCGTAGCACTCCTATATCAAATTAGCACCCCACATTAGACACCTTCAGAGAAGATGTACAATATGCTTTGTTCATTATGCTTGAAATAGATTATAAAGAAACTATTTTGCAAAATTTATAAGAATAAAACAGCCCCACCCCGAAAAAAAAAGCTTAAATTTCTTAACCGTGACAGATTTCAATTATTTTTAAAGATCAACTACATTTTCGATACTATAACGGAGGTTTTTATACCTGGTACCCTAGCATCTGTTAAAAATAATTTTTTAACTACTTTTCATTCTTGAAAAATCACGCTGTGTATTTGTTTCTTTAATTTACCAGAAACCAAGATTAAACTGCTTAGTTGGTTACCCTTATTCTATTTTTCCATTGGTTATTTATATTGGTTCTGATTGGTTTCTATTGATTGTCATTATTCTATTTCTAGAACTATCTCTGGAAGAGTTAGTGGGACAATGTGTGATTTTCTTCCTTGCTGGTTATGATACAACTGCATCCACTTTGTCTTTCGCATCATACCTGTTAGCTTTGAATCCAGGAATCCAAGACAAACTGTACAACGAATTGCGCGAAGTTCTTCAGAAACATAAGGTGTGATTTGCTTAAATTTCATATTTGAGAACACTTTCTATTACACATCAGTATTGTAGAGTGCTCTTTTGGTTTGAATAAGAAAATCTTGTCAATTATTATGCTTAAGTACTTTTTATGTATAGAATATTTAACAGTATTTTTTTTTTATTCACTTAAAATTTTATATGAAAAAGAAATGAATCAAAATGTTTTTTACAAAAAGAAACAACTAAAAGACATTAAAAAAATATGCGCTCTTAAATTTTATATATTTAGAAATTGCAACCCTGCATATTCTCCTTTTACTCGCAAAACATAATGCTTAATTCAATGTTGAATATGTTAATTATGTTAACCAACTTGGAAAACAATGTGAATATTTTTTTAAAAATAGAATTTAATAAATTTAGTAAAATATTTAAACATCTACATAAAACATATATTAAAATAATTAATTTAAAGATTTTATTTAACTGGTTACTAACCTCGACCTAAAAAAAAAAAAAAAGGACAACCGAACATCCTCTCTCACCCTGCTCTAAAAAAAACCACTGTTAGCCATCAAGCCATAAGAATCGTATTTAATTTAAGAGAGAACAATATACAATTATAATTTTCTCGACAGTATCTGTAAGCTTACACATATCACATTAATTTTAAGTTTTATTAGGTTTATCCAAATAAAACCCTGTCAGTACGCCTAACTTTGCAATATCACACTTAAAGTGGCACCACGCAACTGCGTATATGTTGGCACTATCTATCGGTAGACTGGAATGTGCGTAACGTTTGACATTTCATAGCGACTGTGGGGTTTCAGACCGAAGAGAAGGTGATCACACAAGCTATCGTCCACTACTGAACATGCAACCAAGAAGGAACAAAAGGAGTGATACTCGAAATGATGATGATGAGTTTGGTGTTTTATGGCACAAGAGCCAGTTTTGGCTATACTGCGCCAAACATTCATAGGTCTGTGGTCTGGACGGGAAAAGAAGAAATGGAGAAATTGGATGACAAGATGGAGGGTCGAAAATAGAGAAGGATCACTGGGGTACCCCGGGGTCTTGACACCCGTGTTTACCAAAGATAGTAAACCCCTTGGGAAAAGGAAAAGATCACTAGATTACCTCGGGATTGTGACATCCGTACCCATCTAAAGAAGTGAGCCCCCTGAGGGGGTGATACTCGAAAGGTGCTGTCTTTGAGTCATCTGCAACGCTATCATGAGGAATACGGCTTTCTGTTCCAAATTGTCACTGGTGACGAAACATGGAGTCGCCATTTTGAACCCGAAAGAAAGCGTCAGAACAAGCAGTGGAAACGTGCGATTTCGCCACCTTTAAAGAGATCAAAGTCCGTGCACACCAGTTCTGGTAAAGTCATGATGTCTTTTTTTTACCACAAGGGCCCACTGCTTATCGAGTTTCTGGAACGGGGAACCACCATCAATATCGAACGTTATCAAAGCACTTTACAGAACCTTAGACGAGAAGCCAAGTCGAAACGCCCAGGCATGTTGTCCAATGGCGTTATTTTCCTGCTTGATAAATGTGCCAACAGTTTGGGCGACTATTTTTGAGTATGTGTACTGTGCATAACTACATTTTTGAGTTAATAAAATCGTTAGCGTTACTTTCAACTAGGTAAACCGGGTTTCATTTGAATGCCCCATATATTATACATATATTCCCCTTCTAGTCCCTCAAATGCTAACGTTCTTTTGGTAAGTAAGGAGTTTAAGCCCTCAGAGGCCCAGAATGATTTTTTTTTCAGGTGGTGTTTGCTTCTTTGTTGAACACGGGTGATGCAGCCCTTTTCTCCTCTTATTTTCTTCCTTTTTCTTGAATTAATTCATTAGTTTTTGTCTGTAACCACCAAATTCACGTTTTTCCGTAAAGATTTTTTGACGGAACTTGGAGCAAATAAAACCAACCAATTATATTTATCAAAGCAAAAAGTAGGTGGAAAATAGTTGTTCTTTACCCGGGGAGATAGAATTCACCCAAAAAGTGTTTGAGCTATTAAATCGGTCTTTGGAGAAGATTTCTATTCTAGTACGTTACTCAAGTTTCCAGAGTTATAAATATGAACTTTTCAAATGTCTTTTCTCATACCAGAGATCTTGAAAAGGTAAATATTATACACAGGAATAATTGATAAATATGCAACAAACTACATGTAAAGATTAAATTTAATGTATAAAGTTCTGGTATAAGTACAGTTCAAATACAAAGTTTGCTCCAAAAAACTAAGTTATTACTCCATACCGATCAACAACTATAATCCTTATATTCAAAAGATCATGTAAAACGGGGATGGGCAGACTTTTCCAAGGTACAGGCTACTTCTAATGTTTTAAGGTGTTGCGGTCCACCCAATGGCTTAGGTGTGGCCATTTGGTAATAAAATTGTATGCTTTAGTTTATTAACACTTGTTTTCGACATTGCACCCCTCTTTTGAAATATGGAAGATTACAATTTTTTCAATCAAAACACAAGTAACACAAAATTGTCAAGTTGAATGCTTGAACAACTATGAGCTATTTCTAGACCGTGGAGCGTCGATGCATTCGAGGCAGTTTACAGAGAACATACGTGAACCGTAATGAATCTGAAACCGACGTATGCACGCTGCCTATTCCAGGGTGTATCAGGATGCTTAAAAAGCCAATCCCGTGTTATCGCGGGAAGAACTTATCATCATTATTCATTCTAACCTTCAGTCGGTGTGTGGGGAAAAATTCATTTCTGCGGCTAACAGCGCAGTAATCGCTTTTTTCTCCAACAGCGGCAACGAACGTAGTTGTCATCAGTAGCGCACACAGGAACTTTTCAAGGGGGTCCGGGGTCGAAAAGTTCACCATTCTAGTATCATGCTTCTTTTCATTTTGTCGATTTTCGGGAACAAAACGCAGTAAAAAATTAATTATTAAACAAATAATTAGCATTAATTAATAAAATTAATCATTAATAACAAATACTTAGTTAACTTTTACGTACTATATACTTAGAATTATAATCAATCGGAAAAAAAAATCAAGGGTTTATAGGGGGTCCGACCCAGACCCCTTGTGTGCGCCACTGAGTGTCATCGTTCACTTCCAATGAAAGTACAAGTGTCATCTACACATTTATTGAATCATTTTCTTAAGTAAATAGAGTCACATAGTTTGTGAAAAGCCGATTCTCCGGTCCAGCTGGAGTCGGTGTTCTATAACTATATTTCTTTTAGTATGTGCATCTCACAGGTTTTAGTAAAGGCGATCAACCCAAAATGCCTTGGTGGTCCATCGGTCGATCGCTATCGACTTAATGCCCATCCCTGATCTAAGAGTACTAGAATCCTAGAAAGGATGAATAACTGATAAATGTTCAAATAAGTTTCTCTTTGATAAAAGGAATTCTCTTATGATCTGCTTCGTCGAAATCAACACATTCAATAACCTTCTTATATGCTAGAAAAAGCACTCATACGCCCTTTACGCCATTGGATAAATAGTTGCTTACAATTCATTCAGTTAATAGTTACCAGTGAGGAAAACTGCTATTTATATATATTATTATGATAGGAGTCGATGCTTGTAATATCTCTACAATTATTAAAAGTTTATGCTAAAATTTTATATGCTCCCTATTGAATAACCAGCTATTGTATATATTCTGTGTGTGTATATCTTTCGATAAATTAATAATTTAATGATCAGGTTCTTAAAACACAAAACTGACAATAGTATAGACCAAAGGTGGGGAGCCTTTTTACCATCAGAAAAACCGCACGTAAATTAAATAATAATAAAAGAAACTGAATAGGGGTGTACCTATAAATATCACTTTTATGAAATTATGATAGTTTTTGAATAAATTTAACAATTTTGTGCATTATATAGAAATATTATAAAAAAATTAAATATTTATTTATTATTTGACATAAAAAGTTACAATATAAAATATTTTTATATTCCCATAAGGCTAAAAACTTGTCATAACATTCATCTTTAATTATTTTTCTATAAATTTATTAATATCATAGATATTGTTGTAATTTTATATATTTTACTGTTGGTATTTTCATTTATGTAAGCATATATACATACATATATTTTTATCAAGCTTCATAACTTGAAGCCTTAATTGTTCCTCTACATGAGCATTAGTTGCTACGTAGCGCTAGGTGGCGTTCTAACATTTGAAATGTAGAATTGGCTATTCCAACGAGCAGTCATTGAAACACATACACACATTCATGCCATTTTTTATTTAATTCCATTGATTTGTAAACTGTTGTAATTTATTTAATTAAATATGAATTAATAGAAGTGCTAGCTTTTATGGAGGCCGCACAAGAAACTCACGGTACCCGCGGGTTCCTCACCTCTCGTATAGACAACAGTCTTCTTTGCTACTATAAAATTCAGGTATAATGCATAAATTTATGCTCATCAAAGGGCATAAGTAAATTTGATTCTAATACATTCTAAACACCGTAAAAGTAATTTTGAATATTTAATCACGTGAAAATTATTTTAATCATACAAAACACCTTACAAAATAATAATCTAAGATTAAGGGGGTTCACCCATGTGACGGCCTGTTTTTTAAGCATTTTTAGGACTTTTTTTGACAACCAGTAAAATGTTAGAACTTTACGTTTTTTGTAT